>OZ038485.1:27010819-27060819 GCA_964036315.1 Acanthosepion esculentum | reverse complement strand
ATAAAAAAAATGTAATGTTGAAGATAAAGAAGTTGAATATGAAGATAGTTTTTCCCAGCACAATAAACAGTTACAAACCAAAACATTAACTTAAAAAATTGAGTCATATTCTCAGATCAAGATTTTCATATTTGAATATAATGCATGATTCCAAGCTCACTCAGAAATAGCTAAATTGTCAACTCTATACAACTGCTTTCCCAGACCAATGTTTAAAAATGCATTTGAGTGAATGAACCTCGTGGTCTGGCACTATAGAATCAGAAAGTACTGTACCAAATAACAGAAATTACACCACTTAAGAATTTTCAACACTAGCAATAACTAAAATGGATAGCACATGTAACTAAAATAGGAAATAATGATATAATTAAAATGTTAACATTCCACACAACTTCAAATAAAAGGTTAGAAAGGAAACTCACATCAGTACTGAAAAGAGTGATAACAGTTTCTGGACCTGAGGAACCTATTTTCCTGAAAAGCAATTTAACAAGAAAGATTTTATGAATGTTAACTGAAAGTAGAATTGGTCGCTACCTAAAAGTTTAACTAAAGCTTTGTTTTGATGCCTAGATTAATGGCTTAAAATTTGACAGAAATTGTTCAAAGCAACTTCGAGTTATTAAGGTTTATGTGGGTTTCTACTGTAGTGTAATGTTTAGTTTGATCATCTTGCAAACTATAGTAAATTGTGTAGTGACTGGAATCCCTTGTACCAAGGTAAACTAGGATTTTTAAATAACTATTGGGTGCATGGTTAGCAACTTTGATAAATCTAAGTAAAAAGTGCCTCTCTATTGGGCATTGATTAGCAAACTAGCCATACAGATGATTACTTAATTTATGAACCAGGTGTTTGTCCCAACAATTGTAGCCTTGTGCCAGACAAAGCTAAGCTAAGCTTAGTGAATACCTATTAAGGAGCATATCTCAGTGTAGAGTATCGTGAATACTTTTAATTAGTGTCTATATATATATATATATATATATATATATATATATATATATATATATATATAAATTATATGTTTTAGAAATTAGAATATACAAATACTTAAAGTGTTTTTTTTAATTTTTGACAATTGGAAATGTTCATAAAAATAGATTTGTTTAGACATATATCCAATAATGCAATTCATCATTTAAGGCTTCATTACATCTGAAAGTGAAAGTGTAAGAATGAAAAGCTTGCATGTGTATTTGCGTATGTTTAAATAATGAAATCTTATTTTTTCCCTGAGCTGGCATTACTCATCATTAAAAAAAAAAGAAAAAACATCATTAATATTTATTTTCTTTACTCTCAGTTTGAAGCAAAAGATATAATCCTTCATAATGGGTAAAAGTAAAATTATATATATATATATATATATATATATATATATATATATATATATATAAAATTTAATTTAAAGAAAACAGACAACTTTAAGGATCCATGGTTATAATTTATTTCCCCAGTGAGTTTCTTTTCCCCTGTCTCATCAGACAAGTATGAAAAAAGGAATTTAAATTTACATATAATTTTTTACACTTTTGAGGGGTAGTATTAAGTTGATGTAAGGTGATATAGACAGTGGTGAAATATAGTATGACAGACATGGTCGATATTAGAGAGAGAAGGGAGAGATAGGAATATTTTAAATTTATTTTTATTACAATACTTAATAGTGAGGAAGTGGGGGTAACGATCAGACATTGACCTATTTAATAGGTCAACTCACCAGAAATGATATAGAGAGAAAAAAAAGAGAGAAGTAAAGATGTAAGAAATAAGAGATGGACTTAGGATTTTGAAGGAAAGAAAGGGGAATATAAATTTGGAGAGGGAAATTAAGAGAATTAATGTATATGGGCATATAGCGGCCAATCTGGAAAAACACAGATTTATATATTTTTTTTTAATTTTTGATATTGTTCAGTTTAACGTTTGATAGTAATTTAAGTGTTTAAATTCTCCACAAACTAGAAATTTAATATAAACTGAATATTCTATCAATAAACAAAAAATAAAAAATTACTAATATTAATATTTTTAATATATATATATATATATATATATATATATATATATATTTATACTAGCAGTTGCCAGGGTGCACATATACCCACACTATGTCTAGATAAATGTGTTGGTGTCCCTGCTTGCATGCATCATCTGTTGATATACTAAGTTACTCCCCCACCTCATCTTTTTTATGGTATGTCCTTCACAAATATTTGATTGTTCTTAATAAAGGAATTCCATTGATCAGACCTTACATGCTTTCCAGCTAACTTTAAATGCAGTGTCAATCACTATCTACTGTTCCCCTGACTGCTCTTTTCATTTCTGCTCATTAGTAATATTTCTGTTTCTAATTCTTCCACACCCCTTATGTTTTCATTCTTCACTGCCTTGGATGGAGTGAAATAGAAAAAAATACATCTTTTCCTATTTGTACTGACAGTTTTGTTTTCAAAGTTTCTTCTTCTACCAGAGTGATTGCCAACCACAGCTAGCGATCACAGTCTGCACTGTTATTTAATCCATGAGAACTTCTATCTTTCCCAAGGGTTTTTGTGCAAAAGGGGATATAACAAACTTTATCAGAATTAGAACTCTGATTTGTTATTTGAGCCACTGTTATACAACCTGTGCATCCAAAGATGACATGTAAATGTCTATAACAGTGACTCACTTGTAAAACATTATTTTCATAGTGAGTTTGGTACTCACTGGTTGACCAACTTTCTTTAGTTTTGTGCCAGACTAAGCTATGCTATTGAAGAAGGGGCCTCTCTGATGAGTAATACTTAATAAGTCGGTTTCTCAGATCAGGAGTTCAATCCTCACAGGGTCAAAAACTGTGCCAAAGATAATAAATATCTATAACAATATCTCACTTCCTAAGCATTACTCATGCAGAAAGTTTTGTACTCACTGGATGTTCCACACTTATGGCCTTGTACCAGACAAAGTTTATCAAAAGCTTTTATTAATAAGAAGAGACTCATAAATATCTGAAGCTGAACACAAGAGAATTTCTTTTGTATTGTTAAAATTTCAGAATTGCAAAGGCACACTGGGGGAGAAGAAAGATGATAAAGTTTATTGTGAAGACAACTATGATTATAAAGATGAAGGCAATGATAACACTGGAAAATACTCAACAATAATGAAGAAACTGAGAAGATAATGATCGTGATAATGATAGCATATGACATGATAATGGTATGTTCGCATTGGAATTTAATGGTATGTAATAGAATACATGCCTTATATCTAATTTGTAATTTCAATAACTAGAATAGCACAATGAAAAAAAACCCAAGAAAAGCTTTGAGAAACGATCAAATGTAATAGATATGTGCAAGTTCCAGAAAATTCTATGTTATCAGATCTTTTTTTCTTTCTCTTTGAATATTGGCTAACTTTGAAATCAGTTGGAAGACAAGAGTGCTCTTAATTCTCTTAAATAGGAATTTCTGACATATTTCGTAACATACAAAAACATATATTTATATACTGACATATATCTATCTGTCTGTGTGTCACTCTAATGTAGTGGTGGTGGTGGTAGGGAGGGTGCACCTAAATGCATGCATATATTAATAGTGTATTTATACATTTCTCTCTCCCTCTCCCAATATATACAAGGAGGTGCTGAAAAGTCCTCTGCTTGACTCACATACCAAAATCTAAATACATAAGTAAATATCTGTTTTTTATCATTTCACCCCAAGCAAGGCTAGAATGCCACTAGTACGCCTGGGGTTGCAGAGAATGAAAATGAAAGAAAAGACTAAGTATAGGGAGGATTATAAAAAGCAAAGATTAACAGGATTCAAGAAGACAGATGATAGCGATTGACTTTGCATTTAAATTTTGCAGTTATCATGGAAGTAAGTAAATTGAAGGGAGCTCCACGGGAGTGGGGGGAGTGCAAGAAAAGAAACTGCTGGAGTAGAAGTGACGGTTGCATTTAACTATTTCAACAGTAAAAGGGGTGGGACCTAGATGCCAATCTAGCAGCACGCTTAAATTCATGTAGTCAAGACACCAGGGAACAAAGATCATCAGAGCAGTTATGAAAATATTTGTAGAAAAGATTAATACTAATAATATACTTATGCATTTTTTCCTCTCTTTCCACTGATATATATAATGAAGTGCTGAAAAGTCCTCAGCTTGACCTGCATACCAAAATCTAAATAAATAAGCAAACACTATTTACATTATTCGGCCTATTGTCCTCATCTTTGTCACCACATTTATTACAACGTTTCTGTTGTTGTACGCTTCAGCCTTCTTCAGGTGGTTGGAATGTTGAACTGAACCCTTTATTTTGCTCACTGAGGTAGACTGTTCTAGCTCCATGTGCCATGTTGTAATGGATGTCAGTTATCAGGCTGGTGACATTTTGCCACTTTTTCTTCCTAAATAATGATGATTTTTTTTTGTCCTTTTTGGCCAAATAGGCATTCCCCTACCCCCTTTCATGAGGTGGGGCAATGTGTGCATAGTATGCACATATCATCTATCCTTGTAATATCTTGAACTTGCAAAAGAAGTATAAAAAGTTGACAACTACCTGAGGACTCCATGAAAACACCTGAAACTTTTAGTTGTGGTCAGCCACTGGCTTGAACTTTATTTACAAATATTAAGGTTCTGCCAATTAATGTCATTTTTCTCCATTGTATATTTGTAGCCTACTCAGAGTAAGAGTTGGATACTTTTTATAGTGTGTGTGTGTATATATATATATATATATATATATATATATATATGCACACACACACACACAAAAAAAACATATGTGCACACACACGTTTCTTTAAAAATGACTGACAGGGTACTGTGGTTAAGTTTTTTATTTAATCTTTCTTGTGTTTTTGTAATTTTCTGGATGTAAATTATGTGGAGATTGTTAAAAAGTCTTGTGTGCCTGAGCTATGCTTTTGCCCATTATCATGCAAATCATTTGGACAATTTCTACGTAATTTACATGCAGGAAAGAAGAAACTTATAAGTACACAACAAAAATTAAATAAAAAACTTAACCTCAGTACCTTGTCAGTTGTTTTTAATGGAACTTGTATCAAAGAGGGATTGCTACCTAAATACACACACACATTTTGTGTATATATATATTACATGAATCATTCATACAAAAAGTAGATTAGTAAATTTAATAATATAAAATGGTGAAATCTCCTCGC
Organism: Acanthosepion esculentum; assembly: GCA_964036315.1. Lineage (NCBI taxonomy): Eukaryota > Metazoa > Mollusca > Cephalopoda > Sepiida > Sepiidae > Acanthosepion > Acanthosepion esculentum. Next base: position 27,055,611 of record OZ038485.1, on the reverse strand, counting down.
AAACAAAATTTTTAAAGTTGCATTAGCCTACGAATCACTCGATGGATGTTATGATCCTTGTTTTTAGTAACTACAAGCTGTATAAGGTCTTTTTTTAATCTGCTAGTACTGAGGATGGCTGTATATACAGCTGAAAGTACTAGCAGATTAAAAAAAGACCTTATACAACTTGTAGTTACTAAAAACAAGGATCATAACATCCATCGAGTGATTCGTAGGCTAATGCAACTTTAAAAATTTTGTTTGCGAGGAGATTTCACCATTTTATATTATTAAATTTACTAATCTACTTTTTGTATGAATGATTCATGTAATATAAATTGAACTGCACCACATATTTTATATATATATATATATATATATATATATAATAATGATAATTATAAGGACTTAATGATAAGAATAATATGGCATTTCAGAAATAATTTAACAAAATTATTATCTGATTAATAAATATTTAAAAAAATATTTCCTCCTATTTACTTCAAAATCAATAAAAAATAAAGTAAAATATAAAGTACTTATAGAAATTCTTAGAAGTGGGTAAAGGGAGAAGAAAACAAGAAATGAAAGAAGAGAAAAGGTGAAGTGGAGGAGATGAAGATGATGATTATGTCAGTGTAGTATAAGATAAAACATATATATATATATATATATATATATATATATATATATATATATATATATATTCTCCACAAAATATATATTAGAGTATTAGGATGGCCAGGGACACATTCCAAAAGCTGGACAGAATATTGTGAGTCAGGAAAATTTCTTTGGCAACGAAGAAAAGAATACTGAGCTGTTACATAACATCTTTCCTTTACGGCAGCGAATGTTGGACGATTTCCTCAAAGAAGAAGAAAAGACTCAAGGCAACAGAGATGTGGTTCTGCAAAAAGATCCTAAGGATATCATGGACCGAGCATGTGAGCAACGATGAGGTCTTAGGATACAAACAAGGAGGTTTATACTTAACATCAGGAAGAGGCAGCTGAAGTTCCTGGGACATATGAGGAAGGAGGGCCTGGAGAATCTGATACTCACTGGTAAAATAGAGGGAAAGAAAGACAGACAAGGGAAAGCAATGCAGGACATACTTAGCGGCTTTAAGCAAGTGGATGACAGAATGTGGTCTGAGGGATGTGCAGAGGGAAGGAACTTGTTGAGAGCTGCAAGGGATAGAGGGAGGAGGTGGAGGGACACATCCTGAAAAGACACGGCACATAGAAAGAAAAGATGTTTATAGGTAAAAGTGTTCAATATCTGAGATACAGTGAATGTAATTATAAAAGTGGACACCGTGCTTTTATTTTTTTTTTTTTAATCATTTCATTCCAAGCACTACGCAGAGGGTTACAGAGAATGAAAGTGAAAAAAAAAGACTGTGTATTGGGAGGATTAAGGAAAGGACAAAAGACTAACAGGATTCAAGAAGACAGAAGATGGTGATTGGCATTGCATTTAAAGTTTTCAAGATTGTAGTAATCAGAGAAGCAAGTAAATAGAAGGGAGTTCCACAGGTGGGAAGTGTGGATTTAGCTATTTCAATAGTAAATGAATGGGACCTAGTTGCCAATCTAGTAGCACACTTAAGTTCATGTAGTAGAGACACCAGGGACAAAAGTTCATTAGTGCAGTTGCGATGATAATATTTGTAGAAAAGACAGAGAGATGCCAAATTAAGTCAGTGAGAAAGTGAATGAAATCAAGATGCCAGGTCAGGATCGATTATATTGCAGATCCTTCTTTGGATTTTGTCAAAAACCTTGGGATGAATAACAGGAGCACCAAACCAATCCTCAGGCCTTGTACATTGTGTTTTAGCTTGACTATATGTTGTAACCTAGGGAAGGTTTCTGAATAGAATAATCAAACAAAGGTTGGTAATGATCAATAATACTTAGGACAAGAACAACACATATAAGATTCACCAGTGGTGCATAAAAGTAGTCAACTGCTAGAAGTGAGTCAAATGAATTCCACAATGAATCTCCAACTGCAGACCAACATACAGTAGTTACTACTGTATTTATGTAAATGGGACATACTCATTATCGTCTGTAGGTATGCTACAACACTATATATGCTGGTCAATGATACATTATGGGTAGCAGGGCCTATGCAAGATCTATGATATGGGCGCCCACCCTCTACATCATGTCAACTTTTATAAATGTAGTATTCACATAAAATACAAATTTTATTCTAATTATGTACAATAATGGATCATATGCAATACGGGTGAACAATTCAACTACAATTTTATCTAAATACAAATTAGATCACAATAGATCATTCCATCTTAAATCCATGTTTTGAAGCAATTTTTAACATCAACTTGAAATTTTTCTTGTTAAAAAGTTGAAGAATTTTAACATATTCAACATTATGGATAAAAAATAGTGAATTTTGTATAGTGCTTTTTTGAGATGTAACATAAGCAAAACAAATTTATAGATTTGGAAAAAAAGACCCCAGAATAATATCAAAATCCAGAAAAACTTTTCATCCTTTAATAGCCAGTTGTGCTTAGTTTAATTTGTCATGTATATAAATGAAGGTAGAAAAAAGTTGATAAACTAGTACAGTCCACAAAGCACAGCCTGGGTCCCCCAATCAGGGGTGGTATGCACCAGCCCTCGTGGGTAGTAAGGTGTCTATTGTATTATCCTGATGCTTATTGGGTAGGCAGTAACAGTTATCTTTCAAATTATTCTAGAGGTTATTGAGTATGAATAATTGTGGATCCAAATGTAGTTATTCATTGTTATTTTATAGTATTGTCTTAACATTTTACTCATTATTTATTATATACAGGATGTATCAAATATACTTTTACAAACTTTAGGGCCAGGTTCCTCACACCAAAACAAGTACAAAAGTCCATATAAACATACGCCCACAAATCCTTTGTCTTTGAGTTACTAAGTTTAAAGTTTACAGTCAATGCTTTTAAATGTACAATCCAAAGGATCCTGTTTCAGTAATATGAAAAGCAGCAGCAAAGGTTGGATAATTCAGCGGTCTTCAGTCTGGAAATGCAATTTCATGCAGCCTTGCGTCCATTACCATTTGTGCATCTACATGTAAAATTCATATATGCCTTCTCACAATATGGATGTCCTGCCATTTTTAAATGAAACACTGCTCAGTTAACTCACTATGACACATGTTAAATGTTGAAGACAGACTAGGCACAAATGTACATGAATAACAAATGTAACCTAGTCTACATGGCAACATAGCACCATCTACGTAAACTTTAAAAAAAATTAATAACTCAAAAGGAAGTATTTGGCAGACTTTTATCCATTTGGAATGAGAAAGCCACCCCTAAAGTTTATAAAAGTATTTTTTGATACACCCTACATATATATCTATCTCTCTCTCTCTCTCTATATATATATATATATATATATATATATATATATATATATAATGTGTATATGACAAAGTGTAAAAACATTTTGTGTGGCACGTTTCATCTCTTAGTACTTTATCGGACTAAGTTTGTTTATGTTGATGCAACTACACATATGCACAAATCAGATACACTTTATGTCTTTTGTATATATGATGATTTTTTTTTTATTTTATGTGTTTTTTTTATTTTTTATTTTATGTGTTTTGTGTATATAATTTTTTATTTTCTGTTTTGTGTATATAATCCAGACAATTTAATTTAGATTCTTTCTTTCCATCACCTCTGAAATCTTAGGGAATGAAACACATCACACAAAAACATTTTCTACTTTGTCATACATCTTCCTATAAGACTGTTCTTGATATATAAAAATTTATATATTAAATTATGAGGAATGTGTAACAAAAAAACATGAAAAGAAAAGGACAAAATGCAGCATATAGACAAATTTTTTCATGATTAAATATCCAAGTAATCAAAAGATTCCCAGAAATTGTGTAAAGAAACAAAAATTATGCTATGTTACAATAATTAAAATAACTCTCATCAATAACATTGTGTGAACCTATCGGATTTTTAACTAAAAGTATTCTCTCTCAAATTCACTGGCACATAAATGCAAAAGAATATTTAAGAAAATAAGAAATTAAAAAAAAAAACGGCTGTGAGAAAATTATTTATAGAAAAACAAGTTGATACTGACGACAGTAATAATCATGTTGGTGAGTAATGAAGTTAATGGTGATTATTTTTCTGAAAATAATGTTGACGAACAAAGGCGGTGCTTAAAATAAGAATAGTAATTGTGCCTTGTCTATTTGATTAAAGGTATTGTGACAAGTGCAAATATTCCTATTATTGAATTTGCAAAGGCAAGAATCTGACAAAGAAATCAGATAAACATTTAGGGGGTCTTCATCAAAAGAAACATTTAAGTCATGTCATATTTACAAAATTATAAATCATCTTCTAGAGTGAGTTTCGTGTGGTTTGGCGATATAGCACTGCCATTCTTCCATGAAATATTTAGGCTAATATTCTCACCTTTTTTATTTAGGAAATAATATTTTAGGCTGCATAGTCTTCAGCCTTCCTTGTATTATCAGACATTCTAACCAAGAGCACTCCTATTCAACAATGTATATCTCTTATATATATTAAAGAAAACAAAAACCATCAGTGGAATCAACGAACAACTTGTCAAACCCTAAAACTCTTATCCAGATAAAGTGTCGAACAAAAACAATATAGAAAAAAAAAAACCTAAAGGCAAATTTACATACTCAGTAAAATGCTCAAAGCCTCGATTGCCTAGACTGAGCAAAAAATGATTGACAAACATTAAATCCTATGAAAGGATGGTTCTAGTTGTAACCCGAGTTTCACATGACTTCAATGCAAATATATAAAGTCAAAAGCAAAATTCATCTTAGGAAATGCATTTTATTCTCTGATGGACATAGGGATATGCACAGGGAAAATGCAAGGATTTAATTTTGTAACAAGTATTTATAGACAAGAGCAAAAAATGTTAGTTTTTCAAAATTTTTAAATTTAAGAAACACTCATGCTGTCAACCATGCTATTTCTGATAGATAATAGCACTTTTAAGGTAAGCAATCTTTGTAATTATAGCACTCAATATAAAGAGATGGAGAATTAATGATGACAAATAAAATAAAGTATTTACATATCTGTACCTATTGTGAGTTTCCCAGAGATTATATCCACCTGTCAGAGACAGTGCTGTGCCAAAATATAACCAGTGACATGTAAAAACAATAATAGTTACTGTCTCATAACAATGTGGCATATCAATGTCATATTTCTTTTGTTTTATTTCAACTACAGTTTTTTTTTTGTTTTTTTTTTAAGCTTATCACCCCAAGCAAGGTTTAGAAGAAGAGCAGATAGGAGTGGTAAAGGAGAGGATGTGGAGAAAGATAGGGGATTGATCAAGGCAAGGGGGTTACAGAAGATTTGGAGTGAGAGCAGATAGGAATGAAAGGTGAAAGGATGTGGAGAAGAGAAGTGGATAGATCAAGGCAACTGGAGATGTCAATTGAAATTACACTTAAATAGTTGGAGATTGTATTTGTCAGGGAAACAGGAATAAGGAAGGGAGTTCCACAGACGAGATGTGCGAGACATGAAGCTATTGGAGTAGAAGAGACGTCTACATCTAACAGTTTCAACGGTGAAGGGGTGGGAACGGGATGCCAGCCTCGTAGGACGTTTAAATTCATGAGACCTAGGAACCAGCGAAAGCAGCTCATCGGAGCAATTACCGTGAAAGTATTTGTAAACAAAACAGTTGTGATCAAATTTAATGTGCCATAATTAATTGTGAATACTGTAATCTTTTCAATTGCTGTTTAACATGTGCCTCCCCAGGGCTACATACCCAATGTCTCAGGGTGGAGCAGTTCTCTGCTAACTCAAGGATTATCTCTCTACTGAAGTTTAGAGTGAGATTTAAGGATTACTCCTGGTTTTATTGAATTCAAAAACAGTTTATGTGTTGTCTTTTTCCCTACACTACGAATTCCAGTCTGCTCTGCTATTTAACTCATAGCTGATAAGGCAGAGGTATAGAAGCAGATAAAGCTGGTCTTAAATGTGTTGAGGGACATATTTATGTAATTTTGAATAATTTGAGCAACTTTGGTCAAAAGATTAGCTCCAAGCACTCATGTTCAGATGTAGTGAGTATCTATGAGCAGTGGTTTGAGCAATCCCTATTTCCATAGTAAATAATCAAATGTGCTCCAATAACTCCAGTATAGACCTTTGCAATTAACTTGCAATGCCATATACAGAGGAACAAATCATCCTCATTCCCTTTATATTTCAATGGTAAGAAGGAAGTTTTGCTGACAGCTTCTTCCCAATAATTGTCACATTAAGGAACAGACTCCCAAGAGGATGCTTACTTATCACTACAATCTTAATATCAAGTCTGAAATTATCTATCCTACAAATCCTCATAATCTACACATATTTTTTCACTTATATCCATAGAACATTTTAATTCAGTAAACCTCTACCTTGAGTGGCTCTTGTGAAAATGGAAAATTAATTAAAGTGAAGGTAGGAATACATTACAACAGCAACGTAATATACTGACCCTTGCATATGAGGAGAGGCAGTTGTAGTCTAATCAGAGTACCCATACTAACTAGTGTCTTTCACTGAAGTCATCTTCAATAGATATGTAATTGTTGGGTCTGTAAAATTCATCTGCTCTCATATAGAGAGATAGGTCACAGGATATGACGTGGTCTCTTATTGGTTAATTAAACCATGTGGGTTTGGAAAAGGCTGACTACCAAGTGAAGAGTTACCAAAGGTTTAAAGATACAACTTGTTTGGCCCTATTTCAATCCGCCAAATGGGTAAGTCTGCCTGACATATTCTCTATATATAGGAAAGGATATTGTGTTTATGTTAAGCGTGGTAGTCATGTTTTTAAATGTAAATAAATAACTTTATTAAACATTGATAAAGTTTTAAGTCTTATTCATGTTCGTCTCAAAGTAACATGGGACTAGCAGAATATAATCATTAGAGCTGGACTGTGTATGAATGGTTCAAAGTCATGCCTGATGAGACTCACTGGAGACAGTGAGGTGATTTGAGCAACATTCTACAGGTAAACACTTCTCATTCATATTGCATGCTATCCACCTTAATGTCATTATTGACCAATTATACTCTTTCATACCTGCTTGATTTTACATTTTCTGCTGATATAAATTGGAATGAGTCATTTGCTTAGACTACTGGTTGAAGTGTTGGTTTACTGTGTCACGTAAGACAATTTTCCTTGCCAAAATCTATCTTACATATTTATAGGTCTACCATTCGTTCATGCATTGAATATTGCTGCAACATATGGTCTGGTGCTTCTGCTTTCTATTTAGAGATTCTTGACAAAATTCAAATAATCTGTATTGTTATTAGTCATGACCTGGCATCTTGGCTTCAATCACTTTCCCATAACAGTGTAACTTTTCTATAACTATTTTCATGACAATTGTTCTGAAGAACTTTCCACTTCAGTACCTAAAATTCATGATTTTAAATTGTTCAACATAAGTTCTTTTTTCTAATAGTTTCTTCTCTTGCACTTCTCGCCTGTGGTGAACAGCCCCGTAGAAGCAAGTGAGCCAGAGTGGCTTGCATTAGGAGCATAGAAAAATAAGGATCTTACCGCGACATGCAACATCGACAAGTTTGCGCCGTGAAAATGGCATTACTCTCCCGTCTAGCAATTCTAGCAGTATGGGCAGTAATGAGGGTTTTTTGTACAGTTTGGCATGCTTCTACCAATAGGAAGTTGTATGCTGATTGGTCGAACTGGAGAAGGCTATTTGCCTGGGTAACTGACAATAAAAGTGAAAAACGCTGATTGGTAGGTCGACCGCAGTGTTGGCCTGATAAAAGAGGGCTGAAGCAGTGAAAACGGGAGAAGACAAGATGGATATACGTTGTGACGTGTTCAGAAAGCAAGAACGGTGAATTGAACCAGCGGTATCTTGATTTGTACAAGTGATGTCGTAGCAATACAGATTTATTTAATCTACAGAAACTTTCTTCCAGCTTCTTGCATTCTTGTCAAATATGATTGTCAAAAATTTAAATACAACATTAATCATCATCTATCATTTAAAAAAAAATCCCTATCCATACTCTCACTCTCTCTCTCTCTCTATATATATAATACTAATAATATTAATGCTTAAATGGTAATAGTTATGCACACACACACACACATATACATATATATTCACTGGGCTATTATTTCATTTTTAATTTGGTTTGGTGGTATCATAGGTATTAATTGTAGGAGGTTAGATTTATAATTAAATTTATTTATTATTGTTAGAATTAATGTGCCTATTTCTGTATTTATACACTTATGTATGCACACATGTACACATATATTCATGCCTGTTCATAGGTATACATATGCATACATAGGTACATGTGTTTATGTTGCTATCCCTTTTCTGTTTTATTTTCTTAAGAAATGCAATTGATAAAAAAACAGCCTAGATTGAGAGGTCGTACTAAACAGAGTCTCCGACATGAATTGAACCTGCATCCTTTTTTCCCACCAGGGAAACTGCTGCTAAAGCTGAAGTGTATCTTCATCAATTTGGCTATGGATGCTGTGTTAATAGAGCATGGGGTGGGATTAGCTATTTAAGGGATGCACGTTTCTTGTTGGGCCTTCTACAAATCTACATCTTCTAGCTTCAGTTTTGGACATGGAATATAAACAACAGTTATTTTTTCAATTTTTATTTCTTATTACAATAAACATTGTTTTTAGTGAGTAAACATATTTAAGTTGATATGTCTGTTTTTTTTTTCTTAAACCGTGAAATTAATAACAAGCCTAAATTGAGAAGTCCTATTAAAGAAAGATTTTGCTTCCAACAAGAAAATGAACTTGTATCCCTTTCGCCACCAGGGAAACCTCTTCTATATCCAAAACGTGCCACTACCTGTTTGGCCATGTAGGCTGTACTGACAGATGAAGGTTTGAAGTAATGTGCATTTCTTAAATGCTTTCTCAGTTTTTCACTCCCAATTTTAAGGGAAAAAATGTATAAGAAAGTGGCAAAAGATTTTGTGTGACGTTTCATCCTTTAGGACTTCATCAGACTAAAGTGATGTTTACATTAAAGGAAACTTTGAAGAAGAAAGGGGCGCTGAAAATTTTAAATTGAATTTTTTTTTTACATATATGTTTTGGGTATATAATCTACTCAATTTCATTTAGTTTATTTTTCTTTTTGTTTGTTTTCATTGCTTTTGCCATTAAATATCCCACATTGTGGTCAGTCTCATTACAATGATCAATTAATGTATTTAGTGTGTTATCTTATAAAAGATCCCTTTTGTGTTCATACCTTTTATTAAAATTTATTGAGGTTTTTCCTATGTATTCTTTGTAGTAATTATTAGCTTATTATTTTGATTTGTATTAATTAAATCTTATTGTTTTTGAAGTAGTTAAAACAAATTTTATGTTGAGTTTAGATGAATTATTTTCAGTTAATTGTAGCTGTAAGAGTTGGTGGATGGAAAATGTATTTCGATTCACTGGGTTTGTCAGGAAGGCCCACTTTCCTATTTTGAATATTTTATGAGCTTTTATTTTTCTCATTAATCCATTGCATTTCTTATTGGCTTTATCGTGTTCCTTTAGTACTCCTGGAGATGAGGATAAACTACATCTGGAAACAAGGCTTCTGATCAGCAGATTGGATGTTTTGAGGAGCATAAAACCACTTTGTAATTGCTGCTGTACCAAGGTTCACCCTGGCCCATGGTGGTAGCACCTGTTAGGGGTCCCAGCTATGGGAAATAGTGGACCCCCCCAAACAAAATTGAAATACAATGAAAGTATAAAATTACATATTTATAGTAAAAATGACCAGCAATACATTTTTACATAAAAAATTACCAACAATACCTATTTATAGTAGAATGAGCAACAATACCTATTTATAGCAGAATAACTAACAATACATTTTATCTGTAGTTAAAGGCATGCAATTGTCTTCAAAATATTTAGATTTTGGCATTAAATAACCCATAGAGGTTGATATGCCACTAAACAAAATCAACCAACACAAAAAACACTTCAATAACATTAAGCCATATAATATCCTACAATTTCTTAAAGAAATCGAACTGTATTCCAAAATATAACTTCAACAAAACTACAACATAAAACACACACATCACTGCCTCTAGTAATTATGTCGACACAAACAGGTATATGCACAAAAGCTGAGTATCATCTACCATGTATTCAATTGTGAAAGCAGAATAACATATTTCTATTACTTCAAAGCTCCCAAGAAAATTATATTTTGGCATTGAATGACTCATGATGAGTTGATATGTTGTTAAACAAAGCAAAAAATGCATGTCTTCAGAAATGGCAATTTTTGGTCGGATGATGTACTTTGCCATACTTCACATGTATCAGTGCTGCCATGGACACTGAACCATGTAGATCTGAATTCCATCGAATTTTTGTAGGATATATTGGATCAACAAGTTCACTTTGCAGAACCATTGCCAGTTAACTAACCAAGGGGAGACCTCTAGTCACTGCTTTTCGATGTTCATCCACCCTTACTTTAAGGGGGCGGCATGTTTCGCCCTTGTAAACCTTGCCGCAGCTGCATGTGATGGAATATATGCAGTTCTTGGTCTGGTTCTTCTCTATGGGTGGCTTTACTCGGACTAGGTGTCTTCTCAGTGTTGATTCACTTTTGAATACCGTCCTGATGTTGTAAGGGGCACATACTTTTTGAATTTTTTCTGAGACGCCTCGCATGTATGGTAAGCAGACCGTTGGAGGTTTTTGCGAGTCATTTTCTTCCCTTACTCTATTGTTCCCTTTGGTGGACAGTATGCTGTCGGGGTAGTTGTTACGTCGAAGGGTATTTTTTAGCCTGGTCATTTCTTGGTGGTACGTGTGGGAATCGCTACTTATTGTCTGTGCTCGATGTTGTAAACAGCGTACGATTCCATGTTTGACACTGTATGGGTGATGGGAGTTGAAGTTTAGGTATTGTCCGGTGAAAGTGGGTTTGCGATACACTGATGTCTTGAACCCACACTCTGTGCGTGTTATGAGAACATCCAGGAAGGCCAGTTGGTTATCTCTTTCCTTCTCCATTGTGAACTGTATGGATGGTCGTATTGTGTTCACATGCTCCAGTAGTACCTGGACGTCTTCCTGGTGAGGCCAGAGTGTGAAGGTGTCATCAACGTATCTGAGCCACATAGTTGGCTTTAAGGGAGCTGAACCTAAGGCCATGTCTTCGAAGTATTCCATGTATATATTCGCTATTACCGGTGACAACGGCGAACCCATAGCCAAACCTTCCACTTGTCGATATATGTCAGTACCCATTCTGAAGTAGGAAGATTCCATGCAGAAGGTCAGCATTTCCATTATGTTTGGCAATGGTACACATGTGCGCTCTTGTATGGAAGGGTCCGCAGCTAGTTTGTCCCCAATTACTGTTAGTGCCTCACTTGTTGGTACTTTGGTGAACAGACTGACTACGTCGAGGCTAACCATCTGGTGTGAACTGATGGGTGCCTCTTTGATCAGTTCTGTGAAGTGGGCAGAATTCTTAACATGTGTTGCTGACTTGCCTGCCAATGGGTTTATTATATCCACAAGGTAGCGGCTCAGTGGATGTAATGCTGAGCCTCGGCAGCTCACTATAGGTCTTAGTGGAATACCGTCTTTGTGTATCTTGGGGAGACCGTACATGTGTGGTAGCTTACTGTAATGCTGGACCAGCTGTCTATACTTCGCTGGTGCGATGTCCTCCTTGTTCTTAGTTAGGATCTGTGACAGCTTCCTCTCAGTTTTCAGAGTTGGGTCCTTCTTTATTTTACCGTAGCTACCATCTGCAATTAGGCTTGCCATCTTCTCAGAGTATTCCGACATGTCCATTACCACAGTTGCGTTGCCTTTGTCTGCTGGTAGTATTATTATACTGCTGTCACTCTGTAGAGATCGTATAGCCAGCTTATCTTCCCATGTGATGTTTGATTTGGGTGGCTTGGCTTTCTCCAGTACTTGTCTCACTTTCCATCTTATCTCATCGCCTTGGCTCGTGGGGATTCTCAAGGCTACCTCCTCCACGTGAGTTATTATGTCTAAGTATGGAACGCATTTGGTGGTTGTTGCGAAGTTGAGACCATTATTCAGTACTGTTTCTTCTGAGTGACTTAGCTGGCGGCTACTGAGGTTGACAACTGCTTTCACAGGCGCATGTTGGTTTGTGATGTTATTCCTCTGGTCCTTCAGCTTCATGAGCTTCTGGATTTGGCGTGTTTTTACCTTCTCACATTCCTGTCTGTACGATTTGTCCAGGTAGGACTGGATTCTCACCCTGTCGTCTTCTTGTGTTACCTTACTGAGGAACGATGTTACGGTGTTAGAGATTTTGTCCCCCAGATTTTGTCCCAATATACCAAAAATTCATACACGATTGTCCCAGTGACACATGGCCGAGGCGACTAGGACGTTGGAACAGTGATTGCAAGTTCTCCCGATGGTCTGAGTTCAATCCCGAGCAAAGGCAGTGGCAGCGACAAACAAGAGCGGTGACAACGATAATAGAAGCAACAGCAGCAGCAACGATGGCGTCAAGCAGTAGTAGCAGCAGCGATGGCCTTAATGGAACGAGAACATGGTACCCCCGTAACAATAAAGGGTTGGGTTCGAAATTCCAGACCGACGGTTCCCGAGTTCGAGATGCACCTGAAGAAGGCCGGAGGATCAGACGGCCGAAACGTTGTGAGGAAAGCAAGCAAGATGAGGAAGTCAGTCCGATTAACGAAATCCATATATATATATATATATATATATATATATATATATACTTTAAAAAACAGGAGGTCAGTTGAATCTGCTACTTTGCTTTCAACCTTACAGTATCCTCAAGCAATCTTCCTCAAATAACCACCTAATACTTTTTTTTTTTTTTTTTTTAAACTAAAGAATGCGACATTATTATTTTCAAAAATAAATAAACACACAAAATTGGGTGTAATAGAAAGGGTGGAGAAGGATGTGAAGAAGTAAGAAGAAGGGTGAAAAGAAAAGCAAGTGTATTGGTGGGGATTAAATTATATCATTTTTATTCAGCCTCATATTCAATTTTTCTTAAGTGCATATGAGGCTGGATAAAAAAAAAAAAAGTAATTTAACCCTCTCACCAATACATTTACAATACAATTGATTTTCTTCTCTTCCCTCTTTTTCTCACCCCCCCCCCACTTTCTATTACACCCAATGTCGTGTATTTTATTTATTTTTGAAAATAATAATATAGCATTCTTTAGTTTTTTAAAATATAAAAAAGCGTTAGGTAGTCATTTGATGAAAAATCGCCTGAGGATACGGTAAGGTGAAAACCAAGGTAGCAGATGCAGCTGACCTCCTTATTTTTAAAGTTAAAAGCTCTACATGTTATTTTTACATGTGTATTGAGCACTTTTAATACTACTGTTTCCTGGTCTGATTTGTAGTGGACCGTGGGGGTGAAGATGTGAAGAGATATCAGAAGGTTAAAATTTCCTGCTAGCTGGTCCAGCTACATGAGAATGTCGGACTTTAATTAAGTCCAAAGAAGACAAAGAAAAAACAAACAAGACCGATATACATGGGTAAACAAATATATATTAATAAAAAAACAAGTTAAACAAAGACATGGACTGTTACATAGAGTTTGTATGGAGAAATTATGTGTGTGTGTATGTGTTGTGAGTGTTCGTACGTATGTGTATTGTTCTTAGCGCGTTCCCAGAATTTGGGAAATGCTGTATCTGTGAGGGGTCACAAATTGGCCTAAGTGAAAAAGAGAGAGATTTTATCTCACCTCCGCACGAGGTAGCAGCCCAAGGCCTCAGTAGAATAAGAGAGAGAGAGAGAGAAGGGTCAGCCAGTATTTATAGCCAGGGGAGAGAGACCCCTGTTGAAGGATTAAAGAACTGAGGAGGAGCTAACTCTGACCATTAACCTTATATATATGTGTGTGTGTGTGTGTGTGTGTGTGTTTTGAAACATATTAGAAAATATTTTAACACAGACATGTTTTGCCAGAGAAAGCTCCCATTCTCTCTGATATCATCAATTTGACTAAAAGAAAGACAAAACTATGTTTTGTGAAATTGTCTTGATGATTTACAGTACCAACTTATCCTCAAAGGACCAAAGACATTTTCCTTGTCTTTCTTTTCGTCAGCTGATGATGCCAAAGAGAACATAAGCTTATTCATGCAAAACATCTTTGATAAAAAATTTTGCACACTCTCATCAACTTTACTGATATATATATATATATATATATTTGATTATACCTTCTATTATTTACATTGTTTGGACTCCTGTCCTCATCTTTATTGCTGTATTCATGATGTTTCGGCCATTGTATGCTCCAACCATCTTCAGGTGATTTGAATTTCGAACTGAATTCTTTATTTTATCCACCAGGGCAGATTGTTCTAGCTCTTCACACTATGTCTCTTCCGGATGTCTCAGTTATTTCCCTTCACCTCAGCTCTCCAAGTTTTTTTTGTTTTTTTTCAGGATTTTTGTTCACTACTGCCATTGTGAGGTATTGAACTCACAACTTCTGGGGTCAAGTCACTTGAATTCACATTGTGAACATGGCAATAAAGATGAGGACAACAGTCTAAATAATGTAAATAATTACAACTCCTCATCTCAGAAATATAGACAGATCTTATATGCTGTTCATTTTATTCCAAAATTTCCAGTAAAGAAAATCCTACTGCAAAAAACTCAAATCCATTTCAAGATTGCATGAACAACCTTCTTTTCTGCAAGCACATTAGAACCATCAGTTATTGTCTTTCCTTGACACAGATCAAGTTATGATTTAAAATGGAGTTAGCGCTGACTAAATTAAAACTTTTGTTATAACTGCTGATAACTTCTTTCTGATTATCTTTAAAAAAATAAAATATCAATGTAATCCTTTCAAAAAAATATCAATGTAATCCTATCAAAAAAATAAATATCAATGTAATCCTTTCAAAAAAAAAAAAAAAATATCAATGTAATCCTTTCAAAAAAAAAAAAAAAATATCAATGTAATCCTTTCAAAAAAAAAAAAATATCAATGTAATCCTTTCAAAAAAATAAAATATCAATGTAATCCTTTCAAAAAAATAAAATATCAATGTAATCCTTTCAAAAAAATATCAATGTAATCCTTTCAAAAAAATAAAATATCAATGTAATCCTTTCTGTTTTCATTTTTTTGCTGTTGGGATTAAGAAGTGTGAAAACTGATTATTGAAGTTCTCATTACAATTAACTGCTTTCTTTGGATTTTTGTGTGTAATATTTTTATGAGATGATGTTGAAAAGTTCTGAACCATAAAAAAAATATGACCGAGAATCATGAAACTTATTCACCTCAATGTTGACTTATTTCTGAAGTTTGTTTAAACCATCCAAAAACTTCTAAATTTTGCTCATTGAAATATTGCTCTGTTATTTTCTTTCTTACAAATTCTTTTTAAATTTTGAAAACGTATGTTTTTACTGTTTTTATTTTTAACTGGGTATTTTTTTTACTAGGTATTATTTTACTGTTTTTTTTTTACTAGGTAATTTTTTTACAGTTTTTTTTTACTGGGTATTTTTTGTAATAAGAATTTTTTACTGGGTATGTTTTTACTGTTTTTATTTTTAACTGGGTATTTTTTACTAGGTATTATTTTACTGTTTTTTTTATACTAGGTAATTTATTTTACAGCTTTTTTTCTCTTGGGTATTTTACTGGGTATTTGATTAGACATCCTTGATCCTTGGTCATGATTATGTAGAAAAAACAGATCAGAAAAATTGATGCAGAAAAAGAAAATGTTAAATGACTGGAAAAAAAAATCACAAGTTTATTTTAATTTTCTTTCTCTATAGTTCTGACATTTTTGAATAAAAAGATTTGTTTGAATATCTCTTTATAAAATGGTAAATAAATATTCTATTGTTGTTAGTTCACATTTTTATAATCTTGTAAATATAAAATTAATCATCTAAATAAGCAATCTAACAACTAAATAGTAGGTAACATTTCTGTTCTTATTAAAATTATAAACCTGGCCTTTTAAAACAAACATTGTCAAAGGAGTGTAGAGTAATAGCAGTTTCAAGAGAAAAAACATCCTTTTGACACACCATTTTTTTGCAGGTTTCAAGGTTAAATGTTGCCCAAATCTGAATTTCTCTGAAACACCTTGCTAGCCCTGAGAGTACATATATGGTTTAGCAAAAAAGTAAACTTGCTGCAGCTTTCTTCATTGTTTTTATAGATAGGTTTTCTTATTATCCAGTTCACACTCCTCTCCAGTCTTTTGAACAAGAATACAGTTTTATCGCATTTTCAGGTTTAGGATGGTGTTTCCAGTTCCTTCTGAATTTTTTTTCGTTCTCTTCACTCCAAGTAGCCCATTGCATCTTAGTGGCATTATCACCTTGCTTGGAGTGAATTAACTTACAAAAATAAATAAATAAATAAACAAAATAAATAAACAACAGATCCTTTATTCTGCAATTTTTTATTGATTTGTTTTTTTATGGTTTATCAACCCTTTGTGTGTTATTTAAAGTCTAAACATTTTAGATTGTAAAAATAATTCTATCTAAGAATTTTTTTCCAGATACAAATACTACTATTTAATGATTTAAAGACTAATACCTTTCCCAAGGGTATCTCGGAGTAAGTGAATTTAACGAGTGGCTGGAATTTGAACTTGGTCCCCTGAATTCTCATTCCAAGCTGCTATCCATTACACCACCCACACATCCACTGTTAATCTTCAAATCAAGTTAGATTAGCATTCTATTTGCTTTTTTTTTCTCTGTGAATGGGAACTTCATGCTGACATGGAGTTTAACACTTGAACGTTCTGCTCTTCACATTAACATGGTTCAGTCAATGAAACAAATGAAAAAACATAAGTACAACCTGCAAATTAGAATTTCTTAAAGAACACCTTCCAGATACAGTGAAAAAAAATAATGCTCAGATTTTGTGAAGTGGATCAGACTGAGAACTTTTCATCAGCTTTCATCCAGTGGACTATACTCTAGATCAAGGTTTCTCAAATTTTTATTCCTTGTGGCCCATTTTTGGTGGCAAAATATTTCAGGCCCACATAATTACAAATACGACAGGATATACATTTTATTTACAAAACGACAGGATATACATTTTATTTACAAAACGACAGGATATACATTTTATTTACAAAAGGAAAATTTAGTAGGAAATATCAGTTTAAATGCAATGTCAATCACTATCTACTGTCTTCCTGATTACTCTTCTTTTGTTCTCACTCCTTAGTAATATCTCTGCTTTTTCATACTTCCATACCCAGTAACCCCTTGTGTCTTAGTGGCTTTACTCCCTTGCTTATGGTGATAGTGATTAAAAAAAAAATCTACCAAGCTTGTCAAGTTGAACTTCTGAGCCTTGGTTCAGCTTCAGGCATAAGTGTCCTCTCTTTTCAATTTGCACATCCAGGCCCATTTTTATAATTTCTTGGGCACCCACATTGAGAATCACTACATCTAGGCCCAAAGCAAACATACTGGAGAGTGACATGTTTATCCTTAGCAGAGTACACAGATACTAGACTGATCTTTGGTAGAGATCCAGTGAGTGACATATCGTACTAAGCAGATATGGTAATATTACATAAATAATCCAGTCATTTTTAATAAGAGATACTATACTGGGAAATATAACTCGCACAAATGCAAACACTTCTGCCTACTAACAAGCAAACTGATAAATACAAGTTGCTATACCGTTGTATAATTGTTCACTAATTCTTCTGGTTTTCTTCTTCTTCTTGAACCATTTCTAAGAGTTCACTTCTACAATTATTTCTTTATTTCCTTAACTTCAAAGTCAACGTCCATGTCCTCTGCACCAAACAGGATTCCTTTTCTATCTTGTTCTTGAACCATTTCAAAGACAGAACAATCTACCCTGACAATCTCCTTAACAATTTCCTGTCATTAGAAAAAAATATAGTGTAAACAATTTCTTTTAAAATCCAAACTTCAATGATATCTAAATTTCCAGGACTTCTGAGAAATAAAATAAAAAGTCAAAAGTAGAAACAAAATCTTCAGCCATTCTGTCTTTTACAAAAGTTGCTATTTTCTTATAGCAAATTTGTTTTATTTGAATCATTTATTTCTTAATTAAAGGCTTAAGCCTTATAAAGTTAAATAAATGAAACTTTTAATTAATTTTCTTCACTGCGGTTCACTTTGAAATTAACTTTTTGACAATTTTTTTTAATAATATTAATTTAGATGACTTTCTTTACATTCCTTTACTTAAAAAAAAAAGTTACAAATTATACCAAAAATCATACCTTTAAGTTATGTTTTTGGTACTATCAATTTGGTTTATTTTGTTTTATGGCATATCAACACCTCAGTGGGTTATTTAATGCCAATATGGTTTTTAGGATAGGTTCATATGAATAAAATATATATTCTTTGTAAGAAATCAATTTCTAGATCTGGTTTCAATGACGTATTTTTGTAAAGAGGGTTTATGCCGAGAGTCAAATGCATTGCTGGCAATTTTTTTTTTTTTTTTCAAAAATGTATTGCTGATATTTTTACTATAAAAATCTATTTTTATACTTTCATAATGTTCTGACATCAGTTTGGGGTTTAACTATTTGCCCATAGCTGGGACCCTAACAAGTGCTACCACCCCAGGTCAGGATGGACCTGAAAACAGCAGCAATTAAAAAGTGGTTCTACACTCATCAAACCCTCCCAATCAAAGTCCTTGCTGTCAAATGTAGTTTGTTCTACCCAAGATGGGGTACTGTAAGGGTGACCTGGAATTGGTGGGGATAAGTTTCTTTCATTACTATAACTTTGCTGTTTATAAGACATATTTTCTTTTCCTATAAAATATCACCAAAAACCACCCTTTGTCCTATAAACTGAAGGTTGTTAATGGGAGTTCATTTCTCTTCTAATTATTACATTCCAGATAATTACTATAAATTTGTTACTTTTCGGTCAGTGTTGAATTTGTCTTGATTAATCAGGTTTTCATGCTGAAATATGCTATTCAGTAGGTAAAATTGAGGACAAGGAAAAAACGTTCTTCATATTTCCTCCTTCAAAATTTGGGGAAGTGTCTAAATGCATCAAAATATGGTACCATTACTTCACGTAACTAGCTTCAAACTTACTCATCAATAATAAAAATATCAGTTTATATAAAAACTTATCTTTTTTCGTAGTTGTGAATGTTACTGACATATATTTAATTAACCATATATCAAACCCATACACTTCAGAGTTCATGTTTATTAAGAGAGACAGAATAAAGCAATGAGTAATCTACCTTACAAGTTTGCATAATGAGGGATAATGGAGTGGAAAAACCTTGCCAAAAGCTACAAATGATAGAAAGTCGTGGAGAACGAAGATCACCCATATCCTGAACATAAAAGAAGGAGAGAAAGTGAATGCTGGACAATTTCCTCACAGATCAGGTGGAGACTTCAGGTAACAGAGATATGGTTCTACAGAAGGATACTGAGGATACAAAGGATGACGTATATGAGAGACTACTTAAGAATCTGATTTAAATATATCAGAACAGGGAGTTGGGGGGGATAGAAAAAAACAGAACAACAAAGAATAGGAAGCTGTGGAGAGCCAGGATCTCCAGTGACTTGAAGGGATAAAGCACACAGAAGTAACTCATAATGTAGAGTCTAAGTAGATGAAGAATGTAAGCAACATTACTTACATTAGTAATGTAGCTTACATTTGATCATCACCAGTGTGCATCATTGAATATAATTGAAAATCCATTTGTTAATCTTTGGATAAGTGCGTATAGTAGAAATTCCCAGAACAATTCCGTGGATAAGACAAATTAGTATGAGAATGACAATTGTAAAAAATCTTAGTTTTTGCCGACGTGTTTTGTCTTCCGACTTTATCAAGGCAAATAACGAAAGCAAAATGTTTTTGTTGTCATAGTTACATTAAATCCAAAATTTAAAAGAGAGAAAGAGAAAGACACTCCTGTGTAAGCCTCTTTCTGGCTAATGGTAACTTCCTTCATACTAAGTGTTTGTTTTTCATTTTCCATGTCGACAATATAGTAAAATTTCTCAGATTTGTCTTATCCACAGAGTTAATCTGTGAAATTTTACTTGAAGTCGTGGCATTTTGGAGATAATAATGAAAAAGAAACTGTGGAGAGTTATAACTGCCTACAACCTGAAGAGGCATGGCTTTTAAAAGAGAGAAAGGCCATGCTAAGGTAAGAAAATATTTTTAGGTTGTAAGAATTTTTTTGAGATAATGATTTACTGATACAAGTCCTACTAATTAACCCATAGTTGGGGAGAGGAGAAGTAAATTCATACCTTTCCCAAGAGTATTTGCTCATAAGTGAATTTAACAGACAACAAGAATTCTATATTTTTTTGCTTGAACCATTTCATCATTCATGAAAAGAATAAATATGATTCTATAAGAGGAGAGGATGTAAAACTTGTCATATTGAAGGAGAGCTGGCACAGTATGTATATATATATATATATATATATATATATATATATAAAATACACACACACAGGGTGCAAAGAGTCATTTATCACCATTTTATATTTTTAATTTTGCACATGCGCTTTGTTTTTTTTTTATTTGTCAACTGTACAGTATAGTAGGGTCAGTTGGGCCCCATCTGTGAGAAAAAGAGCACCATGACGCAATTCACTTTGCCAGAAATCTATAAATGCCATGCTGCATTAGCATTGGAAGCTCCAATACGAACATTTCAGAGTGTTTACGTGTCAATCTGAAGACAGTGCAGAGGATTCAGAAAGAGTTGGATGAGTCTAATGGTGATTACAAAGATGTTTTGAGTGATCACTAGTAATGGAGACATACCTCCTTTTATCTTCCGATAGGGCCTCAAACTCAACATGTAGGCTTACATCAAGTGCCTTGAGCAGGTAACACTGCCCTGGGTCAAGAGTGGCTGCTGGAAGCAAGAAAACCTAGTCATAGCTGTCAGTCAACTTCATCGACCACATCACCATTTACATCTGGCCAGACTGCAACCTCCTTTATTATTATGTGTGGAGCGCAGTTGAGCAAGAGACCAACAAAAGTTCAAAGATGAAATGAAGGCAAGCATTATGGCAGCATTCACCAACTTAAAGAAAGAGATCATTCAGAAGAGTTGCAGGAGATTCCAAGATCATCTGGAGGCCAATGGCGATTTTATTGAATAAATTTACTCTTTAGTATTTCAAAATATTTTTGTGTAAATTTAGTAAATATGTTAAAATGAGATGTCAGTGTCATTTTCATTTTTGCATAATTTAGATAATTTATTCATCACACATAAAGGGGTAGGGAGGGTAGAGAGTAAAAAGAGTAGAGGGGGAAGGAGAGAGTTGGGTATTTGGGTAGCAATCCCTTTCTTGTACAGGTTTCATAAAAATGACTGACAAGGTACTTCAGTTAAATTTTCATTGTATTTTTCTGCCCTACAAACAAGAGATTTCTTTTTTTTGGAATTAGTGTATAGAAACATTCAAAAGGATTGTGCATTTTAAACATTTTCAAGGATCTTGGTTTGGCATACTATTTACAAGATCACAACCAAAATCCTTATACATGTTATTGCTACTGCTCCATCTTCATTAGATTTCTAGCAACATCAAGTACTTTTGGTTTTCATTGAAATAGTTGTCTTTGCTTATTGTCTTTTTTCCATGTTTTCTTCATTGTCAAGCTTGGTATTGGTATAGCTGTTTTTGAGGGTAATTTTACATTTTTTCTTTAGTGATCACTTGGTTTATTCTATGCATATGCAGGTGGTGTCATGGTGGTCTCTAATGAGAAATCGGTGACTCATGTTTGTTACATTCACTTCTGTACAAATACTCTTGGGAAAGGTATGGATCCATCTCTTCTCCCCCCATCCATGGGTTTAATAATGGACCCAACTGGACTCTTCAGCCTTGGTTGGCAAGCAGTCATGTAGAAGAACAACACTCAATTCAAAAAACCTGGGGAAGCACGTACTATATGCAGCTAAAGAAAGAATTGATGATATAATGACTATGATCTTTTTCTTGAGTTTTTATGTGTGTAAGCATATATATATATATTAAATATACATAATACCCCATGCCAACAATATGGTTGAGTTTCATACACCACACAATCTTCAGGTACTGAGAGCTGTTTACAGTCTGCTTAATATATCTGGGTCTCAGTGTTATTTCGATAAGTTATTAGCGTTGTTAAATATTTAATATATGCTCCTGAAAAATTTATTTCGGTTGAGCTCTCTGGGGAGGATGTGTGGGTTTGTAAACAGTGACTATTATGGCTAATAATGCAAGACTCTTCGGTAAATCGAATCGAGTTCTCTCAGTCACTGTGTGTTTATCTAAAAATAAATACGCTTAAATTCACCTTCTCTGTCGTGAGCCAACAGCTTCAGGATAAAATTTCCGACTGACGTGAATTCAGCCGGTTTTCGATTCTAGCCAGAGGCAACCGGACGTCTAGCCACACTGATGAGCTGTGATACAGCGAAACAGTCTGTCTGTGGATGACTATATATATATATATATATTAGTACTATAATCTAAATTTGAATTTAAAATTAGGTTCAAACACACTTAGAATTGAAAATTAAAAATATTTATATTTATTTGGTTATATATATATATATATATATATATATATAGAGAGAGAGAGAGAGAGAGAGAACTTGTGTGTTATATGATACATACTACAAGCTCAACATATATAAAATGCACTAAGCAAGGTTTACAAATATTTTGGTATATCATTCAAGAAACTCTTAAAATTTAAATAGATCCGATGGACAAAGATTTTGAGATGCTTTGAAACCATGCAGCAAAGGTTAGAAATATGATAAAAAGTCATAAAGTTGAATAACATGAGTGCTTTGAGAAATTCTATAGGGGTAAGAACAATAAACTTGGCATGACTTTCCTATTTCAAAGGTGAAAATCCAGAGAAACTTCCCATTTTTATTGATAGGAACAAGTTTGATTAGTCAGAAAATATATTAAATATTAGGGTTTATCAAAATTATTTCATTTTTTTCACATCATAAAAATGATTTTCTACCAAGTTGAAGAATTCCAGATAAACCATTTCAAGACAAAACCTATGATCTGGAATTGCAATGAAAGCAGTGATGCCAGTCACATACCCTGAATCTATAAATACTGAACACTTCAAATACCTTGGTGCATGTATCAATTACAACGAATTAGGTATATGAGATAAGGAAACTGAAAATTGAATCAGGGCCGGTGCATATTTCCCCAGACTACTTGACTGGTGAGGAGGGAGAGTAAAACTGATTGGAGGCCCAAGCTGTTCTTTGTGACCTTTGCTATCTTATTAGCATTTGCTTTTTTTCTATGTACATTTATACAAATTAAACTAAGGACAACTGACTATTAAAGGGTACAAAATATTTATGGATTTTCATCTCATTCTGGGGTCTTGGGGTGGTGGGGCATCCAAATCCATGAAATCCATGAATTTGTTTTGCACAAGCTAAGTCTTGTAAAAAAAACTATTTTTTATCCATAATGTTGAATGTGTTAAAATTATTTAACTTTTTAACTAGAAAAATCTCAAGTTAAAAATTGCCGCAAAACATCTTATATATAAAGTACAGTGTTTGTGTGTGTGTCAAAGCAACTCCTCCACTCCCACTTGTATGATTTCAATGATTTATAGCTCATTCAAAAACCCTAGAAAAGTTAGGCACAGGGAACAATTTTTATTGAGCTCAGATTCAGGGTTGCCAGATTATGTAAGGTTAAAAATATATATTAATATATTATATTCCATAATGTAGGTTTTACTCAATTAGCTATTATGTTTCTCTAACTCTTCAAATGTTGAATGTAGAATTAATACTGATTTCTGTTTTCCCATCTTTACACTATATTAATTTTATCTTATAAATTGTCCCCCTGTTCTGTCACCCATGAAATAAAAATGGTTTGCACAGAAAATAAGGACCTACATACATCAAATCATCTTTAAATTAAGTGGCAGCAGAAGAATTGTCATTGAACATTTAAAAGGTAAACTTAAACATTAATTCAATACTTAAATGCAGCGATCAATTTTGGGTTCTTCTGTAGTTTATTGATGCCTATCACATCTACTCCTCCTTAGATATTGTGATGAAACCTCCATAGGAGCTAGCTTAAATGCCGTCCAATAGAGCGGCTTTTAAGCTAGTTGTTGATATATTTAAGATGGAATGATCTATTACGTCATTTCTATAATTTATATCTGGATAGGTTGTACTGATTTAACAATTTTTCTAGTTTATTTGTTCATCTATATTGCAATAAAATTAGTATTTTCTATGGATACTACCTTATGAAAATTGAGATGTGATAGAGTGGAGGGCCCAGTATCATAGATTCAGGGGTGGGGATTGTTGGGGAATGAAACCCCTTGAACTGGCCCTGCATAGAATAGGCTTCACTAATAGTAGCTTTTTCCAATGACATAAAATGCTAAAAATCCAACCTGGGAATTCAAGGCATGTTCTTAAATAGGTTTTGTCAGAGAAATGCCTATCACCTAACAGATTCCAAAATGTCTAGATTGTCTACAACCATATTCTCAGATCAATGATTATAAATGACTATGAATGAATGAATGAATGAAAGCTGTAGGCCTTAGCAAGAACTATTCTTCTTCATGCCTTGTGGACTGGCACTACAGAATCACAAAGAATCAGAGAATATAATAGAAGCCACATGCCTTGATGACTTTAAATGACACCAACAACTAAAATGGATAGCACATTGAACACCTGAAGAGAAAATAATAACAATTAAGATGATGTCCCACACTTCTTTAAAGAAAATTTTAGGAAGAAAGCGCTCTCTATTAATACTTGAGTAATAACAGTGAGAATACTATCATCCTGAAAAATTGTTTTTATAAAAAGTTTCTATAAATTTCAGCTAACAGCAACATGGGCTGCTCTGTCCATGAATGCCAGATTCTTTCCACATAAGTAAATGTCTATCACAGTGGTACCCAACGGAATGATTGCTGGTGTGCCGTGAAGAGATAATACCTAGAAGCCATTTAATTTCATTTTGTTTAAAATTGAAGAATATTTTCCCTCAATCAGCATTGAAGAATTTGATTGGATTCACAATCGGTTCCTAGATTTATCAGTCATCAAGCTTTTCAATTTTGAGTTAAGTGAAGAGGAAGAATAAGCAAGCCTTTCCAGTGATTGTGGTCTCAAATTGAAGTACGCACAACTGCCATTGGACGCCTTTTGGATTTCTGTTATGGAAGACTATATAACTAAGTAAAAAAGCCATCAAAATCTTACTGCAATTCTCAACTTCATACCTATGTGAACTGGGATTTTCTTACCTAAACAACATTAAAAATAAAAAATGTGAAAGACTTAAAAATATTGAAGAAGAGTTAAGAGTGTGTCTCGCTCACATTTGCCCAAATATTGCAGCAGTAGTCAAGAAGCACCAGGCACAACTGTCCCATTGATATTCACCATTATTATTTTATACCCGATATTGAATACAGGATATGTTGATTTATGTAAATAAAAATTCTTCTTGTATAATATTCTTTGTTTTTTATTATTTTATTGCAAAAAGGCTTTATGAGTGGAAAATATTTATTTTTTGTGATAGGTGTGCCGCGAAAATTTAAAGAACTCAATAGTGTGCCGCCATGTAAAACAGGTTGGGAACCACTGGTCTAACATAACATTATTCAAATGCTTATTTCAGGTACACATCTAAAGAGTATCTATGTCACTATTATATTATTAATTTTATTATTATATATTACAGTCACTTATTTTCAGTTTTTTGTTATTGCCTTTACTCTAAATTATATTTCATGTATATAATTTCACAGGAGTCAGGGGGTTACTGAACTCACTTCCTTTTTCTTTTATAAAAGACCACATGAGTTGCTTAATCGGAAATTGTTCATGACTGAACTATAAAACAGCATGTTGCACACATGAGAGCAGCTGTAGCTGATGGATGGCACATGAGTCAATATCTGATGAGTGTCAGCTGAATCACCATGGAGAAGAAGTATGTTGTTGAAAGACCTGAAACCCTTAATTATCCTTGGCTAAAAAAACATCACTTATGATGTGTGCCAAGGCATCAAACAGATGTATTTCATGAAAAATATTATCATCATATATTAGGGTGTATCAAAAGTGTAGTTTTTTTCTTAAACCTTCTTAAAGTTTACTTCATGTTTCTCTGCTTGGTGCTGAAAACTTCTCAGCTCAACCCACTTTCAAAATTCTGACAACTCATCATTTTGTTTTTTCTGTTTTGAAAGACTTCTTAGATAGTACTGAAAATTTTCAGCACCCATTTATATCTTAGCTGCTGAACCATATGGTCAAATTCTGTATATATGAACCATGTGGTCAAATTCTGTATATATATGAACCATGTGGTCAAATTCTCTATATATATGAACCATGTAGTCAAATTCTATATATATATATATATATATGAACCATGTGGTCAAATTCTGTATATATGAACCATGTAGTCAAATTATATATATATATATATATATATATTTATATATATGAACCATGTGGTCAAATTATATATATATATATATATGAACCATGTGGTCAAATTTTATATAATGAAATCAGCAATGGTTATATTTTGTGGTCTAATACAGGGGTCAGGAAACTTTTGCTGACTATGTGCCAACTTAGAGTTTCAAAATGCCAACAGCATACATATTTTTATACAAGTCAAGGTCAATCTACATGTTTTACAATATATTTTATATAGTAATATATACAATAATATGTAAACCACATTAATAGAAATAAACTGTTTTTTTTAAGTTTTTATTACTAATGAGAGTCCAATGAGTGAGCAGTCTGGAAACTGCTAAATGTCTTCTTTGCATTGTAGTAGTTATTGGTTCAGACTTTGTGATGTCATTTGTGGCATGTCTACTGTAGGTTGCTGACCCCTGGTCTAATATATTTTTCAAGATTTCCATACACCACTGATTTCTCGGGAAATATAGTACAATGATTTCCTGTTGGCTTCTACAGAGTTTTGAACCGTAAGTTGTCTTTTGAAGTTAGTTCCAAGCCAGGCTTGAAAGCCTATTCTGCCCATAGATTAAACTCAAAGCCTTGTGCAACTAGGGAAAAGATGGATTTATGCCTTTGTCAAGACCATTGGGGCAAATGGAACTGTAATGGCAGCCTTAAAATTAAAACAAAAGTGGAAGTGACAAAACAAATGAAGATGTAATTGAGATTGTTATTTCTAATGATTTACAAGGTTCAATCATTTGCTCATTCTGAGGTGGTGTTTATCAGTCATAGGAGACAGTTCATTTAGACCAGTGGTTCCCAACCTTTTTTACATGGCGGCACACTATTGAGTTCTTTAAATTTCCATGGCACACCTATCACAAAAAATAAATATTTTCCACTCATAAAGCCTTTTTGCAATAAAATAATAAAAAACAAAGAATATTATATGAGAATAATTTTTATTCACATAAATCAAAATATCCTGTATTCAATATCGGGTATAAAATAATAATCGTGAATGTCAGTGGGACAGTTGTGCATTAAGTTAGATTAGCCTGAAAGATTAAAAATGGTTAGGAAAAGGTAAAAAAATGTTTGGGAGTTAGGAGCATTACGTAAAACCTCACAGAGTACAGTTCTGTGTTACAACTTTTTGCCTTACAACCTGTGTATTTAGGAATCGTTTTGGTATCGAAATCGGGTCTGAATTATTCAGCTCCGATGCCGATTCCCGATACTTTGAAAAACTCCTGATATTCCGATTAATCGTCACATGACTAATATAAACCATAATAACGCTTACCAATTAGTATGTGCGAAACGTTTAGATTCCAGAAATTCAGCCATTTTGAATTGTGCGGTGTCATCATGATTAAGAAATTGGATGTCTTTATTAAACAAAATTAAATTAAATGGCTTCTAGGTATTATCTCTTCGCAGCACACCAGTAATCATTCCGCTACACACTAATGTGCCGCGGCACAGTGGTTGGGAACCACTGATTTAGAGTGTAACACAAGATAGTGATTGAGAGACTTAATGAAAAAAATAGTCTATGAATTATCACATTGTAGTAGTCGAGAGTTAGTCTCTGCTGCTGGTTTCATCACTAGACGAAGACATCACTGCTCATAGAAGTGTGTTGCTGTTGATGGTCTGGTTAACCTTACCTGCCATTGTAGTTCACTTTGAGTGCTGGCCTGGTTTGGATCAGCTTTTATGGATGGAATCAGCTTTGGCTTTATAGTAAAATAGTTACTGCAAAAATCATGTGGGCCTTTTTCGGATTGGTCAGGAAGGATGTTTATGAGCTTAATATTTTTTGGTGGTATTTTGGACATGGATGCATATAGCCAAATGAAATTCAAGTCTGTGGATGTCAAAGTGAATACTTCTGTTTGAGTTCAAGAATTGGAGTTGATTTTGCTGGAACTTGGACTCAGCAATTTCATTTTTCTAAAATGTTAATGATTAAACTACATCAGTTAATATTATATACATTATATCACTATCAATACTCTTCAATTTTTACCTTTTGTTTCAGGTGTTAAAATGACAGATACAAATATTGAGATTTTGGCAATTCTGAGGCATTATTTTGAAACTACTGTAACCGCAGAGAGATCTTGGGAAGTGAGAGTAAATGAAACACTAATTTTGACCATACTGTCCAAAACAGGTTTAACCCATATATGTGTGGTAATTTGCCATTTGAAATAAAAATCATCAGTTGTCAATGATGGTGTGTGCATAAAATTTAATAGAGACAAGAACTTTAACATCAGCTTCCATATAGAAACTATCTCACTTGTTGGCTATTGTGGCATAAAGGGGTGGGGGGCTTGTTTCAGCAGTAGCAACAATAGAATTAATCAGTAGGGTACAACCAGAAGTCCCAGAAGCCATAAAAGCGCTGACCAAACTCTATTCAATCTTTTTTTTGTTTTTTACTTTCCCATTCAGTGGCCTCTACCTTCAAGCCCAGCTCAAAGTGCTACACAAAACACTTGCTGCGAAAAAGGCCTGTCCTGGCAGCTTAACTTCAGATTTCTCATTCCTCCCATGGGAACCAGCAGAGAAATCTCCCTTGGAGACACCTACCAAAGGAAAAACTACACACAACGCTTGCTGCAGAAGATGAGGCTTGTCATAGCAGTCTCACACTCAGATTTCTCATTCCTCCCATGAGAATTATTGGAGAAATCTCTCTCCACAAAACAACTACTCAAACTCCCACCACCCTGAAAAATACTATTTCACACTCTTTCAACTAAAAAGTAACTGCTGTTGAACAGTTATTGCAAGACATGGGTGTCACTGCTGAAAACACACATACACAGATGCAACTGGGAAAAATTCCTAACACCCAAAATCTTTCGGAGAAACAAAAATCATCAAAAGATATTACATGTCAAATATTAAATCAGCAAATGCCTGGAAGCTGATCTCTCCCCTGAACTGTCTCTAACAGCTCAGTGGAGGAAAACTGGTCATATTCAATGCCTTGAAAATCAAATCATATCAAGCGGACTCTGAATTTTTGCTTATTGCCATGAACTGGTATTCTCTCAGGAAAGCCCAGTGCCTTGAGTGCTTATCG
This sequence comes from Acanthosepion esculentum, assembly GCA_964036315.1. Classification (NCBI taxonomy): domain Eukaryota; kingdom Metazoa; phylum Mollusca; class Cephalopoda; order Sepiida; family Sepiidae; genus Acanthosepion; species Acanthosepion esculentum. The sequence goes on along the minus strand of OZ038485.1, from coordinate 27,025,820 downwards.
AGACTTAATCTCAACAAACACCTCAAGGAAAACTTGAAAATATGCTCCATTGCTATTAATTCTGGAAAAATGATCATTTCCTTGTAATTACTCCAGTAATTACCTGATTCTTCCTGCTATCCTCTACCTTATAAAAGGTGACAACAGGCTGGAAATGGAGTATTACTGCCATATATGGGCAGAAGCTGCCCAATCTTTAATTTCCAGTTTTGAATGAGTCCAAAATCATCTCCCTGTCCTTGTAGGTGATGAATTATTTTCCACCCTACAACTCATTTCTCACAGACAAAATGTTTTGTTAGTTTATTTCCATGGAAAGGGTTCAAGCAAACTACATTCCTTCGTTCCACCAGTTTTGATCTCCACAGCTAAGACCTGCCAAGCCATGCACATTGTAGACAACTACCCTCATTCCCTGGATCAGATGCAAGTTCCACTTGAAGAACTTCTTTTCATGAATCACTTCTTTGTGGAACTGACTCCCAAGAGAATAGTTACCTAATCACTACAATCTTAACCTGTTCAAGTCTAGTGTTAACTGTTATTTTCCCCATATATCCCCATAAACTGTGTCCCTTACCTCTTACTTTGTAACCCTCTACCTCGAGTGGCTCTTTTATAGGTCTCTTTTGATACACCAGTGTTAAAAACAGCTAAACTTTAAGCTTTCCAGAAATAAGGAGAATTAACTAATTTCTATTTATGTTAAAAACATTTATCATGTAAACCAATAAATTATAAGATTTTCTCATCTTGAATATTTTGCAGTTAATAAATTTATTCAAATTTTTGAATATAGGTTATTTTATGGCTACTTGGGATATGCATTACACAACAGTATCTGAAGTGTTCAAACCAAGGTAAAAGCCAGGCTTTTGAATGCTGATTTTCTTGGCCTTTCTCATATTTAAAATTGGTGTGATACAATCTTATTAGTTCTATTTCCACCATCTAATCTTGTGATTGGTACTAGTAAGCTAACATTCATAAAATATCAATTCAGACAAGTGGATTAAAATGAAATCCAATAATTTAAAAGAATTTACTTTTTGAAATAATTAATATTTGATGAATTTCTTTCTGCTGTTTCTGTTTTTTGTCTCGGCTTTGTTAGGCTGCCATAAACAATGATACATAACACTTTCACAATTGGTTGAACCGAAAAATCTCTGAGTGAATCTGTTCAGAAGTTGTCAATGCTTGTGCTAGCAGAATGTCGCAAGTCATCAGGACCAAGGACCTTGTTCAATTGCTGATCACTTCCTCCTCCCAGAAACTGTAACTAATGACTGTTCAGAATAGTTGCTGTATAAACTACTGCGTGTTGGAAAAAAATGTGCCTGAGCTGGTGACTGCAACATGGTTGGTTGATTTTGTTTAGCAGCATATCAACCTCTATGGGTTATTTAATGCTGAAACCTAAATATTTTGAATGTAATTGTATGCCTTCAGCTGATAAAATCTATTGTTGGTAGTCCTGCTATAAATAGGTATTTTTGGTGGTAGTAGTCAGCACCTGCTTGCATCCAGGCATCGGGATTGTCATTCCACTTCTCCCCTCTGGTGGCAGTGGTGGAGATGGCTGTAAAAGCCAAGCCTACTCCTGAATAATTGTGAGCAGAAGTCCTAGAGGAGGGTCAGTGATAGAAGTCCTAGAGGAGGGTCAGTGATAGAAGTCCTAGAGGAGGGTCAGTGATAGAAGTCCTAGAGGAGGGTCAGTGATAGAAGTCCTAGAGGAGGGTCAGTGATAGAAGTCCTAGAGGAGGGTCAGTGATAGAAGTCCTAGAGGAGGGTCAGTGATAGAAGTCCTAGAGGAGGGTCAGTGATAGAAGTCCTAGAGGAGGGTCAGTGATAGAAGTCCTAGAGGAGGGTCAGTGATAGAAGTCCTAGAGGAGGGTCAGTGATAGAAGTCCTAGAGGAGGGTCAGTGATAGAAGTCCTAGAGGAGGGTCAGTGATGGAAGTCACTGCGTAAGTCAGGCTCTCCTGACAGCATGTTGCAAATCTTTTTCATATTGACAGTTGAAAGTCTCAGTTCCCACTGCCTGATGGTCCTATGCCAGGAAGGCCAATTTGCAACAATGGTTTCCCAGGTCTCACGATCAATATTGACCTGTGTTGTGTCAGGGTGGAGCTGGGAAAAAGTGGTGGTTCCACACTCCCCAAAACCTCCAAAGTCCAGATCAGAGGCTTTGCGCCTGGATGCAGTTTATCATCAAACAGGGATTAACAGTCAGCCATTGTACATAAATCAGTGTTGTCATAGTTAAATCTTTGAAGTGATGAACATTGGAAGATCTTGATGCTTCACAGGGAGATAAATACGGTATATAAAATAACAACATACATTTGCTCTATTTGCAGAAATGTTTATGACATCTTCAATTTTAAAATGATGTAATAATTTAATAGAAGTGAGAATATATTTTTAAAAAAAAAAAAAAAAAAAGGAATAGTTCTTGATCTTTTTGTTAGGCTGCTGCCAAAATTCAAAATGGAGGTATCAGGCCTCAGAGAATCTTCTCTTGAAGTTGATGATTTCTCTCATCTTGATCTCAGTTATTTCCCTTCATTATTAATTGCTGCTCTCAATTTGTCTCTTGATCTTAGGCTTAGTGGATTCATTACAAAATCCACAAAGCCTAATTAAAATCAATTTAATAAACCCAAAACAGCTAAGCTGAAAACAAAATTATCTAAAATTCATGGAAGATAACTAAGGATCAGTATTAATTCCACTAAATCATTTGTGTAAACTGTGCAAGAAACAAAATGCTTTCATGAAAACAAAGAATGAATTAAGCAAATAGAAAAAAAAAAAAAATGTTTTCTCATTGGATTTATGTACATTGAGCTGATTATCAGAGGACTGGAAGACCTTATCAGATTTATTATTGCTGAATGTAACCATGACAACAAATACTTCACAAATGACACTGGCAGTTCTACTAATGAATGCCGAGAAGCTCATGAAGAACACATGAGAATGAAAGTTTTAACCTCTTAATGCCAGAAAGGAGTAAATGCACCTACAATTTTCACACATTTACAATAAAGGAATACCTGAATATCCCTGCAATTGGGTAGCACTTTATTTATGTACATCACAAACTAAAGCAATGATTCTCAAACTTTTTTTCTCTGGGCTGCATTTTCGACATGAAAATTTGCTTGTGCCTCACCAAATTTTATGTGATAAAAAGGTACATTTAAAAATACAAAAAAACATAGGTTTAAATGAGATAACCATGAATTCGAAGTCAGAACATTATTATTGATAAATCTCACCTCCAATTTGCAGAGCCTAGTTACTATATTCTTAATACTTGATATAATGCAAAAATAGCACAATAAAATCGGTCAATAATTATTTATAACTATTTATACTGGGATTCAAGCATGCAATTACAAGTAATCTGTGTCCTGGGTATGACGATAAACTACATTTGCGTCCTGGGTAAGATGATAAACTAATATCCAACAGCAAAGCCTCTGATCAGGAGGTTTTGAGGAGCGTGAAACCGCCTCTTAATTGCTGGTGTTCCCAGGTCCACCCTGATATAGGGTGGCAGCACCTGTTAGGTTCCCAGCTATGGGCAAATAGTTAACCCTCAAACTGGGGTCAAAACACTATGAAAGTGTAAAAATACGTTTTAATACAAGAAATAACTTTGTAAAAAGAAACAAAAAACTTATTACCAGCAATACATTTTGGAAAAAAAAATATTACCAGCAATAAAAATCTTGTTGGCATTAAATAACCCATTGAGGTTGATACACCATAAAACAAAACAAACCAAATAATCTATAATAATATTTTAAATTTTGAAATCATATTTATTTTTGGCATATGAATTTTTTGTAACTTTCTAAATCTTTGATCGTCCTTCTGCCTCACCTACTATCCTCTCCTGTCACACCTGTGAGGTGCGCTGCACCATCTGGGAATCACTGCACTAGAGACACCAGAAATCTAAAAGTTTTTTTTTGTAAAAGCTATAGATTTCCAAAACACTATCTTATAACATGTAATACTAAAGAGGTTAAATTTGTTATCATTTGAAAGAGAAATCAATTCACATATAAAAGTTAATTTTTCATTGACTTTTTAATGTAATTGTACTAACATCACATTTTTCATCAATTCAGTCAAGACTCCAACAACTGAAATCTCTGATAGGGTTAACAATACTCTAAAATTCAGACACTTTTCATATTGCCATTACTCTCAACTCATTCTTATCTGATCTTCTACACAAATTACCAGTTTTTTCTTCACTCTTCCAACTGTGTTGCTGTTAAGCATTTTTGCTATTTCAACATTTGTACTGTCTTTTCCAATTTCAGAGACGATAGAATATTTCTGAGTTTGCAATAAATCACTTTTGTAGTTCATAATTTGATAAGTTTGTCTGTCTTAAATTTTTTTCACTTTGCAATAAATCACTTTTAAAAGAACAGAAAAACCAAGAATAAATAAATGAGGACAACAATTAGAAAGTGATACGTGAAATTTTGGGGATGGATAATCAGAAAAGGCGGCTTAGAGAATTTAGCAATCACATGTACATTGAAGGCAAAGAAAAACAAAGGGATATTCTTGACAATTTTGGACAAATAGATGGAAAATAAAGTGAAGAGAAATTATTTTTGCATTATATCAAGCATTAAGAATATAGTACATAAATCTGTCTATATTTCTGAGATGAGGTATCATGTACATTATTTGGACTATTGTCCTCATCTTTGTCGCCATGTTTATTTCAACGTTTTAGGCCATTGTACGCTCCGGCCTTCTTCAGGTGGTTGGAATGTCGAACTGAACCCTTTATTTCGCTCAATGGGGTTAACTGTTCTAGTTCCACGTGCCATGTTTAATGGATGTCAGTTATCAGTTATCTTCTGTTAATTTCCCTCTGAAAGTTCTCCACTGCCTTAACCGGGTATTGAACTTATACTCTTTGGGTTCTGTCACTGGATCTAACCAATGCCTTTATCCACTGTGCCATGTGTCCTTGAGGACATGGAACTAGAACAGTCTACCCCAGTTAGCAAAATAAAGGGTTCAGTTTGACATTCCAACCACCTGAAGAAGGCCGGAGCATACAACGGCCAAAACATTGTAATAAACATGGCGACAAAGATGAGGACAATAGTCCAAATAATGTAAATAATATAGTAACTAGGATCTGCAAATTGGAGGAGAGAGTTATCAATAATAATGTTCTCACTTTGAATCCACGGTTATCTCCCTTTTAGCCTCTCTCTTGACACACTTTGCCATAAGGCTTCACCAGAACTTCCCTTTGGGAAGGCACAAGCAAATTTTCATTCCTAAAATGCAGCCCAGGAAAAAAAAAAAAAAAAAAATTTAGAAACCACTGTTCTAGATCTTTCTGAACAACACAAGTTATTTAAATTCTCTTGTATCTTACATACTAAAGGTTTTAAATTTTATGATCATTGTACTTGAGCTTCTTTTTGTGGTCTTATTGCCTTACATGGGGTGAAATTATTTAAAAAATCTTATTTTTTTTTACTTGTGTGTGAGAGAGAGAGAGAGAGAGAGATCCTGTACACTGAAAAATAAAGTGAATATCGTTTGTGGATATAGTTTACCTTATTAGTTCTCTGAACATTAGTCCGGAATTTTGTGCCCATACTTTTAACAACTGCTGAAATAGCTCTCCAGAATGGTTCATCTTCAGGCCTCTGTGACTATTCGATAAATAATTGCTCAAGGAAAAAGATAATGTAAACACAAACTTTTAAAGAAGTATGTTCTAGAAAATTTGAGATATATATAATTTTTATTTTATTTATTTTTTTCTGCACACTTTCAAATGTTGCTACATATGTTTACAATTGTGAGAAAAACTTGTTCCACCATCCATTTACTAAAGCTCACTGGATAGGTTATGCATTGGTTTCCTTTCTTCTTCTTGCCTTCAATCTGTCCTGTGAGTTTCAAATTTTCTAAGTCTTCTTTTCTTATTATGTACTCTAAAAATATCAACTATCTCTTCCTGATGTTAAGTGTCTTTTTTGTTTCAATTTTCCCTAAAACTTCGTTACTCACATATTCAGTCAATGGTTTTCTCAGTATTCTTCTGTAGAACCATATTTCTGTTGATTCAAGTCTCTTCTTCATCTATCAGAAGATATTCTAGCATTCACTGCCATATAGGAGGACTGATATTACAGAACTCTTCAGTACTCATTTCATTTCTAATTATTGCACTTGTCCCACTTTACTTTGAGACTGGCATGAATAAGAAAAATACTTTATCAATATGTAATAAAGATATTTATTTACACCTAAACATGAATACAACGTTTAACATAAACACAATGTCCATTCCTCTATATATATGTATGAAGAAATATAGTCTTAAGGTGTGCTATATTTATGGGATAAAGTGCTCAAAATCAGAGATAGAGCATGTATAAGTATAAAAGTGAACATAGAAGTCAACACTTAGAGGCGACAGTCTGTTTCATGCTAGACACAATCATCAGGCACTCATGGCCTGACGATTGCATCTAGCATGAAACAGACTGTCGTCTCTAAGTGTTGACTTCTATGTTCACTTTTATATATATATATATATATATATGAAGAAATATAGTCTTAAAGTGTGCTATATTTATGGGATAAAGTATTCAATATCAGCGATAGAGCGTGTGTATGTTCACACATATATATATATATATATATATATATATATATATATATATGTGTGTGTGTGTGTCAGACAGACTTACCCATCTGGTGGAGTGAAATAGAGCGAGATAGCTTGTACCTTTAAAACCCTTGGCAACTGACACCGTTGGCAGTGGAGAGAATTTTGTCTGTATTACTTCAGGGCAAGTGCGGTCCCTTCTCTGGTGGTGGTCAGCTTTTTCTGAACCCATGTGGTTTTATTAACCAATGAGAAACTGCCTAACATCATATGACCAATCTCTATATATAGGAACAGACAAATTTTTCAAACCCAACATAATGATATTTTTCTATTTCATAATACTTTGCTTAGCTTTTGAAAAGCATCTTTCGATTTCAGTATCACAATTTGCGTCCTATCTTAAAACACTTTTCAGATATTTAAATTTTTGTACTTTGCTAACAACCATGTATTCCATCTTCTTGCAATTGATGTTTAGTCTTTTCTTCTTGCTTTCTTTCACTCCCTTCTGTAAGAGTTCCTGTAGTTTCCTTTCTATGTCTGCTATCAACAGTGTCATCGGCATATTTTATATTGTTAACATCCTGGCAGAATTTCTGATTCTCTCAGAATTGCCTCACTTTATAGTACAAGGCAAAGATACATCCTTGTCTTACACCCCTTACTATCTTTGTATATTTACTGAATTAATTTTCTATCTGCATGCAGGTGGTTTTCTGCCAGTATTGGTTCCAGATTATTATAATATCTTTCCCCCAAATGCTACACATCCTTCTGCATAGGTATTGCTCTTTCAGATATCATTCTGAGCGTAAATATAGCATACCTTCTTCAAGTGCTTTTAATGAACCCGCACTGCTCTTGTCCTATTTTCCAGCCTAATTCCTTCGAGTGTGCTGTTCATCAGAATTCGGATGATAAGTTTTATTATATGGCTCATTAAAGCTAATTGTCCAATTGATAAGAGAATCTATTTTTATGAATGAAACTTCTCAGAGTTCTGGGTCATTTAGATCAAAGCCTTCAAAGAATTCTGATGTGGTTGGATGACTTTAGAAAATGAAGGTCTTTTTCCTCGTATTCATATTCATTGGTTGGCACCAAAATTAAGCGAGTTGGCTGGCAAAGTCACTTGTAGAAATCTGCTTCAGAGCAGTCCGTTTACTTTCATTCACTTAGCTGACATGTAAACTATAACACAAAAACCCAGCAACTACTGACTGAAGTTACTTTAAAGTATTTCTAACTTCTTGCCAGTTAGCCCTTTTTAGCCACTAACCAAATCACTCAAATTAAAATAAAATCCTTTTTTGTTTACCATAAAACTTATTTGGTCTTCTTTCATTCCCTTTACTTTTATTTATCTTATTTCTTTTGTCACACATGTGACACAAATGAAGTTCACATTAATTTACAACTGGCTTCTAGACAGTGTTACAAAGATGAATTTTATTTATGCAACCTTGTTAATGCTATTAATTAATATTTTAATATTATTTATGCAATCTTGTTAATACCGAAATGATCTGTGGCTGTCAGCATCTCTATTACAATTCTGTCCAGTCTTGCTGTTTTGTTTCTGTTCAATTTGGACAATTCTGATTTCTCTTCAGATTTTAATATTTCTGATCTTTCAATATTTGTTTATTGCCAGTTGTCCTTTCATCACAGAAGTGTTCTTCAATGTATCCGTTCCAGCTCTGGAGTATATGAATTGACAAAGAGCTGGTTTGACAGATGTATACCGAGAATCCCATTAACTGAACATCTGAGCAGTGAGGATGTTTTAAAGAAAGTGAATGATACCTTCATACTTAACATCAGAAGAGGGGCATGGAAAATTTAACACTTACAGGACATATTGAGGGAAGGAGAGATAGCAGGAAACAGCTGAAATTTTTAGGACACAATCATGCAAGGATTTTTGAAGAATTTAGCATGCACAGAATGCATTGGAGGAGAAGAAAGCAGAACAAGTCTGACAAAAAGGGATCATAAAAGAACAAAAATTAGGGGAAAAAATAGAGATGACCAATTCATTTACTCTGGTTTATCGACCTTTTGCTGATTATTTAAAGCCAGAAAATATTTTTAGACTGTAAAGACTTTTTTTTTTTTAAAATAATGAAGATTTTGTGATACAACTCTTACGTGGTCCTCATTATTATAGTGGTGAATGTCCCTGCCAGTCATGTGGGGGACAAGAATAAGACAATAAAGGAACAAAAGAATAGGAGAATAAAGGAACAAAAGAATAGGAGAATAAAGGAACAAAAGAATAGGACAATAAAGGAACAAAAGAATAGGACAATAAAGGAACAAAAGAATAGGACAATAAAGGAACAAAAGAATAGGACAATAAAGGAACAAAAGAATAAGACAATAAAGGAACAAAAGAATAGGACAATAAAGGAACAAAAGAATAAGACAATAAAGGAACAAAAGAATAGGACAATAAAGGAACAAAAGAATAGGACAATAAAGGAACAAAAGAATAGGACAATAAAGGAACAAAAGAATAGGACAATAAAGGAACAAAAGAATAGGACAATAAAGGAACAAAAGAATAGGACAATAAAGGAACAAAAGAATAGGACAATAAAGGAACAAAAGAATAGGACAATAAAGGAACAAAAGAATAGGACAATAAAGGAACAAAAGAATAAGACAATAAAGGAACAAAAGAATAGGACAATAAAGGAACAAAAGAATAGGACAATAAAGGAACAAAAGAATAGGACAATAAAGGAACAAAAGAATAGGACAATAAAGGAACAAAAGAATAGGACAATAAAGGAACAAAAGAATAGGACAATAAAGGAACAAAAGAATAGGACAATAAAGGAACAAAAGAATAGGACAATAAAGGAACAAAAGAATAGGACAATAAAGGAACAAAAGAATAGGACAATAAAGGAACAAAAGAATAGGACAATAAAGGAACAAAAGAATAAGACAATAAAGGAACAAAAGAATAGGACAATAAAGGAACAAAAGAATAGGACAATAAAGGAACAAAAGAATAGGACAATAAAGGAACAAAAGAATAGGACAATAAAGGAACAAAAGAATAGGACAATAAAGGAACAAAAGAATAGGACAATAAAGGAACAAAAGAATAGGACAATAAAGGAACAAAAGAATAGGACAATAAAGGAACAAAAGAATAGGACAATAAAGGAACAAAAGAATAGGACAATAAAGGAACAAAAGAATAGGACAATAAAGGAACAAAAGAATAGGACAATAAAGGAACAAAAGAATAGGACAATAAAGGAACAAAAGAATAGGACAATAAAGGAACAAAAGAATAGGACAATAAAGGAACAAAAGAATAGGACAATAAAGGAACAAAAGAATAGGACAATAAAGGAACAAAAGAATAGGACAATAAAGGAACAAAAGAATAGGACAATAAAGGAACAAAAGAATAGGACAATAAAGGAACAAAAGAATAAGACAATAAAGGAACAAAAGAATAGGACAATAAAGGAACAAAAGAATAAGACAATAAAGGAACAAAAGAATAGGACAATAAAGGAACAAAAGAATAGGACAATAAAGGAACAAAAGAATAGGACAATAAAGGAACAAAAGAATAGGACAATAAAGGAACAAAAGAATAGGACAATAAAGGAACAAAAGAATAAGACAATAAAGGAACAAAAGAATAAGAAAAATCGTTTTCATTTACAGTGATAGTATAGCTTAGTTAATGGACAAACTATTTCATGGCATATAAGACCCCTGACCTCTTTTCACCCGGAAAATATCTTCTAGATCTTATGTGAAACTGATATATATATATTTTTTTAATCATATCACCCCAAGCAAGGCCGGAGGCCACTATCACGCAAGGGGTTAAAGAAGGGTTGGAGGAAGAGCAGATAGGAGTGGCAAGGGAGAGGATGTGGAAAAAGAGAAAGACAGTGGGTTGATCAAGGCAAGGGGGCCACAAAAGATCCGGAGCGAGAGCAGATAGGAATGAAAAATGAAAGGATGTGGAGAAGGGAGGTGGATAGATCAAGGCAACTGGAGATGTCGATTGACGCTACACTTAAACCGTTGGAGATTGTATTTGTCAGGGAAACAGTAATAGGGAAGGGAGCTCCATAGGCGAGATGTGCGAGACATGAAGCTATTGGAGTAGAAGAGACGTCTACATCTAACAGTTTCGACGGTGTAGGGGTGGGAGCGGGATGCCAGACTGGTGGGGCGTTTAAATTCACGAGGCCTGGGGACAAGCGAACGCAACTCCTCAGAGCAATTACCGTGGAAGTATTTGTAAAAAAGGCAGAGCGAGGCAACATCGCGTCTGTGAGAGAGCGACTGCAGACGAGAAGACAGATCAGGGCCAATCACGTATCTGGTAGACTAAAATTTACTCTAGTACTGTAAACTTCCAGTACTGGTACTGTGAGTAACTATAATCCTCTTCTGTGTACTATGTCCTGATTCCATGACTTTTCTTTTCATAAGCATTCACCCCAAGCAAGGTGGAAGTGCCACTGGTGTGCAAGGGTTTATAGAGAGTGAAGATAAGAGAAAAGACTGAGTGTAGGAAGGATTGAGAAAAGAACAAAAAGAAGAACTGGGATCAAGGTAACAGAAGATATTGTTGGGAAGCAAGTAACAGGAAGGGAGTTTCAATGTCGGGAAGTGTGAGAGACGCTGTCGTTCGAGTAGAAGAGTTAGTTACATTTAGCAGTTTGAACAGTAAAAGGGTGGGGCCAAGATGCTAACCTAGCAGCACCCTTAAATTCATGCAGTTGGGGCATCAGTGGAAATAACTTGTCAGAGCAATTGCAATATGAAAATATTTGTAGAAAAGACATAAGGAAGCCACATCATATCTGTGAGAAAGTGACTGCAGTCAAGCTGCCAAGTCAGGACCAATCACATTGCATATCTGTTTTTGGATTTTGTCGAGAACCTGAAGATGAACAGTGGGGGCACCAGACCATATATGGCAACAGTACTCAATGCATTGTTCTGTGTGCCATGTCCATTCAGGACATGAGTAATTATAACTCCCTATAGCTTTCTTCCCTTTCTAGTTCTGAATGTTTGACTCTCTACCATCCTTCTTTGTCCCCACTCTGCCATCCATTCTTCACAAAGTAAGGTTACTTACTTACTTACTTTTCCCCCTATGTATTTCCTACCTACAATAATCCTATTAGTGTTAAATTCTCCAAACCCTCTTTTCTCATAATATTTCCCAGAAATTTCAACTGTTTCTGATGTCAAGTGTCCTTTTTGATCATATTTTATTTACAAATTCCTCATTGATTACATGTTCAGTCCATGATCTTCTCAGCACTTGTCTAAAAAACATACACTCAATAATACTCTCATATTAAATGTAAATGAAAGAGTTCTATGTGCCATAAAACTTATTTTATTTGTGATTTAGTCAAAAATGGTTGGTTTCATTGGCGGTGCCATTATGTTTCAAAGAGCAACATATATGGCACCAGTAACACAGATGCATCCTTCACCTGTACAAATTTTCTTCTCTATCAAGTTATAGCATGCTAGTGTCAAGATCTGTGTTAAGCTACCTGGTAATGAAACTTTGTACTGGCAGCAGTGGTTGTATACCATTCTCAAAGTGAATACAAGCAGACTTAACCAGAATAGAAACTTGATTTGCCAATTCCATTTTTCTCTGCTGAGAAAATCTTTAGCCAATTCAAGAAAACATAGGAACTACATTTCATGTAGTGGCTACATGGGAGACAACTTTTATGTTGTTAACCAATCAGCTTCTTTGCCTCTTTTGAAGTGGGACAAAGAGATTAGTTCAAAGTGTGTATGAAGTCAAAAGTGATCGATGGCCAATGAATTAGAGGTAGTGGATCAATAAAATCACATTGGAGAAAGACAGAGGAAATGGCTCCACTATCTTTCCTAAGAATAATCATGGCGATTTCTGCTTCAGGTTTTAGTTTGTTTTTATTTTGTTTTGTATTAATTAAATCTGACTGTTTTTGAAGTAACATTAAATATGCAATTGTTGCAAAGCTCATCAAATTGCTAGAATTAGAAAATTATTATTAGCAATACCTGTGTAATTTTCATTTTTGCATATTTTAATTTTCTGATGAATCTCAAGTTTATGATTGAATAAGCTCCTTCCATGTTCTATGACTATGAAATATCCATAGAAATTCCCCGATTACCTTGTTAAATATTTGAGCTTAATTTTAACAAAGTATTATAATAACAATCCTCAATATGAATACAGATTATTATTCAGTGCAGTAAGAAGGTACAAATGAAAAAATAAATTAAAAATTGACAAGGTTTTCCAATTCACTGAAGCAGATATTAAACACAGAAGAGTTCTTTCTTTTCCTAAAACCAAACAGCACCTTTGATATATCCTTTCTTTTATTTTGTAGACGGGGTACAGGTAAGCTATTACAGGTCTATCTTCACAATAAAAAAAGAATGGCCCATCAGTTAAATGAGACAATGGTAGGGCATAATATATGTACTAAAGAATGAAAGTACAAGCAATATTTTTATACGATAATATTGTTTAGTGTTAATAAAACTATCAAGTCAATAATAATAATTGAAAATTTTAAATATTTCTGCTACATCTGGTCTTGTACTTCTGTTATACATTTACGTATGGGGTTAAGCAGGCGATGCTGCAAAAAACGCACTCCCAAGATAGAGACTTTATCTTAAATGAAAAAGAAGAATTCTATTTGAATCTAGATCTTATCAGTACGTTTGTCAAGCATTAATCTTGCCAGGAATGGGGAGATGTTAAAGAAGCCGGGTCTAGTATTTACCGTACGTGAAGTGGATACTATGCCTGCCTCATAAATCTGTCTAAGGTTTTTATTATGCATATATTTTAAAATCTTCACAGAGTCAAAATCGAAATTATAATCAGATTTAGTTAAGTGTACAAATAAAGCATTATTTAAATTACTGAGGCGAATATCTCGTTTATGTTCGGAAACACAAGATTTTACACTTGACCCCAACATGACACCAATGTGACCGAATCCCAAAAAGGAACTGTGACTTTAGAATTTCAGTTGTTCTTTTTCTTCTGATTGGTCTTGTGTCTATCGTCTTTTCATGTTGACTTAAATATCGTCTAATCCTAAGTATGTTTCTAATAACCATGTCCTGAAGATGGTCTACTAGACCGAAACATCTGATGTAATGCAACAGTAAACTTGCATATTCGGATTTTGTTTTGTCTTTTCCATATTTTTTATCATACCACCGGATCTACATCCACATATTTGCTTACATATATGTGTGTGTGTATATATATATATATATATATATATATGTGTGTGTATACATATATATATATATATATATATATATATATATATATATAGACTAAGAAAAAGTCTAATTAAATTCTTTAAAGACCACGATCTGAGTATTACCACCACCAACAACACTAAAGTGATCAATTTCCTGGATGTAACCTTGGACCTATCTAATAGACTTTATAAACCATATACTAAAAGATCTATACAACCATAGATATATCAGCAAACAATCTAACTACCATCCTAGAATACCAAACAATTTGCATAAATTAGTCCAATTTAGGATGTCTACCAACTCTGGTAATAAGGATATTTTTGACAAGCATAAAGGCAAATATGCAGAAGCTCTAGAATGAAGTAACCTCAAGTTCTTGGACAATAACAATAATGATGTCAACAAGTCTAAACGTTGTAAATGCAATATTGTATGGTTTAACCCACCCTTCAGCAACAATGTTAAAACTAATATCGGAAGAATGTTTCTGAATTTAATCCATAAGCACTTCAATCATTCCCCAATGCTTAAAAAGATTTTCAATAAAAACAACATCAAAGTTAGCTACAGTTGTGCTAACATCAACCAGTATATATGAATGTAACTGAAAAAAAAAAAAAACCTACTCATTAAGCAGCAGATGTATGAACAAAGAATTAGTTTATAATGGTCAAGTTTTATGTGGGCTCTACTGAAAACCATTAGAAATCATGCTTCTACCATCACTAAATGATATTAGGCAATATTAAATATAGTAACAGCACTGCTCTCTTTAACCCCAACTATCACCTGGGACTACATAATGAAAGCTAAACTCTTCAATGGGAAAGGTGATAAATGTAGCTTATGTCTCTGTGAAGATAATGATCCTATAAAATATGAACAACCCCAATCTGTTAAACAAAAGAAGCGAGTTAATGAGCACACACTTACAGAGAAATTAATTCCTACTCAAGCACGTTGACCCAGATTAATATAGTTTTCCCAGTCTCAGATACAATAGATACTG
>OZ038485.1:26925819-27005819 GCA_964036315.1 Acanthosepion esculentum | reverse complement strand
ATTTTTAATCAGATATTAAAATTATGGTATCCTAAATGTTATTACTACTGTAATTAACACTACCATGATGATTATTGAAAGTTTAGATAAAGGTTGCAATCATAACTCGATGTTTATTTTTTCTCAGCTGAGTTTGTATGCATACAAGTTGATTTCATTGATATAAAATTATTCTTTGAATAGGTAATTTATTATGAAGTTATGTCACTAATATACAAGATGCAATTGGTAAATTGTCGCCATATTATATTTTTAATTTTGCACATGTGCGTTGTTTGTTTTCGTTGACAGCACAATATAGTAGGGTCAGTTGGGAATTGTCTGGGAGAAAAAGTGCACCATGACAATTCAATCTGCCAGAAATTTGGAAATGGCATGCTCTACTGCTTGGCATTCATGCCAGAAGCTCAACTACAAGCATTTGTGAGTGTTTGGGTGTCAATCTGAGGACAGCATGGTGGATTCAGAATGAGATGGATGAGTCTAATGGTGATTACGAAGGTACAGCAGCTCCGAAAACTCACTCTGATCGTTCTGATAAGAAAAGAACTCCTGAATTTGCTGGCGAGATCCAGCCATGATTGACAATGATCCCTCCAAGTCAATCAAGTCCATAGCCAGGAACACAGGAATGTCTGACTTTCTTATGAGGCAGGTGGTGCATGAAGACATTTAGTATTTCTCATCCCAAGCCATGAAGAACAAGAGGAAAAGCCATGCTATGAAGCTTTTGAGCAAGCATTCCCTCCAACCAAACATGCTGTGGGGTGAGAAAAATTTTTGCCAGGATAAGATGGTGAACACAAAGAACAACCACTGGCTTGCTGTGTCCCCAAAAGATGTACGGAGAGTTATGAAAACCAAATATCCCATCAATATTGTGGGGTTTGGAGTGATCACTAGTGATGGCAATGTTATGCTTCTATTCATCTTCACACAGAGCCTCAGACTTAACATGGAAGCCTACATCAAGTGCCTTGAGGAGGTAGTGTTACCCTGGATCAAGAGGGTGGCTGCTGGAAGACCCTATATCTGACAACAGGACTGCACCATGCCGCACAAGCAAGAGAACCCAGTCATGGGTGTCAGACAATTTATGCAACCACATCACCTCTTATATCTGGCCAAACTCTCCAAACTGCAAACCCCTTGATTATTATGTGTGAGGCACAGTTGAGTGAGAGACCAACAAAACTCCTTGTAACATCAAAGATGAACTGAAGGCAAGGATTATGGCAGCATTTACCAACGTAAACAAGGAGACAGTCCAGAAGAGTTGCAGGAGACTCCAAAGTCATCTGGATGCCAGGGTTGAAGCCAATGGTGATTTTATTGAATAAATCTACCCTTTAGTATTTCAAGATATTTTTGTGTAATTTTGGTAAATATATCTGTTAAAATGAGATGTTAGTGTTATTTTCATTTTTGTGTAATTTAGATGATGATTTATAATGGTTTTATTACTTTTATCATCAGTTTATTTGATAATGTGAATCTTTTCATGTACATTATTGGTTATCGCACCAAGGCCAGCCTACCAACAAATATCACCCAGAATTTAAGTTTACTTTTTTAGAAATGCAGTAGAAGACAACCCCAATTTTTAAAGATGATTTTTTGGGGCTTTAAAGAGCATCTCGTATGTGGAAATATAAGGTAGTTATCTTTCTTGCCTTTTTCAAAAGAAAAGGTTGAATATCTTCCTTGAAATTTTCTAATTCATAATGAGATTAATTAAGGATATCAAAGTGGCAATCAAAAGACTGATTACTACTTTCTCTTCAAAGCTCTTCTAATCTTTATTTACCTGCCAGCCCTTTTGTGACCTTGAATTAATTCCAATATGCTCATATATGGGCAAATATTTACAAATAGTAACAAGGCTAAAAGAGGAAATCACTAATTTGGAATGTGGTAGATAAAGTAATGTTATTAATATTCTGTATTTTGAATGACAAATTAAACATCTAATGATTTGATAGCTTAATTTTGAAATGTTAATTAAGTGCTCAATTCTTGTCAGAGGTGTTATTAAAAGAATACAAAAACCAATGAAGTTTTCTGCAAGGTACATTAGCAGGCATCTGTGCCAGATTCTTGTTAATTTCATTGTGGAATTGGCATGAAAAGAAAGAAAAATTTCTAAATTTTACAGTCCTTTTGTCTCTACTCTTTCATTTTGCTTTCTTCAGATTATTTTTCTTTAATATTCTTGTAATTCTTAATTTCTCCTTTGTAATCACCTGGCTTTTCAATATTTTCTTAATGTTTATCTTTGGACCATGTTTCCTCTTTCACTAACCACTTCTGAATTATTCCTTTCCTCACTACTGTCATTTTCCTTCTTCCTCCACCTTTTTCATTTGTTTATCTTCTTCACAATCCTTCATCAGTTTTTATATTAGGTCTCTCCTTTTCCATTGCCTAAAGTACTCTCTTTCCATTTCTTTTTAAAAATTCCTGTTCTTTCTGTTTCTTCCTTCCAATTCTGACACTTCCTTTTCTCACAATTTTTTTTCTTTCTCTTTTTTTCTTCTCTCTTTATTTACTTCACAATAAACCTTTTGTTATCATTTTAATCTTTCCTTCCTTGTTCATTATCAACAATTTCTTCTTTTTCTTGTGAAATAATTTTTCTTTATTACTTCCCCTATGTTCACCATTTTTTTCTTAACCCACTTTATTTTTTCTTCTTTTTATCCTCATCTTCTCTTTCCCATCATCATTTACCCTCACCTTCTTTTCTAATATCTTTCTACGATTGCACTCATTTTCATCTATCTTCCTTACCTATCCCAGATCTTTGCTTTTCTTATTATACTCACAATTTCTCTTCTCGTTGCCCTGCTTTTTCTTTTATCGCCATCTTACTTTTTTATCCTTCTTGTTTTTATTTTATTCCATGTTTTTCTTCTTATATTAACTCAACTTTTTTCATTTTATTCTTCTCTTATTTTCTTGTCTACCTATTTCCATATCTTCTCCTGTACCCCTTTTTCCTCCTCATCCACCTTTTCCATCTGCCTCATCTCACTTCCTTCATCCTACTTTCCCTCCTGTTATTTCCTGTCTCCTCTCACTTTCCTCATATCCAATTCTTCTCTACGATGCTGTTCTATCTCATTTTCTTCTTTCAGCTTTCTCTTCTCCCACTTCTTTTCTTCTGATCTTTTCAATGTTCTTGTTATTTCACACCTCCCACTCCTCTCTATTCCATGTTCTTCACTTCCTTCGTATCCTCACCCTACACCTCTATGTTCTCATTTCCCGCCTTCCTCCACATATTCTATCTCAGTTTCTTTTCATCATCTTCTTCTCCCTTCTTCTATTCCTCCTCCACCACCTTTTTCTCCCTTCTATCCCATGTTGTTTTATTGCATATTCTTCTCTTCCTTCTCAACTTCCTCCTCCTGATTTCTCTATGTTCTTGTTATTTCCGATTTTGTTTTTCTCCATATCCAACTTCTTCCATTCCCTCTTGTTCTTATCTATCTCTCTTTCTTTCTTTTTTTCCATTTCATCTTATTGTTTCTCTTCTTCATTTTCCATTCCCCTGTCCCACCTTCTTCTAGTTCTTCATCTATAATTATATTCAATTTAAGAATAATGCACTCTTGTATAATATCCTTTGTGCCATTTCAGATTCTTTTCATTATTCCCCTGAGTATTGTGTTTGGAATTTCTACCATGTTTCTTCTTTTTGAAATTGCTTCACAAACTGATGGGAAATGAAAACTATTCATCCATTTTGAAGGAGAGTATTTCGTTTTTTGTTCTTTTTATATTTCAATTACCTTTTTTTTCTTCATACACCTATCATAATCAATAACAGAAATGGTTTTCTTTTTCTTTCTTTACCATAGTACACTGCACAGTACACCAGAGTATACCAGAGCAGGAATGCTGAAAATTATAAAGATAGATATATATAAAAACTATACTTCAGTTCCAATACAAAAGGAGAGTTTATGTTCAAAATTTTATATGTATTCACTATTTGAAAAATCAGATATTTCAATGATGATTTGTACAACTTTCGAAAACAAAACAATTTACTTTCAATTTATAATGGAAATTTAAAAACTATATGTAGATATATATGTACAAACTATACTTTTTCACCATTGTAACCCATGTTCTTCTATCTCATTTTTGATCTAAGTTCTTTTTATTTCCCACTTTCCTCCACATGTTCCATCTCTCATTTTCATCTTCCTCAACTATCTTCTTTGATCCCAGATCTTTGTTTCTTATACTCACAATTTTTCCTCTCATTGCCATTCTTTTTCTTTTATCTCCATCTCAATTTTTTATCCTTCTTGTTTTTATTTTATTCCATTTTTCTTTCTCTCTCTCCATTTTCTTTTTTTCATTCCCTCCATTTTTCTCCTTGTTATACTCACAATTTCTCCTCATTGCCATTCTTTTTCTTCCATCTCCATCTTGCTTTTTTTTATCCTTCTTGTTTTTATTTTATTCCATTTTTCTTTTTCTCTCTCCATTTTTCTTTCTTTCCCTCCATGTTATACTCACAATTTCTCTTCTTGCCATTCTTTTTCTTTCATCGCCATCTTACTTTTTTTTATCCTTGTTTTTATTTTATTCAATCTTTCTTCCTCTTTCCATTTTTCTCCTTATTTTATTCTTGCAATTTCTCCTCATTGCCATTCTTTTTCTTTCATGTCCATCTTGCTTTTTTTATCCTTCTTTCTTTTTATTTTATTTCCTCTTTCTCTCACTTTCTTCATACTATTGAAACTGAATTTAAAAAAATTAAGTTAGAGAACAATACAGAGGTGTTAAAAATTCTAATTCTTAAATCAATACCTGATTCTGTTAGATTCTAGCAGCAAAGATAAAGATTTTATTTTTAATTACATTTTTTATATGCTAAACAATATATAGTCAAAAGTATCAGGTTAGTGCTATTCATTAAATAGATAATTTATTGCAAAGTATAGAGCCCCTTTGTATTCCACTGTGAAGAAGAAAGTTCTGTTCAGACAACTTCTTCTCAAGGGCTGCTGTTTTGTAAAACAGATTGCCAAGAGGAGGCATCCATGAGAACTAATATCTTAACCTCATGAAGCCTCTGGACAACTGTTATTTATCCTACATATCCTTATAATCTACAATTCTCATGTCCATTAAACAACCCCATTCAGTAACCTGCTACTTTGAGTGGCTCTTGGGACTCGTATTAGGTAAACAATTGTGTAAATAAATAAAACATTTTATTTTTGTATGATTCAGAATAGCTTCAATATTTCTTGAGTCTATGTACCATCACAGATTCGTGATACCTAAGGTTTAAAATGAATTTTAAAAATGAAAAATCTTTCTTAAAGCTTTTATTTTAATTTTAAGCTAATAGATTAAATTTAATATTCCCAATAGGAAAAACACTTTCCTGTATTTCAGAGCTAATTTAACTTGATTGGAAGGCGTTTTTGTTTTGAAATTTCTTAATTTTTTCAGTTCACTGCCATTTTTAACCTTCCATCATTTCAATGTAATTCTCTTTATTAAAAAATCTTCAAAAAATACTTTTCTGAAACTTTATTTGACAAATTTTAATTTATTTAAAGTATAAATTAAAGTAAATATTTATTTCAAATTAGATTAAGTTTAAAATATCGCAGAAAAGTTATTTTTTAACACAGTGGCAACTGTTTGTTTAAGCTGTTGATGTGTTTGACAGATTGATGTTTATCTAATACTGTTCTATGGGGGCTTCAGCTGTGAAAAAAAAATTGAATATAATGTGAACA
The DNA here is from genome assembly GCA_964036315.1 of Acanthosepion esculentum. NCBI lineage: Eukaryota > Metazoa > Mollusca > Cephalopoda > Sepiida > Sepiidae > Acanthosepion > Acanthosepion esculentum. Next base: position 27,000,048 of record OZ038485.1, on the reverse strand, counting down.
CCTTTTATACATAATTTTTAGGTACTCAGTAAGCTTAAAAATTTAAGAAAATATTCTTAACTTAATGTTTTATTGAATTTTAGATGCTTTTAGGGCTTTAATTTGACTTTATTGCTCTTATTTTCTGATAATGTCAGGTATGAACATTTGCATCTACAAAAATTGGCACGTTTATACACATATAAAAACAATTTAAAATTCTTTTTAAAATATTGGGCAATCTCAGAGTGTAATAACCTTTTCAATTTAGAATTAATAAATATAGTTTTACTTAATAACAATATTACCTAATGATTATACCATTGAGACGGAATTTTTAAAAATTGAAAAACTTTACAAATTTTTCTAATTAAAATTGTAAAAAAAAAAAAAGGGAAAAATCTTGTTAGAAATTCATTATTCATCAAAAAATTTATTTTCTTAAGAGATTATTTTCCTTAACATGTATTATTCATAAAAGCAATTAAAAACTTTTTTAATTAAATAAGTGTGTTTTTTTATTTTCTAATTCAGAGCAGCTTCTAGGTAAATGGGAGTTCAATTTTAGCAAAAAAAAAAAAAATAAATAAAAATAATGATGATTTACATTCTCCAAAGATTTCTGGTTTTAACTAATATAGTCACTAAAAATTATGATGTTGAATGACTTGAGTTTTCATAAAATTAAGTCAGGTGAAACACATGCTAAAAAAAAATAAAATAAATTAAAAAAAGCAAAAAACACCACAATTTCTTAAAGAATTTCATTCGTTTGCAAATAAGTCCTGAAAGTTTCCTTAAAATCCAACAATTATATTGATTTGGAGATTCTTGCAAAAATCAAATATCTTTCTCTGCAAAATAGACAAAAAAAATTTGCTCAGTTAATTTATAGTCCATCCAGTGACGAGAAAAAAAAGATTTTTTTTTAATAAAAATTTTGAATGTTCTAAAAAGGATTAAACAAATACTTTGGTCTTTTCTCTTAATAATAAAGATTTTGACAATAAAAATTAGTTTTCATCAAGTTTAGGCCATTTTTGTCCTCATAATATTCCCCTTTTACCAGCAAATTACTTAAATATTAAGCTAAACAAACTGCATTCTTTTCTAGAGAGTAATAATTATTATTTTGACATCAACAGAAAAATAATTTCTATGTCATAAAAAGAGCTCATTATATAAAGATGGACAAATGTTGTTCAGTACTTGCTGAATATTAAACTAAAATCATATTTTACTGGGGGAAGAGGTGGATTCATGCCTTGCTTACATAACAAAAATCATAGTGTATTAAAATAGCAAATAGTGGTTTATCATGATGAAACTTCCATATTCTTAGGCTGTCTTTCAATGTCAGAATTATCAGGGAGAAAATGTTAAATGGGAAGTTTTGTTTTTGTTTTTTTATACTTCCCTTTTTTCTTCCTCTTTTCAATTATTTTCACTTATTTTTGTCATTTTTAATTTTTATCCATTTTACAGATTTTATCTCTTGTGTCTTCAAGTTCTTAAAAAGCCTCATCAAGCCTACAGTTACCTCCACTTCATCTGACAAGACCCTGCTAGGTGTTGCTATGTAAGAACTACAAAACAAGCTTTCTCTTTCCTCCTTTCAACCTCACATGCAGTAGGTAGCAGCACTAACATGTTCTTCATTCCCAATGGGGATATCTTTCCCTTGAGTCACTGAACTTTCACATACAATCTCTCTCACATACATACATACATACATATATACATTATATATATATATATATATATACTCTTACTCATTATTTCCAAAAATTGTATTTTTTGTCACAATAGAGGAATCCTTTGATTAATGCATTTTTGATTAGTGCACTGAAATTTTTATATGCCAATATTTGATTAGTGCAGTAAAACATTCTTCAGTTTAACCATAATAATTGAAAACTGATTTTTTTATAGCTACCAATCAATTAAAAATGTTCTAAAATTTAAAATGGGTAACTATTTTGCTTGTCAAGTATTAGGTTATTTAAGTAATTACAGTAGTGTTTTAAAAAAATGGATGGCTATAAATAGATAAATTTTATAAGCCAATAATTTAAATACATATTTGAATATTTGACACTATTAAAATTTTCTGAAGTTTTTTGAGTTTTTTTTTTTCACATTTATTTTGAAGGAATTAAGGAAATTTTAACTGTTTTTTCAAGTCAAGGATTAAAAATGGCTTCAAGTGAATGAATTATTTTAAGTCTTAAAAAAGACAATAATTAATCAGATATTTACAGAATGGCACTACAGAATCACAAAGAACTTTATCAAATAAGAACCATATTCCTCAAAGACTTCCAACAGGAGCAACAATGAAAATGGATAGCACATGTAACTAAAAGTAAAAAAACAAAAAAAAACAATCAAGATGTTGGCTTCCCACAATATCTTAAATAAAAGCTTAGGAAAGAAACCTCCATCAATATGAAAAGCTTAATAGGGAATTCTAGAAGTCTAATTTCCTGAAAAATGTGTTTTAAAAATGCTTATAAATTCCAACTGGTAGTAACACTAACAATATATGCTGAATGTTTCCTGTATGGAATAAATATGTATTGACTATTTTACCTTCATCTTCTCTTCATGTTTAATTCCATTTTTTTTTCATCTCTTCTTTCCCCTCACCTTTTTGTCACAACACTATAAATACCCATGTATTTCTGCTTTTCATAGATGTAACCGGACAAACACCCATGGCTATATCACTACACATACAAACCTCAAGCACTGGCTCCTGCAGATGTTGCATGTGTGACATGTCCTGTCCAGATTATGTCAATAAGATAAAATAAATCTTTGATTTTTAACTGCAGGCAACAAAAATAAAAATTAAATTTGTAAAGTATTTGTGTATAGCTGTTGTGTTCATTTTATTCTTCATAAAGCATACATGTCCCTTAATTCTAAGTGACAGATTATATTACACAGATTTTGAAAACACAAAAAAAAACACAAAAAACACAAAAAAACAAAGCACAACATAACAAAACAAAAACATAACAAAACAAAAACAAAAAAAAAACAAAAACAAAAAAAAACAAAAACAAAAAACAAAAACAAAACAAAAACAAAAAACAAAAAAAAACAAACAGAAAAAAACAAAAAAAAACAAAAAACAGAAAAAAACAAAACAAAAACAAAACAAACAAAAACACAAAAAAAAAACACAAAAAAACTAAACAAAAACACAAAAAAAAAACACAAAAAAACTAAACAAAAACACAAAAAAAAACACAAAAAAACTAAACAAAAACCCACAAGAAAACAAAACCCACAAGAAAACAAAACCCACAAGAAAACAAAACCCACAAGAAAACAAAACCCACAAGAAAACAAAACCCACAAGAAAACAAAACCCACAAGAAAACAAAACCCACAAGAAAACAAAACCACAAGAAAACAAAAATAAAAATTATCACTTTGTTCTAATGCCAGCCTGCCACCTCTCAGCACACTATTTTTCTACCCACCCCCATTTTTTCTCTCCCTGTCTCTTCCCACATCAATATGAAATAATGTCAGGCAAAGCAACTTATCTAGCACTAAATATATATGCACTCCAGTTTTTCTTTGACGACATTAGATGTCACCAAATGAACATCTGCGGCTACACAGAGACCTCGATCATTGACTGTTGTAGATGTTGGATCTTTAACCTGGTTGGTATGTGGCATATTCTATCCAGATAATATCGGTAAGATACAAAAAACATTCAGATTTTTAATTGCAGACAACAAAATGAAATAAAACTATGTGTTCTTGATCAGCACTTAAGTTAATTTTATCCTTTGTAAAGCATACATCATGTTCCTTAATTCTTTAGTTACTTAGATTATGTCATACAAAAAAAAAGATTATCAATTGGTTGTAATGCCATCCTGCCTCCTCTGAGCAAACTATTTCTTTTTTTTTTAGCGTCACCCCTTTTCACCATCTTCTGGATCTTTCCACACTCACAAGCGGGTGAAACTACCCACTTTGGGAATCCCAGATGTACACAAACATCAGCTTAAAATAGAGTTCATCCATGTCATTCAGCTTTGGAGGCATTCTATAGAATGAAAGGAGTTAATTTGGGGAAAACTTTATTTTCGTGGAAGCCCGTTGTGATCATTTGTTGCTTCCTTGCTTCAAAAAAAAAAAACAACTCAACTGGAAGCAAATGTTCTACTGAAGCCAGTTTGGCTTTATGAGAGATAACAAAAAATTCTTCTTATATATCAGTTTGGAATGAAAGTTCTGTGATTTTTTTTCAGGTAAAAACTTTGAACCAAATTTATGTAAGTATTGCCTCTTTATGTTGTTTCGTAATCTTGAGTAATTTGCTTTCAGATTATCTAAATATTATCCATAATATACAGGGGGATTGAAAACTAACTCCCTATTTTATGTATGATGGACTCTCCCATGTAACTATAATTTTTACAAGATGGGAAAGTCCATCATACATAAAATAGGTTTGGTTTGTTTTAAGGTATATCAACCTCTATGGGTTATTTAATGCCAACAAGTTTTTTTATTGCTAGTAATATTTTTTTTTCCAAAAATGTATTGGTTATAATTTTTTTTTCTACAAAAATTGTCTGTCTATATTTCTGAGATGAGGTATTATGTACAGTATTTACATTAGTCGGACTATTGTCCTCATCTTTGTCGCCATTTTTGTCACAACGTTTCGGCCGTTGTACGCTCCGGTCGAAACGTTGTGACAAAAATGGCGACAAAGATGAGGACAATAGTCCGACTAATGTAAATACTGTAAAAATTAATTGCTGGTATTAAAACCTATTTTTACACTTTCATAGTGTTTTGACCCCAGTTTGGGTGTCAGCTATTTACCCATAGCTGGGACCCTAACAGGTACTACCACCCCTGGTCAGGGTGGACCTGCGAACACCAGCAATTAAGAGGTGGTTCCACACTCCTCAAAACCTGATCAGAGGCCTTGTTATCAGATGTAGTTATCTTTCCCAGGACAACATAAAATAGGGAGTTACTTTCAATCACGCTGTAGTTTGGACCTTGCCCCTGACGTTCATCTCAAATAACATATTAGAAATGTTCAACAAGAGCAGCAGCAAAATCCATCCAACACACTTATGGGGGGTATGCATTGAATGAACCAATCCCATTTTAACAAGGATAATTTTAGTCTCAAGGATGAGCCAAAATGAGTCATCAAAAAAGACTTCATTCAAAGTATTTACAAGCTGCCGTTCCAGCAAATCCTAACACTCCCACTAGGAAACACTGAGATTTTAATGTTATTCATACAACATACCTATGTAAAGAGTAAATGATTGGAAAGGTTTCAGTGGTTGGAAAATGGACATTGCACCCCTGTCTCCAGACAATTGCCATCAGCATGTCAATTTCTGTTTATATTTCTGAGATGAGGTCTTCTGTACACTATTTACATTATTCGGACTATTGTCCTTATCTTTGTTGCCAAGGACACACGGCACAGTGGATAAAAGCGTTAGCTAGATCCAGTGACAGGACCCAAAGAGTGTGAGTTCAATACCTGGTTAAGCTGGTGGAGAACTTGAAGAGGGGAATTAACAGGAGATAACTGATAACTGACATCCATAAGACATGGCACGTGGAACAAGAACAGTCTATCACAGCAAACGAAATAAAGGGTTCAGTTTGACATTCCAACCACTGGAGCATACAATGGCCAAAACATTGTGATAAATATAGCAACAAAGAGGAGGACAATAGTCTGAATAATGTAAATAGTGTAGCATGTCAATTGTTACAAATATTTGCTGATATGGCGAGGCTTGTTACTGGTGATAAGAAATTGTTTATCATAATGATACTCATCATTATCGGTGGATCAGTCAAGGAAACAAACATGCTCAGCAACCAAGAGGAGAACTTTATCCAAAAAGATCATGTTAGTATCTGGTGTGATATTCAAGTAATCCTCCATTATGAATTATTAGTAAATAAATGTTAGTATCTGGTGTGATATTCAAGTAATCCTCCATTATGAATTATTAGTAAATAAATGTTAGTATCTGGTGTGATATTCAAGTAATCCTCCATTATGAATTATTAGTAAATAAATGTTAGTATCTGGTGTGATATTCAAGTAATCCTCCATTATGAATTATTATTCCATCAAATGATCAACACTGATCCTTGAAAACAACTTTGGACAGAAAACATCTATATTTACTCAACAGACGGAGTAATCCTCCATCAGGATAATGCATGCCCTTACACTGCAAAATTGACAAAGAAATTAATTTGGTTGGAAAAATTTACTTCCTCTATATTGTTGACAGGTGAAAAAAGGTTATCAATGATTAAATATTTCTATAATCATTAATATCTTCATTTGTAATATACAACAATAAAATCAGATAAAAGATTTTTAACTTAATTTATGATCATTAAACTGAATATAATTTATTACATTCAAATCAACAGATTTGATTTTTGTTATCCCCTTTTTTTCCTACTAAAAAAAAAGGAGGAAAAAAAAAAAGGAGGAAAAAAAAAAGGAGGAAAAAAAAAAAAGGAGGAAAAAAAAAGGAGGGAAAAAAAAGGAGGGAAAAAAAAGGAGGGAAAAAAAAAGGAGGAAAAAAAAAAGGAGGAAAAAAAAAGGAGGAAAAAAAAAGGAGGAAAAAAAAAAAGAGGAAAAAAAAAAGGAGGAAAAAAAAAGGAGGAAAAAAAAAAGGAGAAAAAAAAAAAGGAGGAAAAAAAAAAGGAGGAAAAAAAAGGAGGAAAAAAAAAGGAGGAAAAAAAAAAGGAGGAAAAAAAAGGAGGAAAAAAAAAAAGGAGATAAAAAAAAGGAGGAAAAAAAAAAGGAGGAAAAAAAAAAGGAGGAAAAAAAAAAAGGAGGAAAAAAAAAGGAAAAAAAAAGGAGGAAAAAAAAAAAGGAGGAAAAAAAAAAGGAGGAAAAAAAAAAGGAGGAAAAAAAAAAAGAGGAAAAAAAAAAGGAGGAAAAAAAAAGGAGGAAAAAAAAAGGAGGAAAAAAAAAGGAGGAGAAAAAAAAAGGAGGAAAAAAAAAGGAGAAAATGTAAGGATGAAAATGTTAAGAAACTTCAATATTTTTTTTTTACTCCATATTTAATAAAAATGCCATTAGAAATTCTGAATACATTTCATATTTTTATAAACAGAACATTTCATGGATTGATATTAATATATAAAAATGTGTAATAAGATAAAAAACAAAATAAGATTTATATTTTGGAGAATGAATATATGATGTATTATTTGGAAGCATGGTGTTTACTTTTTTGTTTCTTTCCTTTCATCTTTTTCTTCTGTCAATTTTTCTCTTGCTTCTTGCTTTAATAGTCGTTGGGTTATATATATATATATATATATATATATATATATATATATATATATGTGTGTGTGTGTGTGTGTATAGAGAGAGAGATACTGTGGCACAGATGAATTCAATTAGTGAATGATTGATGAGAGGATAGAGAAGAAAAGAAAAAATTGGGCAGGGAAGTACTAGAGACTAATGATAGCAAGCCCCAGCAAACTATCACGCTGTTTACAGAGACTCTTGATATACATTGACTAGTACTTTAAGATGAAATAAAGAGTGTGACCGAGACAAAAGAGTAAACCAGTCAACACTGAATTCAGCCACACACTTATTGTTCTTTAAAAGATGTTCACAAATTGAGGATCCATAGGTATTTAAGATCAGTTCATCTGAAACGAAGGTGTGATTCCTGATCTTACCTGCCACATTGTTTTATCCTCACTTCTAGTCTCTGGGTAGTCCTCCCTCTGTAGCTGACTCTGCAGCCACAATTGTATTTATATACAACAGAATTAACTTGATGAGGGGGAAGAACATCCTTACGGATAGATGAGAGGATCAGCCTGGTATTGAACATGACATGAACCTCAGATGAAAAATAACAATCAGGGACACTAGGCAAAATTTGCCTGGAGAGGTTACACATCCAGCTCCAATCCAAGGAAGTTTCAAATCTACAGGGCACCTTTCTACTGTAGCGTGCTTAATTTTTTTGAAAAAAGTTTTTTTTTTTTCTTCCTTTCTCTATCCTCTCATCAATCATTCGCTAATTAGATTTATTGCATTTTACTCTTTTTCTCACAATTAAAAACTTTGAAGAGCAGGAGCAAAACTGGTTAGTTTTCTGCTTTAATTTTTCTTTTACCATCAGTTTTTTTTAATTATGCCAAATAATATTCAGCTTAAGGTTTTTACAGCAGTACTCAAGCTCTGTACTAGTAAGAATGTTTTTATTTATTTATATATATAGATAGGGCGACCAAAAAAAACGGGAACATTTTAACAATCCAATAAAACCAAGAGTGATGGAAGAAAAATATTTAATTCATAGTAATTGAAACCTTAAAACATACCATTTAAGAAACAATGATGGAATTTTCATTTTTTTTAAATTATGTCTTGTAGATGGCGTCCTCCTGTATGAATGCATTCTTGAAATCTGCTGTTGAGATTCCTCATTGACTGCTGCAACATCCCAGCTGGGATACTGTGAATTTCATTCTCGTTAATAAAATGGCGAAATGTTTACTTGCTCAAGGCCACTGTCTCGCAGTGTTGCCACTTGCTCATGTCTGGCAATACGCACTTCAAAAATTCCCATTTTTTGGGGTCACCCTGTGTGTGCGTGTATATATATATATATATATATATATATATATATATATGTGTGTGTATGTATATATGTATGTATGTATATATATTATTTGGCACAGAGGTTGTAGTTTTATTAAGTGAAAATGAGTTCCACTAGCAAGAATTGTCAGAGAATAAACTGTTAGCATAGAACTTACAGTTACCTGTAGCCATTTGAAGGTTAAAATAAGACCTTACCACCAAACTAATACTGCAATTAAATTTGTAGTCTGGATACTAAGGAGGAAAGCTCATCAGAACAATTACCATGAAAATATTCATAGAAAAGGCACAGGGAAGCAATGTCACAGTGGTGGGAAAGTGACTGAAGCTGAGATGCCAGGTCAGGAACAATAAGATTGCAAATTCTTTGGATTTTGTTGAAAATATTTTAATACATAGCAGAAGCCCCAGATCAAATGTGGCAGCAATATTCAAGGAATAGTAGACTTATAAATGTGTAAGATAGATTCTGGCAAAAGAAATTGTCTAGCACGACACTGTAAACCAAATTTCCTAGCAGCAGGCTTAGCAATTGATTATATAATCCTTCCACTGGAGGCTAGCATTAGCCATGCTGATGAAAGTCAAAAAAGGTTCTCTAATATGATTAGAAGAGAGCAGTTTCGTTTTGGAGGCATTAAAATTAACAAGCCATTTCTTACCCCTGTTAACAGATTGTAGGTCTTCTTTTTTTTTTTTTTTTTAGAAAAGCTGCCAATATTGACCTTATTGAACCAATCAGACTTACCATTAAGATAAGCAGAAATACTGAACTTCATACCAAGTTCTACAGGCCAAAAAGTATAAATAATTTAATTTCCTTATATCTCTTTATTCAGTTTCTTTCTTACACTTTCTGTTCTTTTTTTCCAGACTGTCCTCCATTTTTTTTTTTTCCTTCAGTATCTTTTTTCTTCCTGGTTTTCTTTCTTTCCATTCCCCACACTTTTTCTCTTATACTGTTTTTATTTATCTGGTCTTTGATTTCTATTTATTTTCTCTGCTACAGATTCCATAAAATTCATGTTTACCATTTCCAAATAAAGATTCAAAGAGTTTGATCTCTTAGACTTGGTTAGAATTCTTTCAAGCTAAATTTCCAAGAGTTCTTTAATTATAGTTTCTTTGTGGATTTTTCAACAGTTTTTTTTTGAGTGGTGGGGGGATTTTTCTTTCTTGGAGCAGCACATTTGAGTCTTCCTTATTGTAAATTTCTTTTTAAAAAAAATTAAAAAAATTAAAATAAAATAAAAAAAATAAAAAAACTTCTTTGGTAAGCCAAACTCCTCAGAGGCTGCAATTGAATTTTCACATTCTTTTCAATTTTTTTTAATTTTCTTCAATTAATTCTGTTAACAAGGAAAATATAAACAAAAGATAAACAGCATAAATAACAAAAAAATAAATTAGATATTTTTTTTTTATAGGGGAAGTTTCTAGTGACATAGAATTTTTAACAGTACACATATCAGTGCCACTGATTTTTATTGATGTCTAAATTAACCACTTTTAGTATCTGTCTATATTTCTGGGATGAGGTATTGTATACACTATTTATATTATTTGGGCTATTGTCCTCATCTTTGTTGCCATATTTATCCGATCTTTCTGTATCTGTCTATATTTCTGAGATGAGGTATTATGTACATTATTTACATTATTCGGACTATTATCCTCATCTTTGACGCCATATTACAATGTTTCGGCCGTTGTACACTCCGGCCTTCTTCAGGACACATGGCACAGTGGATAAAGGCGTTAGTTAGATCCAGTGACAGGACCCAAAGAGTGCGAGTTCAATACCCAGTTAAGGCAGTGGAGAACTTGGAGAGGGGAATTAACAGGAGATAACTGATAACTGGCATCCATTAAATATGGCATGTGGAACTAGAACAGTTTACCCCAGTGAGCGAAATAAAGGGTTCAGTTCGACATTCCAATCACCTGAAGAAGGCTGGAGCATACAACGGCCAAAACACTGTAATAAATATGGTGACAAAGATGAGGACAATAGTCCGAATAACGTAAATAGTGTAACCACTTTTAACATATTTTATCCAATGACTTAAAAATCTGTTTTGAATAACAAATTTATATTAAATCAAACAATGATGATCAATACATATATTTTGATTAAAGTTTGCTGTACATAGTTTTCTTCTTTATGTTGGCAACACCAGATTGCAGTGTAATTTTTCCCTTTATCCCTCTTGCCTTCGATCTGTCTAGTGGGTATCAAATTTTCCAAGCCTTGTTTCCTCATTATGTACCCTAGAATATTCTCAGCATCCTTCTGTAGAGCTAGATTTCTGTTGTTTCAAATCTCTTCATCTACGACACGATTATCCAGCATTTACTGATACATAGGTGGACTGATATAACTTAACAGTTTAGTACTCATCTTCACTCCTAAGGAAATGATAAATTCAAAAAAAAAAAAAAAAAAAAACTTTAATCCATTCAGTGTTCTATAGTTATTAAATACTTCGACTTTATGAATTTAAGTACTAGATTAGTGGCAAGGTCTCATTAATTTTCAGTTGAATTGGTTAGGTGTAACTGTAGGTTCTCTGCTAACAGTTTCTTTTTCTTATGCTTCTTGCTTATGGAACTCTTCTGTCTTCCTGCTTTCCAATCAAGTTTGATCTTCAAATATTTAAATGCAATGTCCATCATTATCTATTGTCTTTCTGATTATTCTTCTATCGTTCTTGCTCCTCAATAATGCTTCTGTTTTCTAATTCTTTCACACCCCTTGTGTCTTAGTAGCTTTACTGCCTTGATGGTGGGGGGGGGGGTAATTTCAATTAAAGTAATCAACTGATGACCTGTAATTACTACTTAGTCAAAATTAGAAAACATATTTACAGACTTACATGAGAAAGTCTGTAATAATTATAAGGTCTTAATAAATATATAATCATTTTTAATGACATCAGTTAGTATCAATGTGAGATTCTACTGGACATAAAAATGAAGGATAAGTTTTCTTTTGTTATTAATAAACTGTTCACCCGCAATTACAACATATTAAAAGGAAATATATTTGAAGGCACATATGCGAGAACTTTAATAGCAAGATAACAGAGTTGCACACACGTTTTCTTTCTCTCTGTGTCATGTCCATTGGAAATCATGGCTTTCAGCAATTACATTGTAGCTCTGAGTAAATGGTTTATCCTGGCTCAGAAACCCTGTTCTTCCACCATTTACACAAGCATGTTAGGTAGACTACATGCTGTTTTCATCTGTCTCTCTTGCCTTCAATGTTCTGTGAGTATCAAATTTTCCAAGCCTTCTTTCCTCATGTTCTCTTGAAATTTCTTCTTGAGGTTCATTATAAATGTCCTTTTCATTTCCATTTTCTCTAAAACTTCATTGCTCACATTTATTATGATAAACAAAGAATATCTACTAACAATTGACAGTTAATTTACTAAGCAATATACAAGTAAACACCTACTGTCAAGCACAATTTATCATGTGAGACTTGCAAAGTACCCAAAGTGCTAGATATCAAGGGATTAGTTGAGCTTTGTAAGCAAATTTGATTATTTTTTAATACTATTGTTATCCCAATACAAGGCTCAAGAGCCACTCTAGGTAGAGAGTCACTGAATAAGGTTGTTGTAAGGGCATAAAAATGCATAAAAGGAGGAAATAAGTAGTTCATGTTATGAGGATATGTAGGATAGATAATGGTTGATTTTAGACTTAAACATAGAGATAATGATTGGGGAAGTATCTTCTTGGGAGTCTAAGTAACAGTTGTTGGAAAAATCCTTGAGTGGAACTTCCTCCCTACCAATGGAATATGAAGGGAATAATTCAACTGTATGTGGTATGGTGGGTCCTTACTGTGAAGGTCTGGTTTGGTGGAACTTAAGAATATAGCTTGTCTGAACATCTTCCACGAAAATAGCAATAGAGTAGCAAAAGGCTAGCAATGTTTCATCTGCATAAATACTGTACCTGGAAATATATGTCAATGAGTCAAGTTCTTCAGATATAAAACAAACACCAATTCCAATCTATCAGCTTTCATCAAAATTCCAGAATTTGATAGAAAAAAGAAAATTATCTTTACATTGATTAATCAACAGCAATTGTTCAAATTGTAATTAATTTATAAGATTTATCTTAATTAAATTTACATCTGCTCTTATCACGCTAAAAATATTCCAAACAATATATCAATCTTTTATAGATATAGAGGTAGATAGAAAAATAGGTACATTGATAAATATAAACAATTTAGCTTTCTGGCTGAATTTCTGGAATGAGGAATTGCCATTATTTATATCATTTATATTCAGTATAATATTCTCATCTTTATTGTTATTACAATGTTTCAGTTGTTGTGCCCTCTGGCATTCTTCAGATGTCTGTCAATCAGGTTAACTTTATTTAATGTAGGAGAGCAGATCATTCTTATTCCATTGTCCATGTCTACGAATATCTTGTTTTTGGTTTGGTTTTCTGTTACTTGGCATTGTTTGCTGTTGGTTTTCTACCATCTCTAAGGTTTCCCGACATCCACTCCTCATTCTTTTCTTTTCCCATTTTCCTTGGGGTGATTTCATGACTAATGTTTCTTTCCGGATGCACCACTATAATTTTTAATCTTGTTCAGATTATATTTGTTCATAACTGTGTGTCTTGCAACTTGGGTCATTCAGGATTGCAGTTAAGGCATTGCTTTGGTCTTCTTAATTCCTGTAATTCATTGGAAATCATGGCTTTCAGCAATTACTTTGTAGCTCTGAGTAAATTGTTTATTCTATTTCATAAACTCTGTTCTGACATCCATTTGTACAAGCACATTATGTAGACTACATGCTCGATTTCCTCTATCCCTCTTGCCTTCAATGTCCTGTGAGCATCAAATTTTACAAACCCTCTTTCCTCATGTGCTCTGACATAGCATGTGACCATAAGGTAGTCACTCCTGCAGTCAGTTGTGTTTTACATTGTAAAATTTGTATTTCTAAACCGTTTGTTGATAGTTATGTAATCAATCTGGTTCTTCATGTCTACTCTTCATATCTTTGTTGGGAATTATTTGATACAGTGTAACCCGGATATAAGAGAAACCCGGATATAAGAGAGACAAGGATATAAGAGAGACAAGGATATAAGAGAGAGACAAGGATATAAGAGAGAGACAAGGATATGAGAGAGAGACAAGGATATGAGAGAGACAAGGATATGAGAGAGACAAGGATATGAGAGAGACAAGGATATAAGAGAGATTTTATTTGGTCCCAAATTAGAGCCTGTGTTAATGTATATATAATACACCAAACCCGGATATAAGAAAAACTGGGATATAAGAGACTTCTCCGACCTGACAACTCTTATATCCGGGTTACACTGTAGTTTGTTGTGCACTATTTTTTTTTGTTGCACTCATTTCAGGTTACTCATCTGAACATACCTTCTATTTTGCCATCTCATTCTTTTTTCACCTTGGCATTCGGGTCTCTCATTATGATAGATTGTCCCTGATCTGGCTTCTTGTCTGCAGTCTCTCTCTCACAGACGCGCCGTCGCCTCTGTCTCTTTTACAAATACTTCCATGGTAAATGCTCCGATGAGCTGCTAGCGCTGGTTCCCAGGCTCCATGAATTCAAGCATCATACAAGGCTGGCATCCTGTTCCCACCCTTTCACTGTTGAAACTGTTAAATGTAGACATCTTTTACTCCGTTAGCTTCATATCTCGCACCTCACACCTGTGGAACTCCCTTCCCTATTCCTGCTTCCCTGACAACTATAATCTCCAACTATTCAAATGTAACGTCAATCAACATCTCCAGTTGCATTGATCTATCTATCCTTCTCCACATCCTTTCCTCTATCACTCCTATCTGCTCTTGCTCCAAATCCTCTGTAACCCCTTGCATGCTAGTGGCTTTCAGCCTTGCCTGGGGTGAAAAGTTAAAAAAAAAAAAAAGTTATTGCGTGAGATTTACATTGAGATTTGACGGTTGGAAAAGATATTAGAATAATCCAGAACGTATACCGAGAGTAAACCAACTGCATACAGATAAAAAATTGAGTAGCTATTATAGCAATGAAAAACCAAACCAAGTGACAGTGCATCGTGTGTATTCTATGATGGAAAATGTGGCCAAAAAGAAAATTACTTACCCAAAAAAAATAGAGCACATATTCCACATGACATGCTGAAGACGGAATATCTAAATTAAAAAACAAGTCCACCACAGGAGTCACTATAAAAGTATTTTGACATGCAAAAATTGAGTGTCCTCTCCCAGCTGTCAACGAATGGAAAAATGCTCGGCCAATAAAAGCAGTGTTCTCAAATCGTGGAGAGAATTCGGGTATTTTGGCTACCGCGTTTGTTGGAGAGTGAGTTATTTTTCAGACTGGTTGCGTTCATTGTGAGATAGTACCTGCGAATAGAGTTTTCGGCATTTCTTTCTGCCCCCGATGTTCGAGTCTGAACTTAGTGATTTATTCTCTTCATTGTGGAAGTAATCTGTGACAAATATTTCCTTTGCAATCCCAGATTGCTTACAGCTATATAAAAATAGAAAGGACCATAAGACAAGGATGTGTCTTCTGTACAGAGTTATTCAATCTCTACAGTAACACTATACTAAGGGAACTGGAAATGCTACCAGGATTTATTATTGGTGGGCATAATGTTAACAATGTAAGATACACTGATTACACTGTACTGATGGCTGACATAGGAAAAAAAACTACAGAACCTCCTAGAAAGGATATTAAAGGAAAGTGAGAAAAAAAAGATTAATCATAAACTGCAAGAAGACAGAAAGTATGGTCATCAACAAGAAAAAAAAGCCCAAGATGTGGAAAGTGTTTTAACAGAGGATAGAAGATGCAACACCAATATCCAAACACATTTGATTAGCAAAAGATGTGTTCCAAAAGCTAAGCAAAGTTATTATGGTAGTGAATTTTGAACAATCTCTACAGATGAAGAGAAAACTGGAGACGAAAGGATATTGAGAATACCATAAATGTAGCAAGTAAACAATGGGGAAGTTTTAAAGAAACTAGCAACAAAAAACCCACAAAGAATTAGAAAGAGCTGAAATTTCTTGGACACATCAGGGAGGATGGCTTGGAAAATTTAAAACCCACAGAGCATATTGAGGACAAAAGAGATAGGGTAAGGCAGAGAGCCACCTACCTGATGAATATGTATGAATGGATGGTGGAAGTAGGAGGCTTGGCAAAGGGAGACATGATAAAGGCCACAAGAGATGGGAATTTGTGGTGAGCCATGACCACTCATGTTCTGAAGGGATTGGACACCCAAGAAATCTGCTACTATATATATATATATATATATATATATATGTATGTGTATATATGTATGTATATATATGTATGTATGTATATATATATATATATATGTGTGTGTGTGTGTGTGTGTGTGTGTGTGTGTATTATATATATAATTTCTATATAAATTATTTATATTATATATGTGCAGTACTTAGAAAGCTCTCAATATCAGTGATAGAACTAACATAATTAGTTGTATTGATGTGAGTTTGTGAATGGGTTTCACACCCTTGCGATCGTCAGACAAATCCTGACGATTGCAAGGGCATGAAACCCAGGCTCACATCAATACAATTATATATATATATATAGTTGTGTGTGTGTGTGTGTGAGTGAGTGAGTGAGTGTGTGTGTTTGCATGTTTACAATGGACAAATCTTGAATTGCATAATAATGTCTTAAACCACCAAATAAATTAGTGTAAATATTTCTAATAAAAAAAGTATATCAGCTGAAATTTACATTATACATAAAACTGAATAAAAGGTCAAGTACTGAGCATCTATAAGAGACTAATAAAGGTGAAGAAATTTTCTACAAAACTTTGAATTGTGATTGTCAGTATCTTAAATAGTTTGGGTTTAATGCATTTTTCAATTTATTTTGCTTGTTCAAAATTCCCTGAAGGTTACCTGTAATTTCAGTCACCTGAAGAAAACTGGACTGCACAATGGTCAAAACACTGTGATAATAACTAAGTTGAAGATATTAATCCAAATGTAAATAAATAATGATAAATCTTCATCTCAGAAATTCAGACAGAAACTTCACAGGCTGTGCAGACCCCAATTGAATTTTTCAAATCTGCAATACTTGGTAATCCTCCCCATAGATTTCAAATCAGGACACCCATTAGAAATCTCAGTCAGTTATGTGCCATGTGTGATACACGCTTAGGCGATGATGTATCTTTTGATACATGACTGACGAGGCAGATTTTTCCTGCAGGAGGTTGCCTGATTCTTTCTGCGGTAGACCAGTTGCTATCCAAGGCTATAGAACCCAGTCTTTCATGCTATTTACCCATTCGACCGGAATTCGAACTCAGCTCTCCGATTCCTCAATCTTATACCTTCTACCCCATATCATAAAAGCAGAGGTGGATAAAAAACTGAGGTGTTTATTCCTTTCAAACCTGACATTTGTAAATAGCATTTAACTGTTGCAGGTACTAACACCTTTTTTTTCTTTTTTTTTTTTAGATTTTTATGCTCCTGGTACATTTGACCTACAAACAATTTTGGCAGACTCATGTGACTTTATTTGGACTATTGTCCTCATCTTTGTCAGAAATATAGAGAGAGACTCATGTGAGTTGAAGAGAAAAATAAGACAGCATTTAAGTAAATAAATATTAATAAGTAAATTGATAAGACATTTTGCAAAAGGAAAAATGAGAAATTAAATTAACTGTGAAGTGTTCAAAGCAACCTTTAGTGTCTGTAGTTGAGGTACTTAAATGTTAGTGGGAGCGAAATGAATACATCTTTTTGCTATGAAACGTCACTAAGAAAGAGATGGATTCTTTCAAATCTCACACTACCTATAATCGTTGTCAGGGTGCAGTAATTCAATAATGCCAGTATAGGATATCACAGTACAATCATCAGCTGGAGAGAGACACAACATATTTGTTTGTTGTGAATGTTGAATATGTGGCCAATACACTTTTACTGTTTGGAAATGTGAAGTAGTTATGGAACATAATATATAAATAAATAAAATATTATATATATATATATATATATATATATATATATATATATATATATAGTGTGTGTGTGTGTGAACATTGAAGTCAACACTCAGAGGCGACAGGCTGTTTCATGCTAGACACAATCATCAGGCCGCCTGACGAGTGCATCTAGCATGAAACAGCCTGTCACCTCTGTGTGTTGACTTCAATATTCACTTTTATATTTATATATGCTCTATATATCAGAGATAGAGCATGTGTAAATATGAAAGTGAGCATAGAAGTCGACACTTAGAGGCAACAGACTGTTTCATGCCTGATGATTGCATCTAGCATGAAACAGACTGTCACCTCTAAGTGTTGACTTCTATGTTCACTTTTATTTATATATCTCAAACAAATATAACAAGGTTACCAATACAGTCCAGGGCTTGATGAACAAGGAACACTATTAGCAGAGCAATATAGAGATATTAAAGGTACTTATCGAACATCTTCACACAACCAATAATTTCATATATGCTGTTGTATTGAAAAATACTTTGATGAAGTTTTTATGCTCCTGGTACATATGACGTGCAAACAACTTTGGCAAACTCATGCAAGTACTAAGGAAAAGAAGAGAATTTAAGCAAGTAAATATTAAATATATTGATAAGACATTTTGCAAAAGGAAAAATGAGAAATTAAAGTAACTGTGAAGTGTTCAAAGCAACCTTTAGTGTCTGTAGTTGAGGTACTTAAATGTTAGTGGGAGCGAAAGGATTACATCTTTTTGCTATGAAACGTCACTAAGAAAGAGATGGATTCTTTCAAATCTCACACTACCTATAATCGTCGTCAGGGTGCAGTAATTCAACAATGCCAGTATAGGATATCACAGCACAATCATCAGGTAAGCTGGAGAGAGACACAACATATTTGTTTGCTGTGAATGTTGAATATGTGGCCAATACACTTTTACTGTTTGGAAATGTGAAGTAGTTATGGAACAGTGCTCATAATAAATAAAATATTATGTATATATATATATATACACACACACACACAGTGTAACCCGGATATAAGAGAGTTGTCGGGACCAGAGAAGAAGTCTCTTATATCCAGGTTTGGTCTATTTTGTTTAGGTAAGTATGGCTCTAATTTGGGACCAGAGAAAATCTATCTTATATCCGGGTTTCTCTTATATCAGAGTTACACTATATATATATATATATATATATATATATATATATATATATATATATATATATATAGTGTCTGTGTGAACATTGAAGTCAACACTCAGAGGCGACAGGCTGTTTCATGCTAGACGCAATCATCAGGCCGCCTGACAATTGCATCTAGCATGAAACAGCCTGTCACCTCTGAGTGTTGACTTCAATATTGACTTTTATATTTATATATGCTCTATCTCTGATATTGAGCACTTTCTCCCATAAATATAACACACATTAAAACTACATTTCTTATATATATATATAGGTGAAGAAATATAGTCTTAAGGTGTGCTATATTTACGGGATAAAGTGCTTAATATCAGAGATAGAGTGTGTGTAAATATGAAAGTGAACATTGAAGTCAACACTTAGAGGCAACAGACTGTTTCATGCCTGATGATTGCATCTACCATGAAACAGACTGTCACCTCTAAGTGTTGACTTCTATGTTCACTTTTATTTATTTATTTATATATATATATATATATATATATCTCAAACAAATATAAGTTTACCAATACAGTACAGTGCTTGATGAACAAGGAACACTATTAGTAGAGCAATATAGTGATATTAAAGGTACTTATCGAACGTCTTCACACAACTAATAGTTTCATATATGCTGTTGTATTGAACAACACTTTGATGAAGATTTTATGCTCCTGGTACATATGACGCACAAACAACTTTGGCAAACTCATGCAAGTACTAAGGAAAATAAGAGAATTTAAGCAAGTAAATATTAAATATATTGATAGGGCATTTTACAAAAGGAAAAATGTGAAACAATTAAAAATGAAGAGTTCAAATGCAACCTTCAGTGTCTGTAGCTGAGGTATTTACATTTTTGTGAGAACAAAAGGAATAAATCAGTCAATGAGAAAAAGACTGACTCTTTCAAATCTTATGCCGCCTGTAATTATCATCGGGAGTGGTAATTCAAAATCATCAGGGGGCTGTAATTAAACAAAATGTTTAAAGGTTTTTGTTTAGCTTACCAGATGGACACAGGGTAATTGTCCCATTTGGCATTATATTTATGTTATAATTCAAACTGTTAAATAAAAATATAAATGTTTTTGAATTTTCTAAAGCTGACATGCTAAAAATATATTCTGGCATCCTATTAGTTAGTAAGGAAAATCAGGTTTTCATAGTTTTTGCTGTCTTTGAATTAAACAGAAGGACAAAAAGCACTTTCAGTAAATGTCCATTCAGCATTTCTGTTTTCTTTTTTTTTTATTGTAGGGGAAACTTTACTTTTTTTCTCTGGTGAATTTTCTACTTAGCAATTTTTTTCTTTTACCTCATTCTGCCTGTAATTATCATCAGGGGGCAGTAATCCAACAAATCAACACACTCAGTAAATTATGTTTTAAAACTATTTTGTAATCATCCTGTATATAACTTGTTAAATGATGATGACAATTTATCACTGAATTTCAAATAACAAAAAGTCTTTACAATACGTAACACTGTACACACACACACACACACACATATGTATATGTGTGTATATGTATATATGTGTGTATATATAATTTTTTTTTTTTAAGCTTTTCACCCCAAGCAAGGCTGGAAGCCACTAACACGCAAAGGGTTACAGAAGGTTTGGAGGAAGAGCAGTTAGGAGTGGTAAAGAAGAGGATGTGGAGAAAGATAGTGGATCGATCAAGGCAAGGGGGTTACAGAAGATTTGGAGCGATAGCATATAGGAATGAAAGGGGAAAGGATGTGGAGAAGGGAAGTGGATAGATCAAGGCAACTGGAGATGTTGATTGACGTTACACTTAAATAGTTGGAGATTATATTTGTCAGAGAAACAGGAATAAGGAAGGGAGTTCCACAGGCGAGATGTGCGAGACATGAAGCTATTGGAGTAGAAGAGACGTCTACATCTAACAGTTTCAACGGTGAAGGGGTGGGAATGGGATGCCAGCCTCGTAGGACACTTAAGTTCATGAGGCCTGGGAACCAGTGATAGCAGCTCATCGGAGCAATTATATATATATATATATATAAAAGCAACAAAGAGATGAAAAAGAAAGCATACTGTGCAGTACACACAGGATAAAAAGGACCATATTACTAACAAGATCATTGGCAAGAAGCCAACCAGTTGTTTACTGTTTCATGTGTTGGGATAAAGACGAGACTATACAGAATTGTATCTACAATATAAACAAGTGGGTCAGGCTAAGAACTTTACAGAACCCCTTATAAACAATCTATATTTGGATTAATAAAAATATGTAGAAATACTGAAAGTAAGAAAAAAATCAGATAAAAACATTGAGCTATTATGTTATGTGGTGCAACTGTAAAACTTCAAGTCAGAAGATAAGTTGTTTTTTGTTTTTTTTAACTTTTATTTATCTAGTGTGGCTGCATTTCATTTTTAAATTAAAAAATATCTGTTCATCTTTAAATGCTGTTAAACTCCAGTTATTGACTGGCTGACATGTTCTGTTAATGCTGAAAACTCAACAGATATCAAAAGGAAATCATATTGTGTGAATCAAACAGAATCGTGAAATCGTGCATCTCCTTTCTAAATTAAACTTAAAGGATGTAAAAACAGGATCCAAATGGCTTCCATAATGTTCAGTCATTAAGACTGCTGCAACCATTAATGATGCAATTATTCTTAGCAATTACTTTATAAAAATTGTCATTTTCTATGTAGTATATCCCTTCAGGATGTTAGTGATTATGACTCTCCACAACTTCGTTTGTAGCTCTTATTAAGGTTTATCCTTTTGCTATCCTTCCTCATCATGGTGCTCAAACATTTGGCCAAAGGACATTTAGCCAAAAATCTAGTGGTGTACTTAGATATCTATCACAATCTTTATCATAATGTTTTACATATATTTATATTTATTTACTGTATTCATTTATAATTTTTAATTTTTTTTTTTTGACAGGCTATTTTTAAAATCTATTCTGTATATATTATATTTTAGTTCAAATATTACTGTAAGTATTTTGAGAAAAGCACATTTTACTACAGCAAAAATCTTTAGGATATGAAAGATCTTCCATCTTTGCTTTTAATGACCATTATCTTAAAAGGGATGAATTAGCGTTTATCTTACTGTTAAATACGAATCTAAATAATTAGGTGCTACTTTTTATCCAAATACACTCAAATATTTTCAAAAATACAAACCAACATTCAATCAACAAATACTGAAATAAGAAAACTTTTAAATTTAGATTTAGTAATTTAATCACTTTAAATTCAGTGGTAATTATTAGTCCTATTCTACCTTATAATACTGATAATTAAAATACTTAAAGTATTGCTTGTTACTATTTTTACTTGTACTTTTTTGGTGAAATGTTCATCAGCCAAATGTCCGGCCATGCTAATCACAGTTCTGCCGACGATTTGCACAAACTTGTTAGGTAGGTTGTTGGCTATCTTGCTTGCCTTCAGTATCTCCTGCAAGCATCGAATTCTCTAAGCCCTCTTTCCTATTATATGCCCTTTTTTATATATGATTTTTTTTCGTTTATAAGCACTCATATTTGACTAAATCTAAGTAACTTTGTTAAAAATTCTCAAATTTTTCTCTTAAAACTGTTTTTCTGAAAAATAGTTTTCTAAAAGCTGCCGTTATTGTTCTTTCCCATACTGATGGGAATTTTCTTCTTAACCTTTTGTTTAATCATGATTAAATTATTATTTTCCTTTCCAGTTACATGTGCTATCCATTTTAGTTGTTGTTGCTGTTGAAAGTCAAGTGATGCAGTTTCCGTTATTTGTTAAAGTTCTTTGTAATTCTGTAACACCAGTCTATATTATCTGATGAGGGATATGGTAAAATATAAAATGAATTAAAAAGAGTCACTAAATACATTACTAGACACTGTTCTCATTAATTCTACCAATTCTACTGATTTAGGTACACTGAAATACATTTGTTTTCTATTTATTAGATCCAAGCATAAAAAAAAATAAGTGTTAATTCTTGCACAAAAAGCCGCCCAAGTACTGGACAAAATCCAAAGTTACTTATAAAAATAAAATCATGTATATTAACTAAGGAAGATCCATGTTTTACAGATGAAATAACAGTGAAAAATATTATTTTTTATCCAGCTACATTTTTCTGTATGCCATGTCTGTTCAGGATATAGACAGTCATAGCTCCCCACAATTCCCTATCCTTTCTAACTCTTAGTAATGTTCTGTCAACAATTTACACACACACGAGATAGGTTATAGGCTGCTTTCCTCTCTGTCCTACATGTGTCAAATTCTCCATGCCCTCTTTCCTCATTATGTGCACTGGAAATTTCAATTTCTAATGTTAAGTTCTTTTTTGTTTTCATTTTCTTAAAAACTTCCTCATTACTCAAATTTTCAGTCCATGGCATTCACAACATCCTTCTGTTGAACCACATTTCTGTTACCTCAAGTCTAATCTTCATTTGCAATTTGTTCAGTAATCACTGCTATATAGCATGACAGATAATACATAACAGTTCAGTACTCTTGTTAGATATCAAAATACGAAACTAACCTGTGTAGATATAGGTGCTATTAACATTACTAACATACAAAACTACCCCACCCCCTGAAAACATGCTAACTTTAGACATTGAAAAATAAAACTGTTGGAATTAGACCACGAAGTCATTCAGCCATTTCTTATTCCGACCACATTTCCTTTGTTCTTTTACCAAACCCTACCCTTTTTTTACTCATAAAATTTTCTTGTTTCTTAATAATTTTTTTTTTTTTTTAAGCTTTTCACCCCAAGCAAGGCTGGAAACTACTAGCATGCAAGGGGTTACAGAAGATTTGGAGCAAGAGCAGATAGGAGTGTTAGAGTAAAGGATGTGGAGAAGGATAGTGGATAGATCAAGGCAAGGGGTTACAGAAGATTTGGTGTGAGAGCAGATAGGAGTGAAAGAGGAAAGGATGTGGAGAAGGATAGTGGATACATCAAGGCAACTTGAGATGTTGATTGACGTTACATTTAAATAGTTGGAGATTATAGTTATCAGGGAAACAGGAATAAGGAAGGGAGTTAAGCTTTTGAAATGCATTTCACTATTTCAATGCACCTGCAGTTTTCAGCATTGCATTTTCCGTCCTCTGTTAAAACATTTCCTACATATTCAAGTTGTTGCCCTTGCTCGATGTTGGCATCTCCATATTGTAGTTCACATCTCGGGTTCTTCCTTTTGCTGACAACTATACTTTCTGTCTTCTAAGTTACATTTACCAAAATATTAGGAGACACTATCTCTACCCCATAATAGTTAATTGGTATGGCTTCCCTCTGTCTCTTTTACAAATATTTTCATGGCAACTGCTCTGACAAGCTTTTTTTCCCCTGGTGCCCTGACTACATGAATTTAAGCATGCTACTAGATTGGCATATAGGACCCACCCATTTACTTTTGAAATAACTAAATGCATCTGACACCTTTTACTCCAACAGTTTCTTTTCTCACACTTCCAGCCTGTGGAACTCTTGTTTAGTTGCTTCCCTGATAAATACGATCTTCAAAAATTTAAATGCAATGTCAATCGCCATCTTCTGCCTTGAATCCCATCCATATTTTGTCCTTTCCCCCAATCCTCCTTATACTTAGTATTTCACTTTCACTCCCTGTAACTCCCTACATATTAGTGGCATTTCTGTCTTGTTTCGGTTGGAATGATTAAAAAAAAAAAAAGAAAAAAAAAAGCAGATGTATT
This sequence comes from Acanthosepion esculentum, assembly GCA_964036315.1. Taxonomy (NCBI): domain Eukaryota; kingdom Metazoa; phylum Mollusca; class Cephalopoda; order Sepiida; family Sepiidae; genus Acanthosepion; species Acanthosepion esculentum. The sequence continues at coordinate 26,975,411 of OZ038485.1, read as the reverse complement.
ATTTGCAACACTTGTTAAAAATACTGCTTCTATATCAGAAAAATAATTTAGTATTGTTAGACTTAAACCTGACAATTGTAATTTTTAAAAATAATCTGAAGATGTCAAAGCCAATTACTCAAAGATAAATACATTTTTTGAAATTGCACCTGCTGCATTGATATATTTCAGATCATATTCAGCATAAGTGGAAATTTAAGGACACAAAATCCTAAGTAACAGATGATACTTGAAATTCTGTGTTATTGTATTTCTTCTAACAGACTTTTGATGAAAAACTGATGTGGAAATTGCCTGCTAAATAGCATTTCAATATAATTATCGGAATGTTTCTCGAAATTAATAGATCCAAAACAGTGAATTAGAGAACTTGAAGAGAAAATGAAGACATAATCAAGATGTTAACATTCAACACCACTTCAAATAAAAGGTTAGAAAGACTACAGTATTGATATTATCAATCAATACTGCAAGAAATGAAAAACCTGTTTTCCTGAAAAGCTGTTTTAAGAGGAAGATTTTATAAATTTCAACTGAAACCAGTAGTGGCTGGTCAGTCAATTAATGCCAAAAGTTTCATTATAAGGAAACAATGAATATTACTATTAAAATTAATAATTACTTGTATTATTTACATTATTTGAACTGTTATCCTCATCTTCAGTGCCATATTCACAACGTTTCAGCCGTTGTATACTCTGGCATTTTTCAGGTGATTGGAATTTCAAACCAAACCCTTTATTTCATCCACTGGGGGTAGATTGTTCTAGTTTCACGTGCCAGGCCTCTTCCAGACAGTTATTTCCCTTTAACTCAACTCTCCAAGTTTTGTGACCTGGTATTGAACTCACAACTCTTTGGGTGTAGTCACTAGATCTAACCAACGTCTTTATCCACTGGGCCAATGAGGATAACAGTCTGAATAATGTAAATAATACAAGTAATCATAATACCTCATCTCAGAGATATAGACAGAAATTAATTTTTATTGTGTTTATCTTATTTACAAATGTCTTTTAAAAATTTTGTAGACTAAATGTAACAAATATTATAAGACAGAAGTCATCCTTTTATTAGCATATTTTTGTTACATTTTACCATTGCAAAGAAAAACAGATCGTCTGTGAAGCTTTATTCAATGTAATTTGACTACTGCCCATCAGAATGGTTTAAACATTTCTTTTATAGTCAAGTCGTTCAAGGAGGAGACAACTAAGTTTGCATTCACAACAACTATGGAGTATACTGTTTCAGAAGCTAAGATACAAAATATGTAGACATTTTCTCTGAAACCACAAGGAACTATTATATTTCATTGTATGTACTTAGGGTGTGCAGATCAACTCTGAATTGGTTAATCATCTCATTTCACAGTATGCCCCCCCCCCCTTGCTTAAATATACACCTGCTGCCATCTGATCCATTATGCAAGAGGAATTTTCAACCTTGATTTGATTGTCTTTATCAGTGATCTTAAATGCTTCTTTTATGGAGGGGATATATTTATTAAAAATTGCAAAGGCTCAAAGATTTTCAAATGATTCTCTCAAGATTAATAGTTAGAAGAATCATGTTGGGGGTCATCAGTATGGTGAGAGGTCCCAATATTATTGGTATTATTTATCAGAACTTCAGAAATAAAACAAAGTGACTGAAAAGGTATAAACAAATAATATATACACTACATTATTCGGACTATTGTCCTATTCTTTGTCGCCATATTTATTACATTTCGGCTGTTGTATGCTCCGGCCTTCTTCAGGTGGTTGGAATGTCAAACTGAACCCTTTATTTCACTCACTGGGGTAGACTGTTCTAGTTCCATGTGCCAGGTTCAATGGGTGTCAGTTTTCAGATATCTCCTGTTAATTCCCCTCTCCAAGTTCTCCACTGCCTTAACTGGGTATTGAACTCACACTCTTTGGGTCCTGTCACTGGATCTAACTAACACCTTTATCTACTGTACCATGTGTCCTTGAGGACATTCCAATGACCTGAAGAAGGCCACAGTGTAGAACAGCCGAAACATTGTAATAAATATGGCAACAAAGATGAGGACAATAGTCCGAATAATGTAAATAGTGTACATAATACCTCATCTCAGAAATATAGACAAATAATATATATTTATCTGATTTAGATTGGAGTCCTTTTATATTCAGTGTAGCAAAATGTTAGTTTATAAGGCCTATCTTGGTAGCAGTCAGGAGAAAGTCCATTTCAGTTCGGTAGCTGACAGTGTAGTAGCTGTCACCTTAGAAATAGATATGGCATCAATCAGCTGTCCTTTCTCGGCTCTAAGAAAGGTGTTAAAAATGTCTTGAGCAGATGACCAATTAACTTCTTCACATGACAGGTTTCGCTGGTGGTATCCTCACCTGCCCTGGAGTTGTCAAGGCTCCCAGGCTACTGGAGCAAATCTTGGTTTCAGCTAATATCAAATGTGTGTGTTAATTTTTTTGATTGTCCAATTTATTTTATTTTATTTGATTTTAGTAGCTTTTAGTCATAAATGGCTAGACTCTGGTCCAACAAACTTCTGCAGTTCCAAATGATGCTACCAAGACACAATTTTTGCCTCAAAATTAACCGTTCAATTCACAGAAAGTACTAACACACAGATAGTGTCAAAACAAGCATTCAACTGCAAAAATTAAGTGCAAACCAAAAATACACCTTTGTTCTTTTATTTTTAAGAAATTTTATCTGTGGAAAATTTACATTTAAGAACATAACTGTAGTAAAGAAGGTAAAATATGTATATAACATATAATCAGTTTCCTGGGACCTTATGAGAAGCAGCAATGTGAAACAAATTAATGTAGTTTGAACATTTAGCATGAAAAGAGTAAAAGAGTAAAAAGAGGCAAGCAATATTTCATCTGTGGGGCAAAAGGCTGTAGAGTTGGAAATCATTCAGCTCCAGCAAGGTCACAAACACTTTTGAACTCTATCAATGCTAGAAAGTGAAAACTGGGCAGCTCATGAGTTCCACGTGAGGTCTGGTATGAGCGTGTGTGCAATAGATGTTCCAAGCAAGAATACAAATGTTCATCACGACTGGAGAAAACTCAGTGTGAGCCCTGTAGAGATGAAACCTTACTAGCTTTATATAGCTTATACATTTTTTTAGCATTTCACCAAAAAAGGCATTAAAGCCACTAAGATGCAGGAGGTTACTGAATGTGAAAGGATATAAGAAAAAGAAAACATTATTAAGGATTGAGTACAACAAAAGAAAGGAAATAAGATAATGATTGACATTGCATTTGAAATTTTGAAGATCAAAGTTGGCTGAGAACCAAGAAGTCAGAAGAGTGAGAAATGCAAGAAAAGAAACTTATAGAACTTAGTTACAACTAGTGATTTCAAGAGTGAAATGACAAGGCCTTACTGCAAATCTAGTACTGCACTTAAATTCCTGAAATCGAGTTACCATAGCAGAAAGTTCATCTGAACAATGGCCATGAAAGTATTTATAGAAAAAGCACAGGGAATTTATTCATTGGGAAAGTGACTGAAACTGAGATGCCAGGTCAGGACCAATGATATTGCAGATTCTTTTTTGGATTTTATCGAGGATCTCTAAATATACAGTAGGCTAGATATGGCAGCAATATTGAAAGTAAGGACAGAAGATTGTAGGCTTATCAAAATGAGAGATGAAATTTATCCAACCCATAGAAAGTGAAGGAAACAATATGTAACTTAATGCGTTTGAGACAGTGTCTGACAAAACAAGTATAAAGATTATAAAATGTGAAAAACAAGTATAAAGATTATAAAATGTGAAAAACAAGTATAAAGATTATAAAATGTGAAAAATTACTTTTAGCTACAAAATACAGGAAGTTGGGAAAAGCCATGATTCTCCACATCCTGAGAGCATATGGTATATAAAAAGATAATAAATTCTTAGAGTTTATTCTGAGGATAAAGTGATCCTTATATATGTGGTATGTCGAGTCCCTGTTGCAAAGGTTACGGCTAGTGGAACCAAGGAATGTAACTCGTCTGAACACATGCCATGGACATAGTGTAACAAGAGGTTTACTGTGTTTTATCAGAATGGAAGAGGTTGCAGAAATAACTGGGAAATAATTCATCATCCACAAGGCCATGTAGCCACTTTTGAACTCTATCAAGAAAGGTAAATGAGGATTGGGCAGCAATGCTCCATTTTTGGTTTGATTTGACTCTTGCAGAGGGATTTAAATACCTATTGGTATGGTACAAGGAAGTAACCAATTTTCCAGCATTTTTAGCTATAGATCAGATATAGGAGTTTCACTTGAAGTCTAAGGTGAGGTTGAATCTCAATAGATATTTATGGCAAGGAGCCTACTTCAAAGAAGACCAATTCATCCTGATGGGTGAAAGTTCAGAGCCTGCTCAGTGGTGCTAGAATGTTACTAGTTTGGTTTTGTATGTATTCGATTTTGCAAGCCTTGTCCTTGCTCCATTGAGTCACCAGGGCTAGGCTAGATAAGTTACTAGGTTCTGTTCACATTGTAACATCAACCAACCTATTTGATAAAATCCTATTATTTAACTATTTATTATTTAACCCCTGGATGTGAGAAAGAAATAGATTGATACCTTTTCCAAGGGTATTTTGCATGTTAACAAATTGAACTCAGATCTTAAGTTTCTCATTCCCAGCCATTATCCATTACATCACATAAACATCTTTACTAATGAGAAACTAAGTGGATTCTCACTGGGTACTCTCTACAAAATTCAATATTAAGTAACTTAACCTAAGTTGATATATCTGTCTATATTTCTGAGATGAGGTATTGTAATTATTTACATTGTTCAAACTGCTGTCCCCATCTTTGTGGCCATATTCATGATATTTCAGCTGTTCTACACTCAGGCCTTCTTCAGGTGATTGAAATTTTGATGTCTCAGTATCAGTTATCTCCCTTTTAAGTCAACTCTCAGTTTTTGTTCACCTCAGTTGTAACCAGGTATTGAACTCACAACTCTTTGGGTTAAGTCACTGGATTCAGCCAGTGATAAAATAAAGGGTGACATGTCATAAAATTGACCAAGCTAACGATTACTATTGAGTAGTGGAAGCAAGGTGGAGTAATGGATAGCAGCTCGGATTGAGGAATTGCAGTCGAATCCATTACATTCACTTACGTGCTAATACCCTTGGGAAAGGTATGAATCTTCTTCTTCCCCCAGCTAGCAAAACAGCCATGTTTACACTTTAACAGCAGCAAAAAAACTGGCGGGACCAAGCTCAAACTTTGATCATGTGACCACAGAAGTACCAACGATAAGCATGCAAGAGCAGAAGACATATGCCAAAAGTGCAGATAATTTTTGACTTACATTCGTATATAAAAAAAAAGAACTGATTGTTAGTGGTATCCCTCAGAAATATTGAGGAATCAGAGAGCAGAGTTCAAATTCCAGTCAAACCAATTACATTCACTTACGTGCTAATACCCTTGGGAAAGGTAATTAATCCTCTTATTCTTTCCCCAGCTATGGGTAAATAGCAAGACAGACATGGCTCCATAGCCTTGGATGACAACTGGTCTACCAGAGAAAGAAATGGCAACCTATTGCAGGAGAAAAATCTGCCTTGTCAGTCATGTATCAAAAGATACATGATCGCCTAATCATGTATCACATACAGTACATAACTTTAGTGAGCCTGACCCACACTGGGTGCTTCATATTTGTAGCTATGTATCAAACTGAGAACAATAAGGGGTTTAATGCTACCACAACATAAAAAATAGTAGAAGACGTGCACTGGTTGATGCATTATTTTCAGGTTTGTAAAATCAGAGATCAGTTCAGATGTCGATACACCAAAGAATAAATCGGATTATTATTATTAGCAATAGAAAAGTAAAAGGCATCAAGCTGTGCAGCAATGTACCAATCAAGTGCAAGACATGTTGACAACAAAAGCAATCACTGCTTGTGTTAAAGAAGAAATTTTCTATGTTGCATTGAGAGAAGATAGAAACAAGAAACATGGACCTGCACCAATGCCAAGTAGTCTTTAGTGAGGGATGGGTCACAGATTGAGCAGTTGGCTCAGTCCAACCGGCACTTGAGAAATTGTGAACATGAATGTAGAAGACAAATAAGATGAATGAGTAAATAAAGTGCATGTGTAGGCAGTTGATACGAGTCCAATGCACATTCATCACCAAAAGGACAATGGTGATGGGACATGTTGTGGATGAAATGGCCACAGGGTTGGACAGGACATGACAAGAGAGAAGAAAATTTGAAGCTTTTGTGAGTTGATTCAAGAGAAAGAAGAGCAGAAGAAAGTGGTGGTGGTGGTGTAACATCAGTTATGTGGAAGGAAGGAGAGAAAGAAAGCTTGAAAGTTTGTGAAGAGGGGAAAACAAAGAAGAAAGAGAAAACAAAGAAGAAAGAGAAAACAAAGAAGAAAGAGAAAACAAAGAAGAAAGAGAAAACAAAGAAGAAAGAGAAAACAAAGAAGAAAGAGAAAACAAAGAAGAAAGAGAAAACAAAGAAGAAAGAGAAAACAAAGAAGAAAGAGAAAACAAAGAAGAGAGAGAAAACAAAGAAGAGAGAGAAAACAAAGAAGAGAGAGAAAACAAAGAAGAGAGAGAAAACAAAGAAGAGAGAGAAAACAAAGAAGAGAGAGAAAACAAAGAAGAGAGAGAAAACAAAGAAGAAAGAGAAAACAAAGAAGAAAGAGAAAACAAAGAAGAAAGAGAAAACAAAAACTGAGATAAGGAAAAGAAATAGAAAAGAAAGGATGAAAAATAAATGGTGAGTGAAAAGGACAAAGAAGCAGTGACAAGGAAAGGCAAGTGGCAAGAGGAGGAGAGCAAAAAATAAAATTGAGACAAAAGAAATAGCAAAAGGGAAGAAATATGAAATGACAAAAAAGAGAGGGGAAAGAGGAGAGTGATTGAGGAAGAACAAATGGAGAGGAGGGAAGAGAGTAGAGAGAATGGGGAGGAGGGAAGAGAGTAGAGAGAATGGGGAGAGGGGAAGAGAGTAGAGAGAATGGGGAGGAGGGAAGAGAGTAGAGAGAATGGGGAGGAGGGAAGAGAGTAGAGAGAATGGGGAGGAGGGAAGAGAGTAGAGAGAATGGGGAGGAGGGAAGAGAGTAGAGAGAATGGGGAGGAGGGAAGAGAGTAGAGAGAATGGGGAGGAGGGAAGAGAGTAGAGAGAATGGGAAGGAGGGAAGAGAGTAGAGGCTGGGGAGGAGGGAAGAGAGAGAGAGAGGGGGAAACAGTAGAGACAGGGGAAGATAGAGATTGGGTAAAAGACAGCAGAAAGAGAGAAAGAAAAAAGAGAGGAAGAGGTCAGAGAGAGAAAAAAGAGGAGAAGACATCAGAGAGAGAAATGTGGGGAGAAGACAGAGAGAGAGAGAGAGAGAGAAACGTGGGGAAAAGACAGAGAGAGAGAGAAACGTGGGGAGAAGACAAGAGAGACAGAGAGAGAGAGAAACGTGGGGAGAAGACAAGAGAGAGAGAAAGAAACGTTGGGAAAAGACGAGAGAGAGAGAAAATTTGAAGTCATTATTTTCAGCAATCTGAAGTCTTGTTTCTGCAGTCATATTTTATACTTTCGCTTATGGCCATATTACATAGAGATACCAGTTATTGTTCAATTACCAAAGTTAATCTATGTTGATATGGGGTGACCACTGGGGAATACCATGTGCTGTAAGCCACGCAACAGGCCTAGCAAGCCAGCATTGGGTACAATCTTGCTACTTCCACTAACAGAAGACCTTGATATATAGATGTGCTTTTTAACCAAGTTCACAAGATCTACCTGCAGTTGAGTGAGTGATATCTTTGCTCTAGTCACTTTCCTATTAACATAATGTATCTTCCCTATGACTTGTCTGTAAATACTTTCATGGTATTTCTTCTGATGAGCTTTCCTCTTTGGTACCTAAAACTTTATGAATTTAAGTACAGTTCTAGAATGGCGTCAAGATCTCATCATTCAAAGTGGCTAGATATAACCATAAGTTTAATGGTGAAAGTTTCATCTCTCACTTCTTACTTGTGGAACTCTCGGCCAGTTTTTTGCTTTCCAGCCAACTTTGATCTTCAAAAATTTAAATGCAATGTAAATCACTATCTTCTGTCTTCTTAATGTTCTCTCTCCTTAATGTTTTCTATTTATTATATTCTCTGTGTAACCCCCCTGCATCTTAGTGACATTATTGCCTTGCTTGGGATGAAATGTTTAAAACCAAAAAATTCACACTTGTGATAAAACTTGTCACAGAACCTGAATACATGTTTGCTTTTTTAATAACCTGACACAAGGATAGGCTCGTAAACCTTATTTAATATCTGTCTAAATTTCTGAGATGAGGTAATTTATTTATATTTACATTGTTCAGACACATGGCCCAGTGGACAAAAGCATTGGTTGATCCAGTGATTTCACCCAAAGAGTTCTGAGTTCAATACCTGGTCACAGCAGAGGTAAACAAAAACTTGTAGAGTCTAGTTACTAAAAAGAAATGAGATATAAAAAAAAAAAAAAAAAAAAAAAAAAAAAAAAGGTACGGCACGTGGAACAAGGAAAAATTTACCCCATTGTTCGATTCAAAATTCCAACGTATATCAAAGCCGAAGCGCACAATGGCCGAAACGTCACAAATATAATAAGGTTGAGGATGACAGTCTGAATACTATAAATATTGATCCATTTTATCAACATTATCCACAAGGCCATGTGTTTTGGAGGACAATTCAGTGGTGAAATCATAAAATTAAGATATTTAAAATGGTAAATTTTGACAAAAAGCAGAAAATTAAAAAAACTTTTTTGAAGTATCCTTTTAAACCAAAAATGCAATTAACTTTAATGAAAGAATTTCATAAAATTCGAGGTTTCAGAAATAATTTATTTTGATTAAGTAGTGACGAGCAGATCTCAAAGCAACGCAGTTTTTGATATTCTGCCAATTCATCTATCCAATTATTTTTTTTTTTTTTTTTGTTTGGCTTTTCCTATCAATGCCATGTGTTGAAAATCCATCCAAGGAGAACATCAGTTTTAAAAGTAAATAAAGTTTACTATGAATAGACCACTGAAATAGCAAGATACAGTGCTGTTCGCTAAAAGTGACTCACCTGATTTTTTTTACATAAAAATCTTTTGCCTATTGTTTTGGGGGTCATCTAATTTTTAATTTTAATCTTACTAATATAAAGACCCCTTCCCGTCCACCTAGTAAAAAAGTTTACTCACCTGAAGATATTCTATTGATAATTATAATTTTGGATATAAATGAGATTCAGGGAAAACACTGTGCAAAAAAAGTGCAAAAAAAGTGACTCACTTATTTCCTGCAACTAGTAATCAATAGAAACATAACCGAACAGCTTTAAATAAAGAATAATAGAGGTATAATTTATTTATAATAGGTAATATAGTTCGAAATATTTAATAATCTATGGGTCCTCCTTTATTTTAAATAACCTTTTCAACCCTTTTTGGCATTGACTTGATTAGCTTCTGGCAAATCTCATCTCCAAGCATTGAATTCGGATATGAAATTCACAATCAAATCCTCTTTGTTGCTCAACTGCTATCTCGAGAGCCTGTACTTTATAATGCTCCATAAGTTTTCTATGGGGTTGAGGTCAGGAGATTGGGGTGGCCATTTCATAACACTCACCTGCTTCTCAAAGTATTCCTTCATCAATTTTGATTTGTGACAGGTAGCATTATCCTGCATAAAAATGAGATTGGTGGGGTCGATTTGCAACCTTTCAGCAGAAGGGAGCAAACAAGACTAAAATTCTCTTGTACTGCTCGCTCCTGTGGGTCTTTTCAATAGGTTTTAAGAAACCAGTTCCATGAAAAGAAAAGCATCCCCAGAACATTATACTGAACAGATGCTTGACAGTACTTACTGCTAAGTTCAAAGAGCTTTCAAAGGTGCTTCTTCGGATTTTAGATCGCTTATCCTTTGAATTTAGCTCAACTTTCGTTTCATCAGAGAAGAGAATATTTAGTAAAAAAATTCAGGTGAGTCACTTTTATCGAACAGCACTGTACAACACAATAGCCAGATTTGCAATAACAAATTTATATACCGACTTAAATTGATATAATTTCAGTACTGCAACCTAATATGAATCTGTATTAAAAGCATTTTCCATTTTTTTCTTTTTACATACTTTCACTCTTAAGCTTCTTTTGTGTACAGATGTAAAGAATATGACACTATATATATATATATATATATATATATATATATATATGTCAGTTATGTGATATGTGTGATACATGCTTAGGTAATCATGTAACTTTTGATACATGACTAACGAGGCAGATTTTTTTTTCTTATTCCCTGCAGTAGGTTGCCATTTCTTTCTGCAGTAGACCAGTTGTCATCCAAGGCAATAGAACCTGGTCTGTCCTATTTATCCATAGCTGGGGGGAGAAGAGGAGGATTCATAACTTTCCCAAAGGTATAAGCACGTAAGTGAATGTAATGGTTTTGACTGGAATTCAATCTGAGCCACTATACATTACTCCGTGCCTCCTCTCTCTCTATATATATATATATTAATAAAAGAGAAAGAACAGTAAGATTTATAATCCAGTGTTATTATTTTTAAAAACAGTGTTCAATACAATTCTGCAGAGCATAAAAATTTACTAGTTTAAAAATATGGTTCATTGCTACACAGGAATTACCATATTTCAAAAACAGAAACTAAAAACTTCAAATTTTATTATAGGATTAAATTAAAATCCCTAGTACTGTTTCATTTATAAGCAAATTTTGGAATAACTTATTTTGAAATTTACTGAGTTTTATAAGCACATACATTCTTCATATTAGTTGCTAAAGATACGGGGAAATTCAATCATTTTGACAAGGAGTGGTAGGGTATTCGTTTTCACTGACAACTATTGTATCAAAATGAGTTACTTTTGAAATGAGGTTAAGTTAAGGTAGGTTAGGGGTGCCTGTTCAACAAATGATGACATTCATTTTTCACATGTCTGTTTTTCTTTTTCAATGACAACTTTTTCGCCACTTTTGTTTTGCCGTTAAACTTGTTATTGTATATATATATATATATATATATATATAGTGATGATGAAAAGATGCCTCTAGTTGCTGACATATGGAGGTACTGTGGATTAGTTGATAATACCTCAAATTGAGGAATCGGACAGGTGAGTTTGAATTCCAGTTTGCACATTAACTTATGTGCAAATACCCTTGGAAAAGGGTATAAATCGTCTTCTCCATCCTCACCCATCCAGCTAAGGATAAATAGGACAGACAGGGTTCTATAGCCTTGGGTAGCAACAAGTCCAGAAGGACAACTTTGAATTTAAAATCTCCAACACAGGTACATATGGTAACAAGAAACAAAGTCCTTGTTGGCATAAAGATGAAATTTAAATGAAATTCATTATATTGTCAAAATTAAAAACAGTTAAGTGTTATGGGTCCTTACCTGTAACCACAGACTGAACTCTTCCTAACACTATGTATACTACGCCTCTCAAGAGAGAGAGGGACGAATTGAGTCAGTAGTAGTTCACTACAAACCAGACTGACAGTCATACTAACACCTTCCACATCTTGAATTATTATTCCGTGTAATATATCTTTGTTATTTCTACTCTCGTGTTCGTGTTGTTCTTCCTTGGTTCTAACTTGGACCATAACATTAATTAAAATAAAAGTGGTTAAGGAAATGCATTATGGTGCTTAATCTCTCTATTGTCAGAGTGTATATGGGGTTAACTGATGTTTGCAGCTGTGGTTAAGTCCTTTGATGTCTTAGCCAGTGGAGTATTGGAAAGAAAGAAAGATGACCCTCTGAACTCTGTATTAAAAGAGTGTACAACAGCCTGTTGTTGAGAATTTGGCTGGTCTTATATCTTGTGCCCCGGCATTCTGTTTTTTTGTACTTTGATTTCAGTGACAATGACAATTTTCTATGAAACAGAAATCATTTGCTATAGCTTTAACAATTAAAATGTACATTAATATCCAACTTCCAAATAAATTTCAATAAGCTTCCATAATAATGAAAATAACATGAAAAATCAAAGGTAATTTTATCTCTTGATCAGTGGATTTCAGAAGTCCAAGTAGAGATAAGAAAAAAAAAAAAAATATATATATATATATATAGGAAGCATATCTTCATTCAAACTTAGGCAGTATATCTTCAAACATGTTTCATTGAATAATAGACATATTGTGTCTATTTTTATAATAATCCTTTCTAGTTCTCTAATCATTTTCTTGATGTTAAGATGAAATACATGAAAGAAGGAGCCTTAATTTTTTCCTACCCAAGTACTTTTGATCTCCTCCAGACTCATCCTCAGGGGTAAATTACAAAGACAAACTTATTGTAAATGTGATCTTTGTGATGCTCATTTTTAAAAACCTGCATGAATGCACTCTCTTATAATCATTTTTAAATTCTAAATTTATCCATTTTAGCGATGGAATTTTTTGCAAAACACATATCCCAATGTTTATTATAAAAATAGACATGTCTATTTTATTCAATGAAACAGGTTTGAATAAATAAATATATATATATATATATATATATATATATATATATATATATATATCTCCCTCGATGTTGGCATGACAGAGTTGCATGAAGCAATCTTCATGTGCTGAATATGAATTGACCATTTACACAATTTGAATTACGTGTCTTTTTTATCACAATGTTGGTGTAGTTATATATTATGCTGGGATTACAGTTTGTTTTTTTTTAATTAAAAAATTATATCTGGCAATTAAAATAAATGAAATTTATATATGTATGTAAAAAAATAAAATTATATATTTGAGTGGTGAACATATATATAAAAGACTTGGACATGAACAAGATTGGAAGTCAATGTTTTTGGCCTGGTTGAAAATTAATCATTGACAATATTTCATGTTTCAACTGTCTATATATATATATATATATATATATATATATAAAAGCATGCAGATTTTTTTAAAACCACCTTGGTAAATTAATTACTTTTGTAAACTTTACCCCCAAATTGAAAGTGATTAACAGTATGCATTTTACAGTATCATGTTGAAAAAATATATTTATAGTCTGGCAGACTATAAATATATTTTTTCAACATGATTGTTCATCTTGCCATACATCACAATTTCAAGTAATAAAATTGATTATATGAAGTCATGAAGAAAGCTCTTTTGAAACCCACCCCCAAGAAACTATAAAAACTGAATAAATGCCATGTCCTTTCAAATGTCAGGAGTCTCACCACTCAACTGAACAACACATTCTTCCCTCAACCAAATGCAAGGCACAACACTACAACCACACAACACTGATTTTCTTAGCAATAAATGTAAATTCACTAAATTGTCCATTTAATGTAATATTACAATGGATCGATGGAGTAGCAAAAGGAGTGCACTCCATTTTTCAGGAGCAGGAGCGGTTCCAGAATTTGAAGTGCCCATAAAGCCCTATATGTTCTTTTAGCTACTTAAATCTACTAGTTGATGTTTTTTGGTTAATGAGCGTTTCTTTTTAATGCTATACACCCATTAAAGTTGTTTTTTCAGGATACTTTGCATACTGTATCAACTAAAACCTCACCATTGACTGCATTGACTCCACATCTGGCTGTTAATTTTCAATTGCCTGCCAAGACTCTCATAATCTTTCATCTCTTGTCTAAATTTTGTGTCCTTCCAGTTTTCTTTGCACTTAAAAGACTTCTAATAGTAGAAAATATCTTTTTGATGGTTTGAACACTCTTTCTGGAAATTCCCAGCATCCTAGCTCTCTCTCATTCCTCTTCAAATTTAATATTTTCATCTTTGTTTCAGCATAAATTTTAGCCAAGATTTTAATGTAATAAATAAAAAGAGTAAAGGTAAAGCAATCTAATGTTCAACTGCAATGATTGCCAAGACAACTTATACTTGTTAATAACATGGAACAATTCCTACTTAGAAATGTGCATATTATCATGTCTTTATCATTTTTTATTGGCCCAATAATTTTGCATGAACATTTTTCAGCCTCAACCTCCTTAAAGTGGTGTATGTTTATTACTTATCACCTATGAAAATGCAACAACTTATTTTCCAATCCTCAAAGCCTGCAGGCATTACTGATAAAAGTATACTGTGAAATAATCTAAACTTCTTGATAAAAGTGTATAATAATTTTATGTCATTGGCTCAAAACTTTTGCACATCAGTGTGTGTGTGTATATTTATCATATACTGCTGTTCATCCAATACAAGGCCCAAGAGCTACTCAGGGTAGAGGATTACTGTGTAGTGTTGTATGAACACAAGTAAAAGGTAATAAGTGAAGTTCACGTGGCTATATAGGAAACAACCCTTGCAACATCTTGCTGGGAGTCTGTTCCACAAAACAGCACTTCTTAGGAAGAAGATGTCCAAGTTGAACTTACTAATGGAATACAAAAAGAATGGTAATGATTCACCATTGTGTATATGACATGGTGGGTCCCAGTTGCAAAGGCCAGGACTGGTGGAAACAAGGATTAAAATAATGATAGATTAGAGAGAGGCTCATGTTTTTGCATGTCGGGAAAGGGATTGTAGGATGGAAAATAATTTATCAACCACCAGACTGTAGATTTTTTTTGAACTAGCAAGACAAGCAAGTGAGGACTGGGTAGCTAGATATGGCAGTAATACTCCATTTTGGGTCTGATATGGCTCTTGTGAAGATAGAGTATAGCAGAGGGTTTCAGATACTTATTAGAGAGTGATACAATCAATACAAGGTACAGATCCTTTTTCCAGTATTTGTAGCAATATATTATATATCTGAACTTAAGTACAACACTCCAACACTCAAGTGTGTATGCACACACACACATACCTTGAATAATAAAAAATTGTTAAAAATTTAACAATTCAGACTCACTGGGGTGTATATTAATATTTTTTGTTTTATCATTTAAATTAGGTTCTTTGACTAGTTTCAGCCAGCATGGCCATCATCAGGGGAAAAAAATCCCTGTTTGTTAGTAGCAGTAAACTACAGGTGTGAACAACTGTCTCTGAAGAAAGTGATCTTTGTAGTTTCTATTTGTTTTTTTATTGTTAAATTTGGTCAATCCTTGTATTGGTTAAATGGCCACTTTCAAGTTTTTTTTAAAATAGAGGCTGGGAGATTCATGAGACTCCAAATTCCCTCTTCAGTTATTTTGACAGATTTATTGGTTGCTGGGAAGGAGATGTGTATATGTGTGTGTGTATGTGATGTGTATATATTTGTTTGAGTGTATGTGTGTATATGGGAGATCACAACACCTCTGCAAGCATGTCTGTCTAGTGTGGTTGAGAAATATGAGTGGGGGGTTGATCTATGGGATTATATATTAATTGTATTGTTTAGTCTGTTGTTAAGTTTGTCCAGAAAAAGTCTTTTGAGGTGCAAAATCCATTTGTTTTCATGTTCCTCTAGTATTTTTCTAAGGTTATCTTTCGTGTCTATTTCTATTTTTTACAATAATAGTGAATTTTCTATGGCTAGTAAAATCATGTTTTTCTAGGTGGAAATGTACAGGTAATAATCTTTTGCAGGGATCCAACTTAATCAGATTCCGATTAATTCTATATTGAAAGGGCCATTCAGATTTTCCCCAAATTGTTTCTGGCATAGTGTACATTCTAATAAGTAAATTATGTTGACTTCTACAGTTAGAGTTGTGGTAGATAGTGAAAGTATTCTTGGTGACTACACTAGTGAACAAATTTGTATGTCTAATGTGGTTACAATATAGGCTCCTTTTGTTACATAGTAGGGAAAATCCTGTTTTTATTCTTGGTCTATTATGTGTTATGTTATCAACTGAAATTTGGTTACTACCTACAGTCTCCTTAAGTTTCTTTGGTTTTCGATATGCTAGAAGGCTAGGTTCTTCAAACAAAATGTTTAGGTCTGGTTTAAGATGTCTGTATAGTGGTGTCCATCTTTTGTGCGGTAAATGTAGAGTCCTTCTCTTTTATTGTTTTGGCTATGGAAGTGTGTAGTTATTGTCCCTGTAGTGGACTTTTAGCCCTATTCTTCTAAAGAAGGATTTTAGGTCCCTTGTCAAGGTGTCCTTATCAAACCTTAGGAGACTAGGGGCAAAAGCTTAGTTCTTTATTTAGTAAAAATAGCTGTGTCAAGCAAGAATTTACTGTTACATAAATTTATTACTCACCCATAAGGGTCATGTTTGTATTTGCAAGCATGACAAAGTTCTTTCATAAAAGCTTGAATGCTCCTACCATGTTCTCTATTAGGAATGCTATACCTGCTTCCAAGTGTCTTGGGTGGAGGCTTATCCATTTTTTTTAAGGTTGAGTGTGTTCTCTGTTGATTGTCTACTAGGGGCTAATCTGTGTGGTCAGAAATGTTTGGTAGGAATACGTGTTCTTTCTAAGGGCTGCTGTGTTTTAGTTTGATTATTTTTGTATGGCACCTTAAGGATGTCTGCATAAGTTTGTAGTTTGTTTTGTGTGTGTGTTCATTTTGAGGTCCTAGCTGTCACTGATGGTGGTGGTGGTGTTGGTGATGGTTGTATGTTGGTGTATGTGTGTGGCTTGTTTTGTGTTTGCATTTGTTGTGTTGGTTGCAGTGTGTTTTCTTTTGTGGTAGGACCTTATTTCATTTTTTTTCTGGGTTAGGTTAGATTTCTCTTTTGTTCTGCTTGGAGGAAATATTCCATTTCAATTTTCTTTGTTTTTCAGTTTTTTTTTTTTTTTGTAGTTCCCTCACTGTTTGGTCTTTGTAAGCTTTTATAACATTCCTTATGTTGGCATACTCCTTATAGTCTGTTTTTTTAATTTACTCATCAAGCAGATTGATTTCTGCTGTTGTTGCCATTATAGTTTCCTGGCAGAACTCTATGGTATCCTGCATGAGCTCCCTGGAAAAGTCTTGTATTTTTTGGTATCAATGATGCTAGAAACATCATTATGATTACCTATTGATGTTTCCAATTCAATCCTGAAATTGGTCAGTATTAGTTGATCCTCCAAGCATTTCCTTATATATTCCTGGAGTGGGAGAAAAGAATGTGATATATAAATTTCTATGTATCAGAAACGCTGTCAGGTAAATGAAGGTGAAATTTAGCATAATGCGTTTCATCCTCTGGAAGGCCTTCATCAGATTATAGTAATGTTTTTGTTGATGCATTATACATGGAGGATGGGAGATATAAAAATGCAAGTGTTGGTTATAATTATGCAGTGACTTGTAATTCTGAAGATGTTACAATGCTGCAATTTTAGTCCCCCCACCCCAAAAAATAAAAATAAAAGCATAAGGAATCTGAATAAAATCAGCTAGACAACATGCCTAGACGAAAAATTTAAATTTCAGCATTTTGACATCTTCAACATTTCCAGTTGGTGCACAATTATAACTTATGCTCCCCACCCACACACACAATTCCATCGACATGAACATTTTAGTCAAATGAATTCCTTCTAGAGAAAAATATTACACAAAACATTTTTTCACTGTCATTCATTGTCTAACGTGTGTGTGTGTGTATATATATATATATATATATCTCCGATGCAATGAGAACGAAAGTAATATATAAATTCCAATGTTTGCAGCGTTAATTCAAAAAAGAGCTCGATACAGGTAGTAGAGCGATAATTATTATAATTTTATCATATAGACAAAACCATTTTACTCACAACAAAGATGCAACTTGGTTTCAGTGCATTTTAACTGCACATCTATGGGTGAGGGTCGAAAATGCATCTTTGTTGTGAGTAAAATGGTTTTGTCTATATGATAAAATTATAATAAATAAATAAATAATATATATATATATATATATATATATATATATATATATATATATATATGTATGTATGTATGTGTGTGTGTGTACTTAGGCAGCAATCCTTTCATGCACATTTCATTGAATACGACAGACAAGGTGCTTTTATTTAGTTTTCTTATACAATTTCTCATGTGACCTAATAATTTTTTTTCTTTTCAGATGATAAATTATATAAAAATTGTCCAAATGTTCTTTTTATCCAAGCACTTTTGGCTATACATTTAACCATTTTCAAGGATTAAATATTTTAACTGCTAAATAAGAAATAGTTTGTTGCATGTATGTTTTATAAAATGTTTTCATTTTTCAAAACACAGTCAAGATATTGTTTCCATGTTCAAAGTTAATATTATTAAGTGTTGTTTTTTTGTTTTTATTAATAAGGCTTCCATTATTTTTAGCCTTTTTTTTTTTTGCATGTAGATGATGCTTTTACATTAGTGTTGTCAACAATTATGTTACGAATAGTGTCTGGTAGGTCTCCAAGAATATTTAAATGAGATCTAATTGACCTATGGTCAGAAAGGTGTAGAGTGAGTCTGTGTGTCAAACATGTTATTTAACAGTTAAAATATTTAATCCTTGAAAATGGCTAAATGTATAGCCGAAAGCACTTGGATAAAAAGAACAGACAGTTTTTATATAATTTATCATCTGAAAACAAAAATATTATTTGATTTCATGAGAAATTGTATAAAAAACTAAATAAAAGTACCTTGTCTGTCATATATATATATATATATATATATATATATATATATGCAAGCCTGTTTCGCTGTATCACAGCTCATCAGTGGGACTAGACATCTGACTGCTTCAAGCTGGGATCGAAACTTGACCAATTTGACATCAGTCAGAGATTCTACCGTTAAGCTACTGCAGAAAGGACAGGGAAAAGGGATTCTTTTAGCGTATTATATGTATATAAACACCAAATCAGCAGTCAGAGTGCTCAATTCATAACTGAAGAGCCATGCATTATAAGCAGCAGCCACTATTTTAAAAAATTCCCATTCCTTTTATTACAAATATATATATATATATATATATATCTCAAAGGAAAAGTTCAATACATCATTAGAGTTCAGTAATAATTTATTTCAGACAAAAAAACTGTCTCATCAGACCAGAGTTATATTTGGATTATCTTTACCATATACAGATTTGATATATATAAAATTTCATTCCAAAGCAAGATGATAGAGGTTACTAGGATGCAGGAGGTTACAGGGAGTGAAGACTTTAGCAAGGAGGAGTGAGATAAAGGATTCAAGACAGAAGATAGTGATTGATGTTGCATTTAAATTTTTTTTTTTTTTTTTTTTTACAGATTGTAGGTACCAGGGAAGCAAGAAATTGAATTGGAGTTCCAAAAGCAAGAAAAGAAATTATTAGAATAGAAGATGTAGTTGCAGTAATAGTTTAACAGTAGAATGATGAGACAGAGTAACCAATCTAGTATCACATTTTAATTTATGCAACTGAGGCAGTAAGAAAAAGAGCAGACCAGAATTGTCATGAATATAAAGTCAAAAGGATAGAGCAAATCCATGTCATTATGGCGAGTAAGTGGCTGAAGTTGAGATGTCAGGTCAAGATTGATTGATTATGTTACAAACCCTTCTCTGAATTTTGTCCTGAATCTTGAGATATATAACAAGAGCATCTCACAAGATATATAGCAGTGGCATCAAACCAGATATGGCATCAATATGCATGAAAGAATGGTAGAGGTATAAATGTGCAAGAAGGATTCTGATGAGAAAATTTGTATTGCACAACATAGTAAACCAATTTTCCTAGCCATAGATCTAGCAATTGATTCAATATAATCACTCCACTTCATACCAGAGGGAAAACTTGAGCTCATGAAGGTGCAAAGGACAGTTGCAGGGATACCATTGAATTTATAAATCTTGATGGGGATCCATGATATAACAACACTGATATTTCTTTAACAGAACAGAATGACAAACAGGTTTTGTTCTAAGAGAGACTTTTATACTATAAAGACCTACACAAAATTATATATACATAGATACACATATCCCACACAGAATAATATATCCCATATCTAAACAGCAAAGCAGAGTGTAAGGAGAAATAAAAGGGAAAGGTTTTACATATAATATGGAGATACTCCTGTATCTGGAGAAGCCATGTTTATGACTCCAGATTCAAACAGGTTTGATTCATCTATGTCCTAGGCAAAGACACAGCAAGTCTTTGGTTTTAGAAAATTGAGGAGTGTGGGCTGGAGTTTCATTCTGTATTTGAGAAAGATATATTTCGAAAGTGAAATGGCTTCTGGGGAGGCAGATTAGCCTCTGCCCAGGCCATGGGGGACATGAGCTAAAGAAAGCAACCTTACCATTTGGTTGCTGTAAACAAACTAAAATTGACTGGAACTTTCATCACTATATGGAGTGATGTCTTTAAGTGGCCATCACGGGACCCATGTGGACTTCTCTCTGCCAAATGGAGACGAGCACCTTCTGTATCTTTACAGGATGAATGAAAATCAATCCAAGAGACATTGCAAAGGAAATCACAAAATGCATCCCCAGTGCGTTTATATCAGACGTTCTTGCCTGGGGGTAGAGGGTGGAAAGAAATATCAACACTACCGCGTGGTCAAAGTTGCGAAAAGGACTGAGCATGACATGATTCCAGGAAGGAGGTAAGGAAGAGATCAAGTAGAGAAGTGTGTGTCAGGGTCGTTAGAGAAATGCGTGAGGAAGTTTATTTGTGTGAGAGATTGAACAATTGAGAAGTCCAAAGTCTGAATGCCAGCATGGTAAGTGGAAATTAGAGTGATGAGGCCACTTGACATGGTAAGAACTTAAGTCATTAAACATGAAGACATTTGCAGATGAGTGTAGAAATTCTATCTAGCAAGCAACAGTCATGAGAGGAAGGGGAATGAGAAAGGAAGATAACTGAATTTACAAGTGGAGGTAGAAAGTACAAGCAAGAAAAATCCATAGACTTAAGACAGAGTTCCCTTGCCAATGGGAGTTTCTTGCAAAACAGACACCAAGAACATGTGAACACTTGGGAAGAGATGAAGATAGTCAGGAGCAGAGGCTTCAGATTAGTTTCACAGAGAGCTAAGATGCCTGGTGAATGTTAAAAAAAAAAAAAAAAAAAAAAAAATTCTACACTGCAGAAATTTCTACAATTGCTATGAATGTTCAAGAAAGAAGGTCGAGGAGTTCAGGTATTTTGTTGAAAGCTGGTTTAGTTTTATTTGTTTCATTGATGATACTTTTTTTAAAGGTAGAAAAGACAGGTTGTCAAAGGCAACAAGAGCTGGTTGAAAATTGGCACAGACTGCATCATAATGTGGCCTTAGAGTTGCCCACCAAAAGAGCTTGCAGGGATACCTTGTTCATGCCCAACATGGCACTGCAAGAACCCCAGTATTATGTATCTGGGGATCAGAGCAGTCTAAGTGTTACCTAAGAGTTTGGACTCCTTACTACCAGTTGGGATACTGTGACTAAGGGACTGCCAACTTGGTATCCTCAGTATAAAGTTTGTTTTGGTTTATTTTGTTTTACAGCATATCAACCTCAATGCGCTATTTAATGTTGACAAGATTTTTAAGATAAAATTCATATGAATCGAATATGTATTCTTTATAAGAAATCAGTTTGTAGATCAGGTTTCATTGACATAGTTTTGTAAAGAGGATTTTTGTCAAGAGTCAAATGTAATTTTTTCAAAAATGTATTGCTGGCATTTTTACTATAAAAATCTGTTTTTATACTATCATAGTGTTTTGACCCCAGTTTGGGGGTTAACTCTTTGCCTGTAGTTGGGACCCTAACATGTGCTAGCACCCCATCAGTATGAAGAGTTGTAGACTAACCAAAAATTCATGAGAGCTGCCCTTAATTAATTAGGGCCATAAAAGAAATAATCGGTAACCCCATCCTAAACAGAAAACAAGTGATAAACATCTACTCCTGTCCAAAAGATGGGGTAGTATGGAGCATGAAATAAGCAGACCTATCTACTCTTATTGAGAAAAAAAAAACAGGTTAGAAGATCAAATCTTGGTGCATAGACTAACATGTTTGTGGCATACAGTTAACATAATATGTGATTCTAGTGTTTGCAGCTATAGTTTCTTTATGAGTTAATTAAATTTGAACTTTATGAGTTGTGCTGTCATATAGTAAAAACAGGGAATAATGCTTATCTTCATACATAGAGTGCTACAGGGTTTTTTTCAGTTAAGAGCACTGTTAGACACGTATATGATGAGTTTGCCCTCTTCTTTTTCTGCTCATATAAAGACCGTCCC
Source organism: Acanthosepion esculentum (assembly GCA_964036315.1). Taxonomy (NCBI): domain Eukaryota; kingdom Metazoa; phylum Mollusca; class Cephalopoda; order Sepiida; family Sepiidae; genus Acanthosepion; species Acanthosepion esculentum. The sequence goes on along the minus strand of OZ038485.1, from coordinate 26,953,240 downwards.
TACTCTTTCTTATTAGGTCCCCCCCCCCCCATCTCTTAACCAAAAAAAGGAAATTTAAGATTAGAATAAAAGCAGTGGAGTTAAATGTAAGATTAGTTAGGAAACTGACAGTATGATATTCACTATTAGGTTTTAACTAAACTCAGTTCAAATATCCCCTATCAGAATAGAATCTGAACAATGAATTAAGACTACCCTCATCACATAAGGATTTTTCTTTAAGCAAATAATGGAGGGCCCAACATACCAATTCCTGCTAAGTAAACTAGTTACTTAAAGAATCATATAGCTGACATTTAGAAAGGCAAATTCAATGCTAATCAACATCGCCAAAATTGAAGTCATCCTCTTGGGTGTACAGCATCTTTAAAAGTCATCAACTATCTTTTATGGTAGAGATCCTTCTAACCTCTGACAAAAGAAGAGGTCAAGCAGAAAAATAACTACTATTTCAGATCAAATTATGGTCTGGTTGAAAAACTTTTTTTTCTTCCTACCTGTCCACTTCCTTTCTTTATAATGTTGAAACCCAAACTTTAAAGACTCGTCAATCACTTAAAACAGGATGACCAGTTAGATAGCAAATTCCATTAAATGCATCTAGTGTAGAAGGAAGGAATTTTCATCATCATCACTACTATTCAGATTTTACAATAGTGGAAACAATATTGAAATTTTGGCAGTTTCAGTCTGATTCTAATCATGTACATTACATACAACATAACTGGTTGAACTTCTCTCAGTAAATAAGAAAAAAATAAAAACAATTTTTCTACCATTAGAAAACAGAGGAAACATTTAAACCCCATTGCTTGCCATGACGTCAACATAAAAAAAAAAGCATCAACACTCATACGACTAGTTTATTTGGTAAGAAAAAATGATTCTTTGTTCCGTCTGATATTTTTTTAATAAACCACTAACATGGTCAGTAAAATTCTTGCTGCAAGTCAGCCACCTTAGAAAACTGCTTTTATATCCGAAGCTTAACACAGTCATTCCATTTGGATATTTGCTAAATCCGCCATGCCCAAAGGGAGTAGATATCTGCATTAAATCTGATGGAGACCTAAATTTGGATATATAATCTTATAAGTTAAATGCAAGTAAGACTGTATACATTTGTCCTTACAATCTGGCTTAAGATTTATTCTTGTAAGTAGATGAATTTGATATGGTCTACAGAAAAACATTTCATAAAATATATTGGGGGAGCTGAAAAATTCTCAGACTAACCAAGAAGTATTCAAATGTAGATGTGATACATTGTCATATCTCTCTCACTATATATATATATATGTTTGTAATATACAATATAAAATAACATACTGTATTGGGAGGCTGAAAACAGCCATACCTAAAAAGGTATAAACACTAAAAAATGCTCAATACAAAAATTCAAAGCAAAAACATTTACGAGAACACTAAAAAACAGAAGGATAAATTTGTGGTCAAAAGCCAGGGAGGAAGGTAGAATGCTTTTTAGTGTTTTCATATATATATATATATATATATATATATATATCAAGTGAACATAGAAGTTGCCTGACGATTGCATCTAGCATGAAACAGACTGTCGCCTCTAAGTGTTGACTTCTATGTTCACTTTTATATTTACACACGCTCTATCTCTGATATTGACCACTTTATCCCATAAATATAGCACACTTTAAGACTATATTTCTTCATATATATATATATATATATATATATATATATATAGTTGACAATATTAGTGAGTGAATATACACAATATATGCAATTATATATACACATACATATATGTATAAAAATAATTCCAAGACGATATGATCCAGGTAGAACTCGATGTCCAGGACAGAGTAAGGATATAATAAAAAGACTTAAACACTAATATTCCATGGTCATAATTTATTCCATTGGAATCGTAAGAACAATCCAATTCATCAGACCTACAGATCCAAAATGAAAACGGAACGACGACTCTGGGAAAAATTGGTGAGAGTATGTGTGATAGTGTGGGGGGACCCGTGATCTATATAGAGGGGTAATAGACAAGAGAGACAGGGAGCTCCGAAGGTGGAGAGGGAATTAAAATCTAACAGAGGAAAGATTTAAAAGGGGTTTCAGTGAGAAAAGGGTGCGTATTTTCAAAGATATACCGGAAGAGTGTACATTTCTTGGTGTGACACACACCCCATAGGCGATAAAATCTTATACTCCCGCCCAGACCTCTACAACGCATACGTACACACACAATATACACACACATATATATATATATATATATATATATATATAAACTACCTCTGCACGCCTAGGACAGCCGGTTTCAAAACCAATGCTAAATTCGCTATAATGAGATAAAGGAAGAGTTTAGATAAGCTAACCTTAGAGGGATTTTAGGATTCCCTGAAGTTAAGTGGAGACGGCGTTCGGAAACATATTGTCTAGCCGGGCCAAGTCATAAACCAACAATCTCTGCCCCCATAAATTTATCGGACTGGCTAAATGATTCTCGGGCGGCCTGTTTTCATCCCGCCCCCCCATCCCAAACGAGACCGTTTGACCAACACAAGGAATTTTGGGGAAATCCCGCTGACAAGATAAAAGACTGATGAAAACTCACAGACAAAATTCCATTTTCACTCTCCGGACCTCCGGTTGATTATACATACCTGCGTACATCTACACCCATATACAGCTATATGTCTACGTAGCTATCTAAACATGCACACACACACATAAGAACATCTGCATATATATCTCTACCTACGTATCCATACGTTCATACATGTAGGTGTACACTCACACACACATTCATATACTTACCCACATACACCTATATTTATACATATAAATATGCGTATGCTTTTATATACACGTCTACACACACACACACACACACGCATACACCCACATGAACGCACATATCCATTTCTATATTTAAACCAAATCAAAGGCCAATTAAAAAATATATAATATTCTAAAACCACTGGGTGAGTAGCGTGTATTTATCTCTAATGTTAGAATGTATACCTAGGTGTCTAACTATTATAATGCTATCTGATTTTGCAAATCAGTTATTAGGGGAACGTTTATCTACCTAACCCCTCACACATGTATCACCACGTGAATAAAGAAAAGCCAAAATTACAAAAATTAGGAATACATGGCGCATCACATAAACATACACAATGATACATATAAGTAATGGTCATTACATGAATGAAGCCTAAAAAAGAGGAAAAAAATTTGGAATACATGGCGCCTCACATAACCATACACAATAATACATACAAGTAATATTCAATACACAGAAAGTCATGCCCGATGTTATTGGGCTAAGGTGGAAGTGTCACACCCGGCCACGTGTTACAAAATGGTGTTCATGTTTTGAACCGTTTTATGTGCCTACATTTGGAGAGGATTTCACTCCGAAGGTTTAACAGTTCATCCTGATTTTCATCTCTGATAATAAAGATCTTTTCGGCGATGCACAGATTACACCTATCACCTAAGTTATTAGGTGTGCTAGCTTTTGACAAGTATCTCCATTCGAAAAGTGGGGTTAGACCCCTATCCACCAGATTCCAGTAGTGTTTGGATAGGGCCGTTTGGTTTCTGAGGTATCTGTGTCTGAAGGAGTGCCTATGGCTGTATAGATGTTGCTTCCAATCACCAGCGGATATACCTATGTATCTTTTCTTCTCATTTCCGTTTTCTTCGGGGAAGATAGTTGCCTCATACACTACGTTTTTATACATGCACTTACCCCCGATTGGGCCCAAATCTCTACTGTTTACAAACTAACCAAAGTTATTAGACAACTAGTTACACCATATATACCCATTAAACACAGCATTAAATCAACACACAAGCTACACCAAATTCTAAGAACACAAAAACCTAATAATGAAACCTAGCCTCATTTGACATTGAAAGTTTATTCACCAACATACTAGTCAGAGAAACAATAGATATAATCAAAGAATGTCTACAACAATCCATCTCTTACTGCATTAAAAATTAGTCCTAATATTTTAAGAAAACTACTCTTGATGTGCACCACAGATGTTCCTTCTGATGACCATAAAATAACATGTACGTACAATGCAATGGTGTTTCTATGGGTTCCATTCTAGGACCAATATTTAGCCACTTCTTCATGACTAACCTAGAAAATAATGTACTCAATACCACAAAAACACCTCCATTTACCTTAGATATGTAGATGACATTCTCATTTTAGTGGAAAATGAACGAAAAACATAAACTACAAAAAACTTAAAAAAAAAAAAAAAACAAACTCTTATGTAAGTTCTCATACAAACATAATAATAAAATCCTGTTTGTTCAAGTTTGATACACACTAATAATAATACATTACCTCACAATATAAAACCAGTAGCATCAACATGTGCGCTCTCAACTATAAAAGTGAATGCCCTATTATAAAATAACTATTATATAAAACTTAAACCATGCAAAAGTAAACTCTTCAATAGGAAAAAATTTGTATACAGAATTAAAAAAAAGTATTAAACAAACCTCCTTTAATAATGATTTTCCTAATTACCTTGCTGATGAACAAATTAGACTAATGGAAATATAAACATAAATAAAAATGAACATAATACATCATCAAATAACTAAACATATCAAACTACGATATGGTAATTAAATGCATTCTAACTACAAGCAGAACAACAAAATTCTAAAAATACAAACAAACTAATATATCCTCTACTGATCCAAGCCAAAAAAAATAAAAATTATATACTCAATTTAATACAACCAACCTAGTCATCTAAAATAATTCTTTTCTGTCAACTAACATCTTCGAAAAGACCAACATTGTATATCAATTTAAATGTCCTTTGGTATATTGCATCTCTGATAAAAATATTAATACATATGTTGGTTTTACAACAATGACTTGACAAGATGTCTTACATTTCACTTGAGTGAGCATAGTTCAATATCAGAGCAGTTAAAGGAACACATACCCACATTCACAGTTCAGACAGATGTTAGTCAAAAATACATTAGTACTTCATAAATAAGTGAAAACTTAAAATTCTGTAAGCCCTTTAGATAAGAGAATTGCAGCCAAACATAAAATCGACTTTGAGTATAGCTACAAAATTCTTCAATAATTGTAGCAGCAAAGTCTTATATAAAAATACTAAATATTATAATTAAAAATCTTTTTTAAGAAAATTACAAAAGTTGTCGCCCTTGCATAATTAAAAAAATTTGAATTTGAAATGCTGTAGTGTAAAACAGTGAAAAATTATTTTGAAATTTACGGAACTACTGTATACACATCCACAGATATTTTAAACCCCTGAAGATGGTCGCAGATAATATTGAAAGTACTTGGGAAAATAAAAATTATTTGAAAGAAAAAAAAAAAAAAAAAAAAAAAAAAGAACTATCTATCTATATATATATATATATATATATATATATATATCTATCAACTTTGTGGTGCAGTTCAATTTACATTACATGAATCATTCATACAAAAAGCAGATAGTGAAGTTAATCATATAAATGGCAAGAATCACTCTCGCAAACAATTTTTAATACATTAACCTCGAACCCGTTGATGAATGCTATGATACCTGTTTATAAATTCCAGTTGTATAAGTTCTTTTTTTACTACAAGCTTTCAATTGTTCATACAATCATCCTCAGGTATAGAAATAGACATGTCTTTTTTTACATCCAGGTAATAACAGGACAACGAAAGTTAAGATGTACTCCGAAATGTTTTTTTGGAAGTCATCATTGATCATGTTAGATAACACACACTCCCAGAAACTATAATTAAAGTCTGCTCAGCATAGTTGCAATATAAACCACAGGTGGGCTCTATGAGTGTTGTGCAAAGCACAAATGGGCCTGAGCAAGCGTCTGCAATAGGAATTGGCTATCCACCCTAATAGACAGGTATCCTTGAAAACAAATGGCCAGCTATTATTATATATTATGAATGGGTGGGTGGGTGATAAGGTAGTCTAACTTATTGTCACAAAAAATGAAGTTGGCAAAAAGAGTTCAAATTCCTATCGATTCTGTTTCATTCCTTTTTCACTAACAACCTTGTGAAATGCATAAAACCATCTTCCTCCAGCTATGGGTTAAATAGGCAGATTAGATTCTCTTGCCTTTGAGGTAACTTGTCTAAGAGAAGGTAAACTGAATTCAAGCATGCACAGAATTGTTTGGAGACTTTATGGTATATTGTACACAATGTCCGTTACCAATTTTCACCACTATATTCAAATCATGAGTGTGTATTGTCTGGACATTCAATTCTAAACTGTTGGATCTTCTTACAGTGAAACTGATTGGGGCGTCCATTATACGGGGTATAAAATAAATACCACCCACATAATGGTAAGACATTAGCAAGATGAAGACACCATTGCCATTAATATCTTACCATTTTGCAGGATGTATATGTGGGGGGTATTTTTGCCACACACATATATATATATATATATATATATATATATATATATATATATATATATATATATATATATATATATCTCTATCTGTATGTATGTGTGTGTATAAAATAAGGGAATAACTTGATATATGTAAAAAACAAAAAGCAAAGTTAATTTAACATATCAAGAGTTTGGCAAAAAGTATGTTCACTCTTAAAATTGATTCAGAGTTTCACTATGCTCTACTCTACAGGACCTGAAGAATGATGCATCACAAAACTGATTTGATGTTGTGAACTTTCAATTCCTTTCATCAAATAAAAAAGGTAATGTTCAGCAATTCCCTCATTTGACATGAGTATTTCATCTCTCAGTGATTTTAATTAGTGACTGCAAATGGTCATATCACAAAAAGATCAAGACTGGTTGGTTGGGGTTTTATGGCATATCAACCACTATGGGTTATTTAATGCCAGATCCAGTATTTACTAAATATATCAAAAACGTATAGCTGGCAACATCATTGTTTCAAAAAAGTGTAGTTGGCAACATCATTGTTTCAATGTGCTGGAAAAGACCTGGAAGTTCACTATTTTCCCATAGCTGGGACCCCAACAGGTGCTACCACCCCGGGTCAGGGTGGACCTGGGAACACCGGCAATTAAGAGGTGGTTCCATGCTTCCTCAAAACCTCCTGATCAGAGGCCTTGCTGTTGGATGCAGTTTAACGTCGTACCCAGGATGGAGATCAAGACTGGCTGCACATAATAGTATGTATGAAACTAGTAGTTGTGGCCGGTCACAAATATTTATAGAACAAAGTCATAGGGAAGATATAAATATTCATGGAAAAGGGACAGGGAAACTGCCATGACAGTGGTGCAAAAATGATTTTGAAGCTAAGATAAAAAAAAAAGAAAAGATTTTTGCAATGCACACTGTATGCATGTTACAATTATTTGTGTCAAATATTTTATGACATTTTGGCTGTTTAATTTTTTTATTCATTCTCAAATCTTTCATCTTACCCTAATGTATGTGTCATTTCTTTTTGTATCTTCATTAAGTCAAGCCAAGGTAGTAGTTGTTGAGAAACGGTTAAAAATCAAAACTAAGGGATGACAAAATTTGGGGTGAAAATGGCACAGATTGATTATAATTTGGGGAATTTGCGAAATCAATGTCAAACTATAGAGATGCAACCTTGTGCAAATTAACTGAAACAAAACATAATTCAATTATTATTTACTTGTTTTCATATTTTCCCAATGAAACATGACCCAGTGCACATGTTAGTACTTTGTATGTCAATTCTACAAAGTCTTTCCTTACAGATTGACCACAGATTCTTGATTGGATCTAAATCAGGAGAGCTTCTGAGTCAGTCAATAGCACTTTGATTTGCTCACTAGTAAGGCTTACCATTGTGTGCAGCATTACAACTTTTGTACGCTTCCTTGCAGTGAATTGCCATAGGACATAGGACAACTAATTGACAGTCGAGACAGTGTCGGGGCATGATGAAAATCTGATGCAATCACAGATGACGCAATATTTTTCAAGACCAAACAAATTTCATCATACATCCTGAAAATAGATTCATATTATTGCCCACCACTGCAAATGACCTAATCTGAGGAAAAAATAGAAATCGATTACACCCTGTCATTTCAGTGGGTCCAATACTGACCGTATGGTGAAAGAAAGGAAATTAAAGTGGTTGTTTCAATTAATCTGCACAAGGATGTATATCTCAAAATATAATCATTTATTTTAAACTACATTTTAGTGATCTGTCTAAGAATCAATGCAGATGATTAGGATTACCTTAATCATAAAAAATAATTTATATATATAAAAAAAAAAAGGAAAAACTGATAACCTGTCTCCAAATACTATATATATATATATATTATATATATATATATATATGAGAGAGAGGTGGGGAGTGCAGAAAGTTCTCTGCCCAAACAATAAAACTTGCCACAAAAAATTCTAATATTAGATCATTTGCTCAGATTTTAGATGGTCAACATGAAAACATTTTCAGCAGTGTGTGTAATTGCTACTTTGTGGTAAAATTAACTGAAGCAGGGTTTTCCTGCATATCTGTCTCTAATTCTAAGTACATGCGTCCTTTTTGTTTGCAATGTCCTTAAAACGTCCTCATTGTTCACAAGTTCTATCTATGGTATTCCCATCATCCTTCTGTAGAATTATCTGTTGCCTGAAGTCTTTTATTCGTCTCTGAGTAAATTGACCAGCACTCTCTGCCATAGAGGAGAAATGATATTACATGAAAGTTCAGAACTCACCATTTTTGTAAAGTTAAAAAAAATATTTTTAAACTATTGTTACATCTGTTTGGTCATGTCTATAATTTATGATTTTAATGTTTTTCTTCTGAAACGGCTTTAGCAAAAAGAAGTCAATTTAAAACATCGGAATTAACAAAAGAGCTGTCTTCTAGATTGTCAGAAACTAACCTTTAATTTCACCATGTGTTAGACTTCCCTCTTTATCAGGCTAAGTTTTCTTTCTATCCAATTCTGCCATTTTGATAGACACTAAAACATTTCATTTTTATGCTTACATAAAACCATTTCATTTATAACAGTTTTGGTTATTTGAACCTTGTATTTGAAAGAGATGAACATAATTCATGTTATCATTTCTTTACAAATTTGTTATTCTGTCAATATTTGATGTCATCTTCAAAACAGATAGTTATACAACATTCTCAGAAAATGTAACAAAGTCAGCATTATAACAGAACACACAATAAAATTACTTAATGAAATGTATGCCTTAAACACCAGATCAACACAGTTCATAATATAATCATGATGATGTCATCTTTAAATAATAGTCTGACAGACTGCAAAAGAATAATAATGATAATAATGATCTACATTTTATTATCTGGGGCAAGGAATGACTTGTTAATTTTAAATTTTAACACCTCCAAAATGAAACTGCTCTCTCTTAATCATCTGAGAGAAAACTTTTTTTTAAATTTTCCATCAGCATGGCCAATGTCAACTTACAGGAGAATGATTCCTTGCACCTTCTTGGACACATGTTTTCTACTGACAGGAAAATGGGAAAATGATACTCAACCAATTGCTAGGTCTGCTGCTAGGAAAGTTGGTTTCCTTTGTCCTGCTAAACACTTTTTCTTACCAGAATTCATCTTACACATTTATAAGTCATTCATCTTTGCTTTTGTCAGGTTACCTCCTCCTAATTTTCAAAATGCCTCTAGGGGACGCTCCTAACACCTATAAATAGGAAGTGACATTCTCTTCTTTTTTTTCCTTTTTCACTCAGGGATGGCAAGATATAAGTTGAACGAGGAAAACGCTTTCCCACTGAGGAACGCACATGCATTTTACTTCATTTTCTCTAGGATTTTCTCCTACACCAAACTGCATACACACAAACAATTCACTAGATTACAGGTTTTCTTCATTCATGTTTATTGTTCAATGACATGCAATATTGTTCTATTGTTTATGTATACCCTTGTTTTGTCAATGCATACGTTATTATTTGTTTGTACATATATATTGGTTCTTGTTGTTTCTTTCCCTTTATTTACGTGGACACACATCCTGAGTTTGCCATGTTTCTTGTGGGCATTTCAGGAGACACGTGTTTATCTCTCAACACATACACATGCCCACAACACTTTAAATATTGCTGCCACAACTGGTCTAGTTTGGTGCTCCTGTTATATATTTAGAGATTCTTGATGAAATCCAAAGAATCAGCAATGTCCTATGTCCAAACATCATTTTCAGTCACTTTCCCAACACTGTAAAGTAGCTTCTCTGAATTAATTTAAGTGCAGTATGAATTTGGTGACAGGATCTGTTTGCACTAATGCAGTTGTCCACCATGTCTCTACTCTTAGACTTACATTGTAGCCTAATTTTCATCAATGACATTCTTGATGACATCAGTTCTCAACTTGGTATCTATACTAATTTATACTAATGACCCAACAATTTACTCCTGTTTTAATAGTAAATCAGATCAGTTTGATAATGCCAAATTGGTAGCCGATTTAAAAAATTACCTACATTCTGTTGTTTGCTAATTCTAAACTCCAGGAGGTTGATTCATTGCTCCTTATTGGATTAACATTTTGAATCGGAACAATTATTTTGAATCAAATGCTAAGTCTGCAGCTAGGAATGTTGATACAATATGTTGTGCTTGACAATTTAAAAGTCAACCATTTATCCATGCTTTGAATATTGCTGCCACAAAAGTTCTGGTGCTCCTGCTATATATTTAGAGATCCTTGATAAAATCCTAAGAAGAATCTGCAATGTCATTGATCCTGAGCTGGCATCTCAGCTTCAGTCACTTTTCCATCATTGTAATGTAGCTTCCCTGTGCCATTTCTATAAATACTTACATGGTAATTGTTCTGATGAACTTTTCTCTATGTTAGGTAGACTATGAATTTAAGTACAGTACTAGATTGGCAGCAAGTTCTTATCTTACAGTTGAAATTGCTAGATGTAACTGCAATTCTCTTCTAACAGGTTTTTTCTTGCATTTTTCACTTGTGGAACTCTTTCTGGCCTCTCACTTTACAGTCAACTTTAATTTTCAAAAATTTAAATGCAATATCAAACATCATCTTCTGTCTTCTTAATTTCTATCCTTTTATTGTTTTCACTTCTTAATGTTTTTCCTTTTCTTATTTTCTTACCCATTCAGTAAACCTCTGTGTCACAGTAACCCTTTTAAATCATTTTAAAGTGGAAATGGCTAGATATAAATAAGTTCGACACAAACCATTTCTTCTATCACACTTCTCGATTGTGGAATTCTCTTTCAGATTCTCGCTTTTCAGTTAATTTTGATCTTCAAAAATTTAAATGCAATGTCAATTGCTATCTTCCATTATCTTAATTCTTGTTATTTTATTACTGAATTAATAGTATTTTTTTCTCTTATTTTCTACCATTGAGTTTGCATCTTAGTGGCTTTATTGCTTTACTTGAGGTGAAATGATTAAAAAAAAAATGATATCAGGTAATACAGGGTGTCCATAAAGTTTGTGTGAACTTTATTTGTATTTGCTATAGAAATAATTTGTAAAAAGGATTAGAAAGAGGTAAATCTATATTTTTTAAGGTTTTATTGAAATTTTATTTAAGTTTCCACATGTCCTCCATCATTAGCAATACAAAGGGTAATACGATTTTGCAGTTCACGGAAAACATTTGCCAATTGATTTTTAGTAATGCCTGAAATCACATTAGTTATTTTAGCTATACTTAAAACTAGGTACATTAAACTTTATAACATTTTTTTACCGATTACTTCTATCGCAAATACAAATAAAGTCATAAATTTTTTAAAGTGCACATGAACTTTATGGACACCCTGTACACAAATGTTAGAAAGCATGAAAATGACTGAGTTTTAGTTTAAAAGGATAATTCACATATATCACTGGTCAGAGTTATTGTTCTGTTTTAGTTGATTTGATTAAGAAAGTGGGCACTTTGGATTATTGCATTGGTGGTTGTCTTTCGATGCGTTTTCTTTTGATTTTTTAAAATATTTTTTTGTTGGTTTCTTTATTAGTTCTCATTCTTTCCTTTTATCTTTTGTCATTTCATCTTTTATGCTTGGCAAGTTTTGTGTCGGTGGATTTGGTCATTTTATATATATATATATTTCAAGACATTTTTATGTTTATACATTCTTTTTATAGATACAAATATTTAAGTAAATGCTCTGTTTTATAATAAACAGTATTAATAACATTTACCGGCCTGAATGTCAGAGAAATTTTCATAGAAAATATTCATCCTCCAACAGGAATTGAACTTGTATCCTATATGGAACCGTCATATAGCCTGCTGTGTCTTAACCAATCGATTGAAGTTTAAAAGCAGTAAAATAGACCTTGCTAATCGAACAATCCTCTGTGGCTCGATCAGTTAAGGCATGTCAGACTATATGACGGATCCGTATAGGATACAGGTTCAATTCCTGTTGGAGGATGAATATTTTCTATGAAAATTTCTCGGACATTCAGGCCGGTAAATGTCATTAATTATTTATTATAAAACAGAGCATTTACTTAAATATTTGTATCTATAAAAAGAATGTATAAACATAAAAATGTCTTAAAATAATTGTCGGACTTTGTCCATTTCATAATGTGTGACGTCATTTGTTTACATTTGATACACCATGAGCAGATATGAATGCACATGAGAGATTTATGGAAGATTAAAGTTTAAAGACAGTAAAATCGACCTTGCTAATCAAACGCTCCTCTGTAGCCAAAATGGTTAAGGCACGTCAGGCTATATGACAGTTCCGTATAGGATATAGGTTTGATTCCCGTCAGAAGACAAAAATTTTCTATGAAAATTTCTCGGACATTGAGGCCAGTAAATGTGGTTTAATACTGTTTATTATTAAAAAAAAAACCCAAAAAAACGGAGCATTTACTTAAATATTTGTATCTATAAAAAGAATGTTAAACATAAAAATGTCTTAAAATAATTGTCAGTCTTTGTCCATTTCATAATATATATATGTGTGTGTGTGTATTTAATATATTTTCTGTTTTTACATTATTTTGATAGAGATAATTTAAGTAAATGCTCCGTTTTTTAATTAAACAGTATTAATTACATTTACCAGCCTGAATATTTGAGAAATTTCGTAGAAAATCTGTGCTGACCAACAGGAATCAAACCTGTAACCCTCATTATATAGCCTGATGTGCTGTTACAATTCAGCCACAGAGAAGCATCTAGTTAGCAAAGACGAAATTGCTGTTTATAAATACGCACTCAATGATTTTTAGATCAATCGATCATTTCTGCTCATGAATGTAAACAATGACAACATATATAAATTAATTTAAGTAAATTCTGTTTTTTTTTAATTAAACAATGTTAATTTCATTTGCCAGCCTGAATAATGTGATAAATTACCTGATAAATGATCAATTGAGAAAAATCAAAGGTGTGTTTATAAACAGTAATTTGGACTTTGCTAACCAGATGCTTCTCTGAGGCTGAATGATAACAGCACATCAGGCTGTTATCATTCATTGGGGTTACAGGTTCAGTTTCTCTTGGAGAGTGCATATTTTCTATGAAATTTCTTGAACATTTCAGCTGGTAAATGTAGTATTGTTTAATTAAAAACGGAGCATTTACTTAAATTATATCTATATAAATAACGTATAAACAGAAAATATATTAAATAATTGACTTAATCAATTTAATAAAATATGTATATATATAATATATATATAATATATATATAATATATATATATATATAATATATATATATATATAATATATATATATATATAAAATATATATAATATATATATATATATATATAAAATATATATATATATAAAATATATATATATATATATATAAAATATATATATATATATATAAAATATATAAAATATATATATATATATAAAATATATATATATATATAAAATATATATATATATATAAAATATATATATATATATAAAATATATATATATATATAAAATATATATATATATATATATATAATATATATATATATATAAAATATATATATATATATAAAATATATATATATAAAATATATATATATATATATATATAAAATATATATATATATATAAAATATATATATATATATATATATAAAATATATATATATATAAAATATATATATATATATATATATATAAAATATATATATAAAATATATATATATATATATATAAAATATATATATATATATATATATAATATATATATATATATTGCATCTAAACACATGGTTCTATTGATAAAATTTTTTCTCTCATGGTCATGTATGATATATCACCGCATCACAAATTTACAACCAGCATCTGTTATTCCACGACCATTATCATCACATAGCAAACTTCTATGTAAAAAAAACAGGTTGTTATCTTTGATGGCAAACATCTTTTATTAATGTCCATATACCCAATCGGATGATGGCTCATGAGAGCTGAAAGTTTAGATTGAGGCACCGTATAAAATAATATCCAAATGCTGGACAGTTTGTCTTATTTTCTCCCAAAACTAAAGCCACTATAAAACTAAAGCTTAGGACTGCTCATGATCAGTATTATAGACATTTGTTGTCTTTTATATTTAACAGTATATGTTTGAATAATGATCTGTTGGCCTAATACATTACATATATATATATATGTGTGTGTATATATATATATATATATATATATATCATGGCAAAAATATCCAAAATAACCTGGATTAAAATATCCATGAAGGTGAACCAGCAAGCAATTGCTAACAAACTTGGAATGTCAAGAATCGGCATTTCAGAAATCCTCTTAAAGTTCCAAAGCACCAAAGTGTTTTAAATCGACCAAACTATGTCCGCATTTAAAAGCTGCACCATAGGATAATATGAAACTGATCAGGACAGCAAAACGCTCAGTGAATGAAGAGTGATGGATGAGTGCGACTTTTTCATTTTGGTGTCAAAAGATAAATGCATTATTCAAGAACATGGACTGAAGAGATTGATTTCAATGAAGAAACTAGCTTTAAACGAAATGCATTTGAAGGCAACAAAAATTGGTCAAAACTGTACGAACTTTGGGATACAGACGCTTTGGGATAATATCAGATGGAAATTGAGCTGTATTCTAATGTGTGAATTTGTCAGAAGGCCAACAAGAAAATGAAATGATCCACATTACACAATGAAAACTCAAGTTTTTTTTTGTGGTGACCATAACAGTGATTGCTTTATAACTGCATAAAAAGGGATGATTCAAGAAAATTGCCTTAAATTGATGATCACTTGAATAGACCGAAATACATACTGTTGTTGAAGGAACATTTGATACCAGAATTGGATGAAGGCAACTTTTTTAGCATTACACAGCTCCATAAATCAAACGGCATGCAACATAAGAGACTGATTGATGAATGTGTCACTGTATTGAGAAATTGGCCAAATTAGAGTTCAAACTTAAATCATGGATCAAATGTTGACAAAAATAATGAGCAGAATCCATTAGAAGAATCCATGAGAACTTGAGTTGTAGTCGCCCAACCACAGGGAATGGTATCCGGTGCTTGTGAAAGAATTGTATGCAGCGCATCCCAGGCACATTGAAACAATTATTCAAGCTACAGGAAGCCACATAAAATATTAATGCGCATTAATTTCTTCAAATCAACATTATATAATAAATTTTAATTGCAGACATTTGTCGGTTTTAAAACACTGCATCTGACTTGGTTTATGTCAAGTAGTTAAAATATTTTGTAAAGACATTTTTTAGATTATCTTTTATCGTCCAGGCTTCTTCAGAACCCTTGCTAAAATATATGATTCTTAGGTGGGAAAATGACCCCAATATGGCCAAATTTTTATCTGTAGGCAAGGCAAAAAGAAATCCACCTATAAGATGGCAATTAGAAATTTATGATAGTATAAAATTGCCTAAAACTTTTGCATGGTGTCCATTTGTTGATTTTGTTTAGTGGCATATCAACCTCTATGGGTTAAGTAATGCCAAAATAATAATATTTTGAAACTACTGTATGTCTTCAACTTCAGATAAAATGTATTGTTGGTTAGCCTCCAATAATTAGGTGTTGGTAATTTTTTATATAAAAATGTATTGCTAGTAGTTTTAGTATAAAAATGTATTTTTATGCTTTCGAAGGGTTTTGTTTCTTTTTGGGGGGGGGCGCTATTTACCCATAGCTGGGACCCTAACAGGTGCTACCACCTAGAGTCAGGGTGGACCCAAGACAACAGCAATTAAGTGGTGGTTCCAAGCTTCTCAAAACCTCTAGCCCCCCAATCAGAGGCCCAGCTGCTGGATGCAGTTTATCGTCATTGTATCGCGTCACAAAACAAATGGAAATGAATATTCACAAAGGATAATCAGATTTTGATGAAATATATAAAAGTTTGCTTGGTTAAGTCTTTTGTTTTTGGTTTGTAGTTCATCACATTGAAAACTAGGCCAGGATTTTAGTCCTATAATTTAAATACGATCATTTTGATGTAGGTGAAGCAGCAGTCAGACCTATGCTTTGGTTTTATCACCACTGCTATATCAAGAACAATGAAAAGATACTAATTTGATGATAGTAATATAAATCTATATCTATAATTCTAAAAATGTGTGTGGGTGTGAGAGATATTTGATGTTTATGCATTTCTACAGTTCCCCCACCCCCGATTTCAATGAAATTTTTTTGTTTGATAGATAATTCTTCAGTTCCAGTTTTGCATACAAATTATTGTTGACAATGGCTCTCTGTCCATTATAACTCTCAGCAACATTTTAATATTTACTATCTGTTCTTGAATATATATCTTTCATAAAAAACTAATAAAAAAATTAGTTTAAATTATTACAATATTATTTATTATTATTATGCAGTTCCTTTTACAGAGCCACCCCCACCATTCAAATTGTTAACCCCCACCCCATTTGGGGCTGTACTTCAGTTGCACCCAAATGCTGTTACTAATATTGATTTTCGGGTGGGCTAACTTTAAACTTAAACTGTTCCAATTAAACAGCAAAAAGTCCCAGTAATGTAAGACCCAGTCAAAGATGGTTTATACTTCTAGTATGTTTATATGATTAAAAATTATAGGGAAAGTACTCAGTTTTGAAGTCAGAGCATTTATAGATATAAACAGTACAGGCACATGAATCAACACTGCATGGTGTTAGGTTAGAGGTTTTAACCATTTCATAATAAATTATATATTTAATATATTTATTAATTATAGCTGGGGCCTCATTTTATTTTATACTATCTTTCATTACAAGGCCCATTCAAAGTAGAGGATTATTAAATGCGGCTGTTACCCAGAAATCAAAGCAGAAGTTTAGGTCAGAAACATACCTGAGGGGGTAGTTCAAAACAAGCTAACTGTTGGGAGGACTCGAGGACCCACTGAAAGATGCGGGTGTAACAAAAGCTGCTTGGGGATGAGGTGATATACCTTACCCAACATTTCTTATAGGATTACCATAGCACTTAGGTCTGTCGGGGGATTATGCATGGACATGTAACTACGATTGGAGGAACGGGCATTGCATTAAAGCTTAAATTTTGCTCAAGACAGAATGGCTTTTACTTTAGCAATAATAAAAAAAGCATGTACAGGTACATCAACTAACTTTTTGGGACAGAAAAAGCTTGGCTACAAGAGACTTAAATTCATAGCAGAAGACAACAAAAAGAAATGTCTGTGTTATGTAAGTCTTCATGTTGTTTTAAGTACACCATTTTAGTCACTGGGTTCTCCAAACTTCCTCACATGTAATTTGAGAAGCATTCTGTACCTTGTTCATAAATCAGGATTTTCTAGGTTAGGGGAGATAAGTTAAATTTTACCAAATTTCTTTCACTCAAAATCTAACAGTTCATACAGCCAAAATGGATGCTATACAGGAAAAAAAATGTTCTAACTCAATGATATTTTTTGTTAATCAGATCTTTAAATCCTTCCAGTTGGAATTGAGATGAAAGATGGGGAAAATAAGGAAAAACATAAGAGAATCTGTTTAAGTTGCTCTAAGATTGCTGCATGCAATATGAACCCAATGAATTTAATTGTTTCCTGCTTGAGAGAAGTGAAAACAATGCCTGTACGAGAAATCAAATGTTTTAATCTTATTACATAAATTATTCAAATCAGTCTCATCACTTTCTCACATCTGTCAGAACAGTCTTCAGAATAGTGTCAGGCATCAAGTAATCTGCAAAGATCTTATCACATTTACAATTTGTCTTTGCAGATTTTCACCTACTTTATTAGGAAAAAAACCCACCTCAGGGTGCTGAAATGGTTTGAAAATTATTACAGTTTGGTTAGTTTGCAAGATAATCTAGTTTGGTCATTACTAATGAATACTAAATTCAGTCTTCACTATACTTATGACCTTGAGCCACAATAAACTTAAAAAGTAACTCCAATTAGAACATCATAGATTTCAGTGACAATTTCTGCGAATTTATTTCCATTCTATGCTTGCTTATAACAACCATAGAATAACAGAGATGAAAAGTAACCAGAATATGATAAAAGGATTTTTTTTTTAATTATTTCATCCCATGCAAGGCAAAAAGGCCACTAAGATGCAAGGGATTAATGAGTGTGAAGGAAACTGAAAACATTATTGAAGAGAAAAGACAATAAAAGAACAGGATACAAAAAGACATGACAATTGATGTCGCATTTATATTTTGAAGATCATAGTTGACATCAAAAGGGAGAAGCTGGAAGAGAGATTCATAGGCAGGAAGTGAAAGAGAAGAATCTGTTAGAATAGAACTTATGCTTAAATTTAGCAATGTCAATAGTAAAATGAGGGGACCAAACTTCCAATCTAGAGATTATGATTAAATTAATCAAGCTGAAGTACCAAAAAGGAAAGCTCTTCAGAATAAGTGCCATGAAATATTTCTAGAAAAAAGCACAGGTAAGTTATGTTTTGGTAGTGGGAAATGACTGAAGTCAAGATGCCAGGCCAAGACTGCTAACATTGCAGATTCTTTGGATTTTGTCATTTTATAAACGAAAATACTTCAGGCTAAATAGGAATCATTATAAATCATGGAATGGAGCGTAGTGGTTAGGTAGACTCAATGGAGGAGTAAATTTTAAGTTCAATTTTAGACCAATTGCTAATCACACACAATGCTGGAAATTTCCAAAATTTCTATAATCGCATAGTTGGATTTGCCACTGAAAGATTTGTTATGGTTTTATCATTGATATTTATCGAGACATTCTTCCTGCATTTCTTGTAATAAACTTC
This sequence comes from Acanthosepion esculentum, assembly GCA_964036315.1. Lineage (NCBI taxonomy): Eukaryota > Metazoa > Mollusca > Cephalopoda > Sepiida > Sepiidae > Acanthosepion > Acanthosepion esculentum. The sequence continues at coordinate 26,933,927 of OZ038485.1, read as the reverse complement.
CAATTGCCATGAATGACTGGAAATGATGTTAAGCAAATTCAAGCAAGCTCAATGGATGACTGGAAATGATGTTAAGCAAAGAATGACTAGTCGTGTTTGTAAACAAAGATGGTATTGAATAAGAACGTCAGAGAATATGAAGACAAAGCTATATAGATAGATAGATAGATAGATAGATAGATTTTAGTTCCATAACCAAATGATCTCCATGGCCTAATTGGTAAATCAGATGTCTTGACTGGTAGACTTCCCAAGGAATTTGAATATAACCAAAGCTTATTCTTTGTTTTTGATCTGTGCTCTGCAAAATGGCATAGTTAAAATAAAAAAGCAAGTGAAATGAGATGAAAGAAATACTCATCATTAATTAATAACCATTGATAACACTTTATTGAATATTACTAATACTATTTACAAAGTTGCATGTCAGGTTTCACATATAAAATTGCATTGGATGAAAAATAATAGCTTAAAATCACAGTAAAGTTAAAGGAATAAAGCCCTGACTTAACATCAGGAATTTTTTCTTCATTTTTCTATTGCAATAAGTTTTACAACACGCTTTATGTTCAATTTTCAGAATAGCAAAGACAGGCATACAATTGCACCATGATCTGCTTTAAACTGCAACTTGTATAGCAATATCAAAACGTGATAAGCTGATTGGTAATGCGACTTCTAAATCTATATCATAGTCCCACCCAATTTATTTATTTCATATGGAATTGTGTAAGGTCAAAGTTGAAGGATGCCTCACATATGATTCATACAGGGTTAGAATGGATAAAAAACGAAGCATGAAGCAAGCAAGCATTGAATTTTTCCTTTAATAAAGAGACTTAACAATTTAGTCTTAAATATGAATTTTTCAAACTTTTCATCTTCTGATGTGTAGACTGAGTTTGATAAATATAAAACAAAGTTTGGGAGAGAAATTCCAAGCTAATATCTTGAGCATATTGTGACTGTGTTTGTACAAAAAGGAGAATAAGGTTAAAACCCATAAGGAGTTGATATGCTGTTAAACAAACCGAACCAAGTGGCTCTGGAGCATTGTGTGTGTGTGTGTGTGTGTACTAAACTTTAAAAAAATAATGGGAATACTTAAGATTTTAAAAAAGCAGATGTTGACAATATGTAATGACATGGGAGGAATTAATAAACAAAAATGTCACTGTAAAAATAGGAAGCTATAGCAAAGAAAATGGCGACTTACCTCATCAAACCAAGAGACAGCGTGTTGTGTGTATCGTACGATGGAAAATGTGGCGAAAAAAAAATTACTTACCAAGAAAATGGGCACATATTTTGCATGACATGCTGAAGATGGAATGTGTAAATTAAAAACAAGTTCGTCGCAGGAGTCGCTTTAAAAGTATTTTGATATTCAAAAATTGGGCATCTTCTCCCAGTTGTCAACAAATGGAAAAAATGCTCGACCAATAAAAGCAGTTGGTTTTCTCAAATCATTGTCAAAAATTGCTGTATTTTGGCTACCGCGTTCGGAGAGCGAGTTATTTTTCTCACTGGTTACATGTATTGGGATTTGTGAGATGGTACCTGCGAATCAAGTTTTCGGCATTTCTTTCTGCCCCTGATCTTCGAGTCTGAACTTACAGTGATTTGCTCTCTGCGTTGTGGAATTAATCTGCGGCAAACATTACCTTTGCTTTCAGAACACTTACAGAAGCCTCAGTGAGTGCAGTCAAGCAAGACAAGTAGCAGCAGTCATCAGCAGGCAGTTTAGGTTTAAGGCTTCAAGTTTTCCACTCAGGAATGTCCCACGAAACAATAACTGAGTGAATGAAAACATTAATTTGTGAATTTGCGGAGTTCAATTCCTGGGCAGGGCATGTGTACTTAGACTCAGTGGAAATGGTGTGAGCAATAACTTTGCAGTACTAAAGAAGCCCTAGACATGGGCAGTTGAAAGTGAACAATTAAACCCCAGATATTAAAAAATTGGTTCCATTTTAAATTCCCTGAAGGTCACCTAGATCAAGAAGCCCCCGATGAAGGCCAGTGGGTACAACAATTAAAATGTTGTGATAAAGATGAGGACAATTTATTACACAGAGACAATAGTCTACATGTAATTAATTTGCATCAATGAATGCCAAATCAAAAAAAGCATGTGGAGAACATGTCACACAAAAGGCCCTTTCATTTTTTTTTTTAGTACAATATTTCAGTTAGTGGATGCTTTGAACTACAAGTGATTTGTTATATTGGGTTACTCTTCAAGAAAATATTAAAAGGACGATATTATCTTTGTTCAGAGATTGTTTTTCACTTTTAAATCCAATTTCGTCAATACTGAAAACTAATTTCTGTTGCTTCTATTTTCTAACATTTTTAATCATTTCACCCCAAGCAAGACAATAAAAACCACGAAGATGCAAGGGGTTACTGAGTGTGAAAGAACATTAGATAAATAAAATCCTTATTAAGGAGAGTGAATGATAAAAAGAACTGGAATTAACACAACTGACATTGCATTTAAATTTTTGAAGATCAAAGTTGACTAGAAAGCAAGAATCTGGAAGAGAATTCCCTAAATGATAAATCTAAGAGAAGAAACTCTTAGTGTAGAACTCTGTTACATCAACAGTTCAATTGTAAAATGGTATGACCTTACTACCAATCTTATAGCACACTTAAATTCATAAAATTTAGGTACTAAACAGGAAAGCTCATCAGAATAATTACCATGAAAATACCTATAGAAAAACCACAAAGAGACATTATAGCAGTGAAAATGGAAAAAAAAAAAAAAACAAAGTTTAAAGATCGTGATGCTCCAAATGTTGAAGATGAGAAGGCCAACATGTCTTGGAACTAAACTCAAAATCACAATTTATCTATGATTTATTTCAGTATTCAATCAGAGCATTGCTAGAAATCAGAAAGAAAGGAATTGACAGGAATCAAGAATTAATGACAATGTAAATTCATTACTAAGGATTTTACTACAGAAATACATTAAATATGAGAAAGAAAAAGACTCATCTCATTCAAGCATTTGTAATAAGGTTATGTGCAAAATGTTAATGCATTTTAAATGAACTGACAATGGAAATGCATTTTAAATCAGCAAGAAAAGAATTCATTCAAGCATTAATGACAAACTAAGTTTATTTCAGGTAAAATGTAAATGCATTACTAAGGAATTTACAAAGTAAAGGCTTGTCAGTAATGATGGGATGATTTATTGAAAATCATCGGAACTTTTTGGGGGTATCAAAATCGGAGAATTTTTAATCTAATTTCTGATTCCAAAAATGATTCTTCGGATTTTTTTTTTGCTTAAATCTTAATTTTCCATTCCCAGTGCTAAAGATAAAAAGATATAAATATTTATTGACTTTAAACCATCAGTAAATCAAAATAACACCCAAGTATGATGTAAATTTGTTTTACTTGTGTAAAAAAACAAAACAAAAAAAAAACATATTTGTGCATATTTCTCAAGGACACATGGCACAGTGGATAAAGACATAAGTTAGATCCAGTGACAGGACCTAAAGTGTGCGAGTTCAATACCTGGTTAAGGCAGTGGAGAACTTTCAGAGGGGAATTAACAGGAGATAACTGACATCCATTAGACATGGCATGTGCAACTAGAACAGTCTACCCCTGTGAGCAAAATAAAGGGTTCAATTCGACATTCCAACCACCTGAAGAAAGCCGGAGTGTACAACGGCTGAAACGTTGTGATAAACATGGCAACAAAGATGGGGATAATAGTCTGAATAATGTAAATAGTGAAAAAAGAAAACTGTGCAAGTTTCTACTCAGTTCTCAAACTTTCTATAAAGTTCACTAGTTTAAAGTCTGTTCTAATTTTTTTTTTTTAAATACTGTTAATTCACCCATTAATATTATAAATTGTTAATTTAATAATTACAATCAAAATTATGAGATAAACACAAAATGAATTTACATTGTTGTTCTGCCAGGCTCTCTTTTAAGATAATTTTTATTATGTTTTAATTTATTAAAAAAAAGTGTTGTCTGCATTTAAAAGCCTAGAAAAAGAAATTTAGAATCTTATATAAAATTTTATTAAATTTTCAGTTATTCTTAAGTAGAAATTAAAAATAAAAATCCATATAATTATAATGTCCAGAAAATCATCTGTTGATTAAATCTGAGAAAATGATTTTTGTTTACATAGCATACTACGTAAACAAAAATAAATCTTTTCAATAACCAAGCCTTAAAAACGTTAACATTCTTTCTATGAAACAAATGTTTCTACAAAATTCATTTATTTCTTAAAATTTTATAGCTTCCAAAATTTGTAATCAGAGACAGTACAGCAATTTAATATTCTTCATAGTAAAATTCATGTTCTACCATGATTAATTACCTTGTTTTCTTCCAGTTGACCATTAATGATACCATCTTTGCACAAAGATATGCAAAGGAGATGCTTTCTATTTGTAAACGAATAGTTGGGCACTTCAATCACTCACCTGTAGCTTTTGCAAAGCACCAGGAATACCAGAAGAAATCTAATTTACCAGATCATAAATTTATTCAAGATGTTCAGACAAGATGGAGCAGTCAGTATTATATGATGTCCAGAGTATCTGAACAAATAATGCTCTTATCTCATATTGCAGTGATCATGCAAAACATTTAGAATCCAACCAGATTTTTAGGGAAATTACTTAATTCATTGATTGTACTCATTAAGTAATAGAGATGCAACTGTGTCTTATATTATACCATACAGTAAAGTCATTTACTCCTTTTTTTTAAAAGGGGGAGAAGAAAAGGGATTGTTTGATGGGTTAGGTTCAACCCATTCAGCGTGGAAAGTGTCTTTTAATGATAGATTTAGCAGTGACTTAGAAGACAAAAAAACTTAACCTATCCCAGATTCAAGACGGGTTTCCTTGAAAATACCTACAGTGGCCTGCCTAATCACAATGCTATTGCAGAATGGTTCATTCAAGATATCTATTCTATAACTGAAGGAAAAATGGACACCTCACCCAAAACACCACAAGGCATGGAGAATGACTAGTCTGACATGTCTGAAAAGAAAAATGATAGAGACTTTAATATCAGTTTTACAAAGTGCCACACTAAAGAAAAATTGATGAAGGAGAGAATACAGGATAAAGCAGTTAATGAAACAAATATATTTATTAAAACTTGAAATGGCAAAATATATTGCATTAAAAAATATATAAAGTGATAACAATGCTTTTCAGTGGTAGAATTCAAATGACCTCCCTCTTCTCTTGAGGTAACATTTAGTTACCAAAAAGAAATCTGCTGAAATGCAAAACAGGAGAGATGGTAATGTTCTTGCATTATATTTTAAAAATTTTAGGTCTTAAATGAGTAGCTAGGAAAATTAGTTTTCTATTGTTTAAACTCTTACCCATTTTTTTTTTAAAATAAAAAGGATATCTAATTTTATTTCATAATCTTTTGTATTCGTTTTTCTACTAAATGTTTTATTAATAAATGAACTTCATTTATTAAGTTTCCCAAACTATATGGCAAGAGAAGTAGAGAGCAAGAGAGATAAAAAAATTACTCAAATTATTAGAAACCAAATACCAAAATTTCTTTCCTCAGCTTCTCTACATTTTCGACCATCTAATGTAGAATTTGCAAATGGTGGCCCATTTACTGCTGCAAAAGTAGAATGTCGCTTAGCTTCAGTGATCTAAATATTTAGATCATTTTATAAAAGAAACATAAGAAATAAATACGAAGTTCAAAGTAGCAGCAAGTGCTGTGTGAGAGAAAGATATCAGGTTTGAGCTTCCATAGATTTTCACTCTCTCTTGACTTCATAATAGAAGTGAATCGAATGTGACATCCACTGCAATCAAATCTCCACCCAGATGCTAAAAATAATGGGAGCCAGTAAATAAATTGTCTACACCATAAACAGTAGTTGTCTTTGCATTCTGAAATTTTCCAGTTCAGAAGAAATGGCGCTCTTAAGAACCAGAAATATCATCTTCCTATCCCACCCTACCCAAAGCATTTTCTGTCCGAAAATGTCTTTGAGCCGGATTCTTTCTTATTATCCATTTGATCCGACTGATCCCAAGATGGAAACAGCAAAACAAAATAAGAAATTGATCCATTATTTACTAGTTAGAGAAAACAAAGCAATGAAACAAAAAAAAAAAAATAGAGAAAGAAAAAAATTGGCCAAGAATATTTTGGGGATTGCTTTAGGTTAAGATGGATTAGTAGAATTTGGATCAAACATCACTTGAGAAGATCAGGGGCCTCTTTATCTGCCATTTAATCCTTTTCAAAGTAAAGCTCATTGACATAGGGTGAAAAATCTTGTCCAAGGTCAAATCTATAAAACTACTGTCCAATGTAACGTATTTTGTGCTGAATTCCTGCTTTTGTAGTTCAGTGGTTAAACCATTGAACCTCAGAGTTTGAGGTTCAATTCAATACTTGACAACTTCTGTCTACATTTCTGAGATTGTAACTATTTACATCATTCGAACAGTTGTCCTCATTATTGCCATATTCACAACATTTAGTAGTATAGGTAGATTACACTAATCACACAAGTAATGACTTTTTTGGGTATCTCAGTTTCAGTTAATTCCCTTTAGAAACTAGACTCTAGGTTTTTTGATCTCTCTGCTGAGGCCAGGTATTGTACTCACAACACTTTGGATTACACGATTCCAGCTTTTATGCAGTGGGTCATGTGGATAAGAATTACAAAGATCTATTCCCACGAACGAAATAAAGGGTTTGGTTTGAAATTCCTATACACATACATACATACATACACACATACATATATACACACACATTATATATATATATATATATATATCTCCAGGTAAAATAGCTTAACATCACCTGAGGAGACACATTTGTAGCATTGAAACATGATTGTAATTGTGTAGCGATTTTTAACATGTTTCTGTTTTAATATCCTAAAATAATAATATATATCTCATTATTCACCATTTTCTTGAATGGACTTTGAAGATGGAAACCAGTGTATGAATGTTGGTACCATTACTGAAGGCCTGAATTATCTTTTTCCTCACACTGTTGCTCATTTGGAGAGACTGTGGGTCTGACACAAAATTTTAACCTGCTCTCTTTTTAGCTGAATAGCTCAAAGTGTTTTTTTTTTTCAATGATTCTTACAAAAAATGGTGTCTAGATGGCTAAACGTCTTATCTGAAAACCTGAAAAGAATCTCAATTAGTTTAACCTAATAATGAAACCATAGCATCACTTGACATTGAAAAATATGTTCACTAACGTTCCAGTTAGAGAAAAGATTAACATTAAAAATACATATAATAATTCATCTCTACTTCCATTAAGAATTAAGCCTAAAATATTAAGAAAATTACTTTTAAACTGTACCACTGAAGTCCCAATTTATGATCACAGAGATAATGTACATGTGCAATGTGATGGCGTTTCAATGGGTTCACTTCTGGGTCCAATCTTCAGTAACTTCTACATGGCCAACCTAGAAAATAATTTTAATAGACACAAATAACATAATAGAAAAATAACTATTTTAAAATAACACAAATAACAATACATTGACTACCTCTCCATATATAAAACAAAACAACCAGCAAAAACTCTTGCACGCTCAACTATAAGTGAATGCCCAGATTACTACAAAATAGCACTTATACAGAATTTAATTAACCAAGCACAATTTCTCCACAAAAAAGATTTTCAACACTGAATTAAATAATATTAAGCAGACTCATTAATAATGACTTCCCAAACCATATTGTAGATGAACAAATAAGATGATATCTAAAAAAAACCTCAACACGCATCAAATAGAATATAGTACTTCCCCAAAGGACACTAAATATATCAAACTACTATATTGTAACCAATTGCATTCTAACTACAAACAGGATGAAAAAAATCATAAAAAATCTCATTTATACTAACATACCTTCCAAGGATTCTAATAAAAAAAAAAAAAAAAAAATTGATCATATATTATAAAAAATACAATACAAACAATTTAATTATTTGCAATATCTTCTCCCCACCAACTGATGTATCATGTAAAACCAACATTACTTACCAATTCAAATGTCCCTTGGGAGAAT
>OZ038485.1:26728319-26920819 GCA_964036315.1 Acanthosepion esculentum | reverse complement strand
CACCAGAACAATTATGAAAATATTTATAGAAAAGGCACAGAGAAAAAAACATTACAGCAGTGGGAAAGTAACTGAAACCAAGAGGCCAGGTCAAGACTAATAGCATTGCAGATTCTTTGGATTTTATCTAGAGTCTCTAAATGCATAGCAAAAGCACCAGACCAAATATAACAAATATTCAATGAATGAATAGTAGAATTATGTCTAAGGTAGATTCTGATGAGAAAACTTGTCTAACATAACACAGTGAACCCACTTTCCTCATAGCAGACCTAACAATTAATTCAATATAATCATTCCACTTCATGTCAGTAGAAAATGTTAGACTGTAAAGGTTCAAGGAGTCACTGTTCTAGAGATTAGCATCAGCCATGATAGAAGAGAAGTGAAGATAAAGGAAATGGGAAGAAGAAAAACTTCAATGATTAATAGTATGAAATTCTCAAAGTTTTCAAAGGAGTACCAAATAAAGTAATTACAGTACCAGTGATACTTAGAGCACTTGGATGTTTTACAAAAACATGATAAAAATCTTGCAGACATTATATTGTGATTTGAAAATGGTGTTAATACAAAAATCTTTCCTGCTTAAAACAGTGAGCATATTTCAAAGTATTGGATACAGCCTGTCAGTAAAAATGAGGTATGCACAGTTTATCTTAAGTCATGAGTTGTATCCTGAAAATAAATTTTTCACCAGCATTATGAGGTACAAAATTTAACCAATGCTATTAATGGTGGGAATACTCTCCCAGTTTTTCATTTCCCTTATTACGAACAATATTATATCCATGATATAACAACTTAATGCACAGACAAGACAGAATAACTGAAAGGAAAGACGAGCATGCTTTTTCTTCTCAGTTGTATACTGCTAAATAATACACAAAATTATATACACATATTTACAAGTGTCCCAAACAGAAACTGTAATAAATGTCTACTACAACAAGTAGTGTGAAAAGGCAACACAAAGAAGTAGTAATACTTCCCAATAGGAATTCAAGCTGCCAGAGGATACTTTTGAATTTCTGGAGAAGTCATGTTTAGGATTAACAGAGATTCAAGCAGGCCAGATTTATCTTCTATGTTACTAGTGTGGACATATTCCTCAAACAGGAAACAGCGAATCATGGATTTTTCCCATCATGAAGATTGCGGGCTAGAGATAGTTTCTATATCTGGTGAAGATACATTTCCAAAGGAAAATGGTTGCATGGGCTTGTAAGCTGCCCCATGTTTAGCAGCTTACCCAGGTGAGGCAAGGTCTGCTTGCCCATGCTAAAAAAAAAAAAAAAACTACTTGTTTTGACTCCTGGAAGCTGACTTACTGACTGACTGATGGCTGGTCACTTTCATCAATCTTAAAAGTAATGTCACTATGCAGCAGTCATGCAATTCACATAACTTCATCTCAACCAAATGCAGATGATCACCTTTTGTATCTCTATACTATAAAAATTAAAAAGAAGACAATAAAAGGACTAAATATCAATAATATCAGCTGACAAGTTTTCCTTCCTATCTTCAGAATTAGATGGAAATTGAAGTATCAATAATATATTAACACAAGTATACTTATAAAACCGATAACACCAAAAGTGAATATTCCCTCACAAACTCATAAGAACTTTGGTAGGATATATATATATATATATATATATATATATATATATATATATATATATATAATCCCTCATTTGTAGCATAACTCAGAGTTTCATGCACAACACAGTCTTCAGGTACTGAGTATAAACTGACAATTATGTAATTTAAATTTTAATAAAAATATCTGGTTAAAGCAATGTTGGCACAGTCCATATATTATACAGGAGTTACAGTTTATTTTGAAAATATACTTACATTTAAAATATACAGTATATATATATATATATATAAAGTGAACATGGAAGTCAACGCTTTGAGGCAAGAGTCTGTTTCATGCTAGATGTAATCGTCAGGCCTGATGATTGCATCTAGCACGAAAGACTGTCACTTGAAAGTGTTTGCTTCAATGTTCAGTTTTATATTTACACACGCTCTATCTCTGATATTGAGCACTTTATCCCATAAATATAGCACACCTTAAGACTATATTTCTATATATATATATATATATATATATATATATATATATATATGCACCTGAGTAACACAAATAGTAAAATATTTGTTAAAACTGAACATATTAAAAGTGCTCAATACAAAGTTGGGAGACCAGACTTGCAGAACTGTTTGATATTTAAAAAGGATGAAAGCTGACCAGAGCACACTACTGCGGTTTCGACCTCTACGGTCTCCTCAGGTGGTTTGTTCAGCTCAACAACTTAAGCATTTTTCAAACCAGAAGTAGTTGGGGGAGGAAAAAAAAATTTCTAACTTTAACCAGGTTCAAATAGCCCCAAGCTGAACTTCTTAAAATGTCTGCATTTGGTCATGACCTCTAACCTCCTGTTCAGCAATTCATTTCTGTTTTTATATGTTGCTATAGCCAGTTTCTCCTCTTGGCATAGCCTACACACATTCTCAACTATTATGTTAGTCTTTAAATTTCTTAAAATGCGCCATTTAATGCTTAGACTTTTGTTATGCCTCTCCCTAAATTCCCAATAGTAGCTTGCTAGCTTTGTGCTGTACCTATGCTCTGGGATTCTAAAAGATAAGGTGTGATTGTACCACTTCCTCTTGAACTGGCCCTCAGTATACCCAATGTATTTTTTTTGTGCTACCATCTTCACCTTCCACTTCAGCACAATATACAACCCATTCCGTATGGCATAATCCATTTAAAGGACATATTTTTAAACGAAACTATCTCTGGTTTTGAACATGCTTAAGTTGTTAAGCTGCATGTAGTTGATTTGCTGAACAAACCACCTGAGGAGGCCATAGAGGTTGAAGCCACGATAGTGTGCTCTGGTCAGATTTTATCCGTTATATATATATATATATATATACAGTGTAACCCGGATATAAGATAAACTCGGATATAAGAGAGATTTTCTCTTGTCCCCAAATTAGAGCCTGTGTTAATGTATATATAATAGACCAAACCCGGATATAAGAGACTTATTCTCCAGTCCCAACAACTCTCTTATATCCGGGTTACACTATATATATATATATATATATATATATATATATATATATATATATATAGTTTTAAAAAAAGTTAATTTTTCATTGTAAGTTCTGATTCTTAATTTCATGTCAAGCATAAAGGGAGATCACTCTCAATTATGATCAGACCTCATAAGGGTTACGTCCACCAACAACCCGTACTCTTTAGTCAATTTTGTGAGCATGATGAGCTGTTGTCTGCTGAGAATTTCACTTGCCACCTTAGTATGTATCCTTGCCTTTTTTGTGAGGGTGTTCACAATCCATTTGTATGCAGAGTTGGTGAAGCTGCTCAACACTTGCTTCCCACATCAATGAGATAACACCTTTTAATATGACGTCGAGCTCTGCTAAATTTATGTGCTGCACATCTTTCTCTTTGAGCAATCAACGCTTATCCTCCACAGTAGCTCCATTATGTTCCAGTGAGACTAGTCACCAGGGAGTTGGCATTAACCCACATGTCAAGTACAAGCCCATCAATGCACCACTTGTCTCGTTCAGCATCCTCTTGGTGCACTCTTGCAATGACTTCTTTTATCATTGTGGTTAGAAGAGCATCATTAACCTTGTTGTCCCAACCAGTCATAATTGCTGCTCTCCTCTTAATCACAGTGAAAACACACTCTACCCAGACTTGCAAGCCAAAGCACTCACAGACCATCCTTCAATAATTGTAGTTCCTTGCTCACCAGACCAAAGTTTGCCAGATGTTTCTTCATGCTGGCTGTCGATAAGATATTCTCATTGATGTAAATATCAATGTATGCAAATGTTGCTTGCCAGATAGTTTCATCTTTTGAGAATACAACATGCATATTGGCTTGCATAACAGATGGTTACACATTGTCCAAAACCCATGTGTGTCAAGCAGTTACATCTCCCCTCAAGAAACACAGTTTGGTATAACCACAAGGACCAGTACACACACACACACACATGTAGGTAGGTAGATCTTTTGGAGATCAAGCACTGAAATGCTGGAGCCCATTTTTTAGCTTTTGCATACAAACTTTGACATGAGCTGTGTATTCATTCAGTTTGCAATAATACAGCATGCACCTTATTGTTATTTTACTGTAAAACTCCCAATGGATTCAGGCCATTTGGGGCACCAATTTGCTTCTCTTGATAGGGAATCAACCGTCAATTATCCAGTCACATCTACAGCTACGCTGGTATTTCTGACAGATGCACTGGATATTCAATACAAAAAAAATATTTCAGCATTAAGTGTTAAGCTGTAAAAAAAAATCATCAATAATCAACTTTCAGACAATTTTTCTCATATATATATATATATATATATATATAACAACACCCTGATGATGACATTGTGCTAATGCCAAAGGTACTCAGAATAAAATATGTATCAACACAGTAGTTTTCTTTCTTCCTTTAATAATGACCACAAAAAGCTTGTTTGTGAATATGAAAGGATCCAATTGAAAACAAGTAAACTAAATTATTCAATGAAACACACACACACACATATATATATATATATATGTGTGTATGTATGTATATGAGTATGTATTATATATATATATATATATATATATGTATGTATATGTGTGTATGTATTATATATTTATTAGCAGGCAGTAGCTGCTTCTCAATTTACCTGACCAGTCATTTGTTTAGCCATTTACTAATACCGGTAATTGACAATATATAAATAATATACATATAATTTCTGTTGATTTATCTTGCCTAATTTGTAATAATGTAGGTAGAAATAGGTTTAGATTAGATAGACATGTAATTATACAGCTTCAATGAAAACTTCAATAAGTAATAAAAATGAGTTTTTGTCATCTTTGCAATATAAGTAAATTCTTTGCAACGCTAAGAGAAATTGTAGATCACACAATTTATCAATCACTTGTACAGGTTTCACTGATTTTTATTTCATTCAATTTTTTTTTTATATCATTTTGTTAATTTTGTAGCATTAGTAATTTCTTTTGCATATAATCTTAAGAGTTTTCAATGAATTCTTGTTGCCTAAATAGTCATTTAAATCTTAAACAGATCAATGTATTTTTCTGCCAGATATATTATTTCATGTAAAATTAACATAATTTAAATCTTAAACAGATCAATGTATTTTTCTGCCAGATGTATTATTTCATGTAAAATTGACATAACTGTAGATTATCAATGCAAAAATTGCCTTATGTCAAGATATTAGAAACTATTGTAACCTAGAGAAGGTTACTGAATAGAATAATCAAACGATGGTTGGTAATGAATGATAATACTTAGGACAAGAACAACACGTATAAGATTTGCTAGCGGCATGTAGAAGTAGTAGTCAACTGCTAGAAGTGAGTTAAGTAAATTCCACAATGAATCTCCAACTTCAATGTCTCTCAAGTGTTCAGTCTGATAGACATAATACACACTATTTAAAATAAAAAAATGGGGCATCTATTTCAAACACAGAGACCCATTAAATATGTTTGAAGTAATAAAAACGTGCACACACACACACACAAATAATTTAGACAAATTTTGTCTACTTATTTTCAATTGGATTCTTTCATATTCACAGATAAGCTTTTTGGTGTCATTGTTAAAGGAAGAGAGAAAATTACCATATATATATATATATATATATATATATATATATATATATATATATAATATAAAAGGCTCAAACACTAATATTCCAGGGTTATAATTTATTACATTGGAATCGTAATCACAATCCAATTCGTCAGATCTACAAATTCAAAAAGAAATTGGAAAATATAACTGGGTATGAAAAACAAAATTGTAGTGAGAGTGTATGTGTAGGAGTGGGGAAACAAGTGTGAGAGGGAAATGTATGAAAGCTCTAGAGAGAGGTGTAACAGAAGAAAGAAGAACAGGAAGGCCTAAAGGTGAAGGTGGGGATTAAAATTTAACAAAGAGAAGTTTTAAAGAGAGGAGTTAAATAATGGTTTAAATGAGTGAGATACAGATAAATATTTACTCTGTCTTGGACATTGAGTTCTACCTGGATTGTATCCTATAGGGAATTTATATATATATGTGTGTGTATATATATATATATATATATATATATATATGAAAGCAAACTGTGTGTGTGTGTGTGTGAAAGTTATTTTTTTGTTTCTTATTACTGAATATTGCATCAGACACACATGTCCATTACATTATTCTGAAACAATACTCTTGCAGATCTATATTTGATGTATGTTTGAGAATGACCACATAAATGAGAAAAATGTAAAAGCTTATATTTTGGTACACAAAACCCAATGCAGAATTTCTGTTTAAACAAAAAATCATACATGATAAATTCCATCATTCTTTGAAACAAATGCTGCAGTTACTTTGTGAGTGAAGTTTTAACAAAAATAGATTTGAATAGATTACAAAACTAACGTTATGTTAGCAGGTGCACTAAGTAATGGCAAAGGCTTTCTCAAAAGGAAAAAATATATTATATAAAACACTTTCTCTATGTACTCAGATTCCCTTGTTTTCAATTGTTTCCAAATTAAGAGAGAATCATAAAAAAAAACATTACAAATCTGCCATGATAACTAAATGTTGAAACCGACATTTAATATACAAGGCTACAAAAATACACAACTGATGTCTTTCTGGACATCAAGGATGTAGTATATATAAAACTTAGTCAAAACATTGGTTGCATCTCATGGTTACACGGGCTTATGGCCATAAAATGTAACATTGGTCCTTGTACAATCATTGAAATTAAACAACATTGAGCCTGGTCAGTACCGAGATGAGTGACCACTTGGGAATACCAGGTGCTGTAAACTTGGATGTGTGGGTGGTGTAATGGAAAATGGCTTGGAATTGGGAATCAGAGCAGAGTTCCAATTCAAGTTTAGTTCGTTATATCCACTTATGCACTTTTGAAAAGGGACAAATCCACCTCCTCTCCCCCAGCTATGGCTTAATTAGTAGGACTTGTATCAGTAAATCATTATCTCAAAAAATATTTTTTGACTTTAAATGCCTTGCAAAGGGTTAATGTGCCACAAAAAAAATCCTAATCAATCTGGTGGTTAATGTTGCAAGGGATCTGGCATTGCCTGGAAAAATAGTAATAGTGAGATCAATCATTTCTTTATAAGGAAAAATTTGTTATTCCTTGACCAAACAGTGCTATTTGTGGTTGAAATTTATAAAATTTCTTAAAACAGTCTTTCGGGAAAAAATAAACGAAGTCCACTAATTGTTATTGCTCTTCCTATTACTGAAAGGAGTTTCCTTCCTAAACTTTTGTTTAAGGTAGTATAGAAAGTCAAAATCTTAATTATATCACTTGTTTTTCTGGACACATGCTATCTTAATGCTGCTGATCTTGATGTAGATAATACTACTACTTCATAATATTCTTTTTTAATCTGTAACATCTGATGAAGGACAGTTTTCTTTAAGACCTACAAGGTTCATTCAATTCAAGTGATTTTTCATCCCTGATCTGAGAAAAAAAAGGTCACGTAGGAGTATTTCTTTGGTAACAAAAAGTACTGAGCTGCTACACAACATCTGTCCTCCTTTACAGCAGTGGATGTTGGACGGTCTCCTCAGAGATGAAGAGACTCAAGGCAACTATGGTTCTATAAAAGGATGCTAAGGATATCATGGACCAAGCATGTTAGCAACGATAAGGTCTTAGAGAGGATCCAAACAAGTAGGAAGCTTATAATTAACATCAAGAAGAGACAGCTGAAATTTCTGGAACACATAAGAAAGGATAGCTTGGAGAATTTAATACTCACAGACAGGGAAAGACAGACAAGGGAAGGCAACACATGACATATCTAGCAGGCTTAAGCAAGTGAATGACAGAACTTGGCCTAGGAGAAGTAGCAAAAGAACAAAAGTTGAGAGCTACAGCACATAAAAATAAATAAATATATATATATATATGTATATGTATATATATATATATATATATATATATATATATATATATATATACACACACACTTATACTTTCTTATGTGCTAGAATTTTACACATGAACTTATGAAACTTCAACTTTCTCCTTATCCTTCTGCATTATTTTATCTTTTATATAAAGATTTATTTTGTATTTATCAACACCGCGGCTGCGGAATTTAGCTTTGGCAGTATTGTGTACAAAGAGACTGTGTTGCTATGAGTAGTCATCTGGAGCTTATAACAGCAAACATTTGTTGGATTTTATGAGCAGGATTTGAAATAAAAATATTGAAAATCTTCAGTGCTATTGCCAATAAACTGGTGTTATTTTGGGGGATTTGACAGTAAGGAGTAGTCTGACCTTTTTTCGTAGATTAGTCAATGAACTGCATCCTGTGTTAAAGTTTACACAGGAAAAGCAAATCAAATCCGTTTGCCTTTTCTTGGTCTATTGTTACACAAGTCAAAAACAGTTGTTTTTTTTTGTTTCTGTAAATATAGGCAGCTTACACTGTAAGTCTGGATATTGAGCAAACTAGCATTCATGTTAATAAATGCAACTTTTATAGCCCAAAAAAGTGTCCAGTTATTGTTCTACAAATACTTGGTTCATTTTCACTTTCCAACAATTGATCAGCACAAACCAGATAAGATTCAAAGGTAGTATGAAAATGAATAATTATGAAAATAACTTAATACTTCCAGTTCTACAAATGCAGAACACTCAAGCAACCTAATTTGTGCTTCATCTTTCACCATAATTTGCAGAGTACATTCTCATTACCATCCAAGAGTTCTTAAAACCATTTACATTAAGTTTAAGCAGACTTCCCTTTATTCCCAACTAATTTATTTTCTCTTAATATATAAATAATAATAATAATGGACTCTCCCGTCAGTTTTGACATGTGAGGATCTGACAGCTTAATTGATTCAGTTATGTAGTTTAGTTTTATATATATATATATATATATATATAATTCTTGAGATCAAGTTTATGGTTAAAAATATTTCTGTGCATAACAGATACATTGGATAAATTATTATGTAGGAAAGTTTCATGTTCATAAAAACTAAAATCATTTTTTTTCCTTTCCAAGTTTCACCAATATATTGGTAAGGAACGGCTGTGACAGTTTATTTTAACTGTGCCTGCCTCAGAATTATCGTTATTATAGGCAGTTTTGTTTCTAATCATATCTAGAATAGATTTTGTTGTGATTGTAATTATTATGATACTAAAATTGGATATATTGTTTTGAATAGTTGATATAAAGGAGTTGTGTTTTTTTATAATCATTTCACCCCCAAGCAAGACGGGAATGCCACCTGTACAGAGGGGATTACAGAGAGTGAAGATAAAAGATTGGGGGAGGGGGAGTACAGGATAAAAGCTGAATGGGGTTGAAAAAATCTGTTGAGTATAAGTAGCATGATTAAACTCATGTAGTCTGCTAGGAAAAAAAGCTTGTCAGAGAAGCAGCTATGAAAATATTTGTAGAAAAGACAGAGGGAAGCCATGATGCATCAGTGAGAAAGTGACTGAAGTCGAGATGCCAAGTGAGGATCAATTACACTGCAGATCCTTCTTTGGATTCTGTCAAGAACCATGAAAGGAAAGGAAAGTATCTCTATGGTGGTTACATGGGAGCAGTTTTGTTTTGGGGGCATTAAAATTTACGAGCCATTTCCTGCTCCTGTTAACCACAGATTGGAGGTCCTTTTCAACAGCATCAGCCAGGTTAACTTTGTCAACTCTGATGGAATTGCTATTAAAATAGGAGTAAATTGTAGTGTCATCAGCATAAATGCCTACTTGGCAATTGATGACATAAAGAAAGCTTATTTTACTTAAAACAGAATTAAAATAATGTTTTATTTACGCACGGTAGACTGTGAGGTTGTGGCCGCCAATGCTAGGGTAGGAACTCTAGAATGAAGCAGACGCGGTAGGGTTTCCAATTCTCTCAGGATTGCCTCACTGTATAGGTCGGGTGAGAAGATGCATCCTTGCCTTACGCCCCTTTCTATTTTTCTATATTCACTGAACTCGTTCCCTATGCGCATGCATGCGGTTTGCTGCCAGTACAGGTTCTTGATTATTCTGATAGGGTTTCGTTGGTAACAAAGAAAAGAGTACTGAACTGCTACGTGGTATCTATCCTCCTTTACGGCAGCGAATGTTGAACCGTCTCCTCATAGATGAAGAAACTCAACGCAACATAAGTATGGTTCTACAGAAGGATGCTGAGGATACCATAGACCGAACATGTGAGCAACAATGAGGTTTTAGAAAGAATGGAAACAAAGAGTAAACTTATACTTAACATCAGGAAGAGGCAAATGAAATTTCTGAGAAATGTAATGAGAAAGGATGGCTTGGAAAATCTGATATTCACAAGGCGGACAGAGGGAAAGAGGGACAAGGGAAAGCTATGTTGTCTACATATCTTATGTGAGGTTGTGGCCACCAATACTAAATCCCGGTAGGGTTTCCAATTCTCCCAGAATTGCCTCGCTGTATAGGTTGAACACGTCGGTTGAGAAGACATATCCTTGCCTTATGCCCCTTTCTATTTTTATATATTCACTGAACTCGTTCCCTATCCGCATGCATGCTGTTTGCTGCCAGTATAGGTTCTTGATTATTCTGATATCTTTCCCGAATATATCAAGGTTGCTGAGCAGTTCCATCAGATCCTTGTGGCGTACTTTGGCGAAGACTTATACTTAACATCAGAAAGAGGCAGCTGAAGTTTCTGGGACAAATAAAAATATGATGGAGTACGCAAGACCAGCAGTGCGATAATCAAGAATTTGCTATGCTATAAACTAAATTTTCTTTAACCTTATAAAACCAATAGTTAAAGTATATAAATTATATGGTTTTATTAAGTTTAGTATAATGAATGATTGTAGAAGACTGTGTGGGTTTGCGTGTTGTTAAATTAGGAACACGTGTTGTTTATTCCTGCTAGAATGTCCAACTACAAAAACACAGCGCACTCAAGTTGAGTCCAACCGAAGATGTAAAGAAAACAAAGACCGGCATATATATATATATATATATATATATATATATATAAACAAATATATGTATTAAACAACATTTACAAGTGACAAAGACATCAACATGTGTGTGTGTGTGTGTGTGTGTGTGTGTGTGAACATAAAGAGTTTGTATTTTGGTGAAAGTTCGTACGTACGTGTGTGTGTGTTTCATGGCGTTTTCCCACAAGTGGGCAAAACGCAGATTTCTGCGTGAGGTCATTTTTAAATGTGTTCGCTGAAATGCAAAGTAAAAAAGGTATTTATTTGCACTTTAGTACAAAATGTGGCACAAGGCCAAAAAGGGGATTGGGGAAGGACGGTCTTCTTCTGTCTTAATTCTAAACTTAGCTAGTCACAAACACTGACCCAAACATACTAACAATAGTACTATCACCAAAACAACACATACTATCCTACCTTTCTTACTGCATCCACCATAATACAAAATGCAAAGTAAAAAAAGAACGAGGCAAGAAGTCGCCCAGTATTTATAGTGTAGGGAGAGCGACCTCTAGTGAACAATTAGGGAATTAAGAAGGAGTTAACTCCAACATGATTTTATTTTTATACTGACTGAACGGGAGATATGAAATTAATACCATAATATTTCAATATTTTTTAAAATGTATATGACGTTTAGATTTTTTTTTCCTGGCGAATCTGAAAGAAAATGGCGTGTTTTAATAAATTATGCAAGCACCAACTCTCAAAAAAATCTTTTTGAGTTTTATTGTTTTTGACAAGACGCAAGTCGAATTTTCCGGATGCTCACACTCGATATTACATAATTTGGCGTTATTACACTTTCGTCCCCCTCCTTGCTTACTGTCATTCAGAAATGGGTTGCCCCAGGTACAGTTGGAAACAATTCTGTTTGCTATTGTTAATTATAATATTTAAATTAAAATATAAATCTGGAAAAACAAAATCAATGTTTGTAAAATCCTAACTCTAATCAACGGGGGGGGGGGGGGGGCGAAAGTGTAATAGCACCCATATTTTTTTTCTTTTTGCTGAAATAATATCTTCAAAAGATTTTTTATATAACAAAAAAATTTTAACGAATAACCCCCCCCCAAAAAAAATTAAAAGTATACATACGATATCGAAAAACTCAAAAAAGGCTGTATAAAAGATAATCAAAAAAATAATTTCCAATATTTGTTAATAAAAAAAACTATTCAGTAAAATATTCATTAATGAATAAATTCTGAAAATTTCGTTTGAATCAGATAATTCCCTTATTATTGGCAAATATTTTAAAACAATGAGTGTCGATTTTTTATTTTCATTGCGGAAAAAAGTTGTACCTATAATTTTCTGGTTATGGATGTCTATTTACAAAAATCGGCACGTTTATAGACGACACAAAAATTAAATTTAAAAAAAAATACTGGGTGTCGCTGAATTGTAGTAAGCTTTGAAGATTAATAAATATAGTTTTTAATAATAATAATAATAATATCACTTGAACCCTGCAAATTAAAACAAAATGTTAAGTTTATAAATTATTCTAATTAGAATAGTGTCTAAATTTGATTCATAAAATCAATTAAAAGCTTTTCTAATTAAATAGTTTCATAGTTTTTAGTGGATTTTTTTCATTTTCCGATTCAGGGCAAAATTTCTCTGAGATACCTGTTTTGACTTTTGACTAATCAAATTTGACGATTTAAATTCTCCGAAGGTGCATCATTTAAGCACTAGAAAAAAGAATTTCATAAAAATTAAATAAGTGCGAAGTAACAGATGCAAAAATAAAAATCATTTGTGAATAAGTCATGAATGTTTCGTTAAATCCGACAATTATCTTTGCAAGAATTTCCAAATGAATGTTTTTTTCCACCGCAAACAGACGCTCAAATTTTTCATACAAATTTATGGTCTCACGCTGGCAACAGAAAAAAGATTTTTTAAGCCAAATTTAGAAGATTCTCAAAAGGATTTAAAAAACTGTATATAAAAAAACTTTGATTTTAAAAAATTTTGATGATAAAATTGTTTTAAGTTTGGGGCATTTTGTCAGCATGAACGCTCATTTTTTAGCCAATCTTTGGAAGCAAATTTCATAAAGTTACGCCTTATTTCTGTAGTTATTACTTCGATATCGGACAAGATTATCAAATTTAAAACCTAAAAACATCAAGAATAATCAGTGTCGTTCAGTTTAAATAAAATATAAACTTACATTGTTACAAGAGTAAGACTAAAAAATTAAAAAAAAAAAACTACAAATGCAGAATTCGATTTTGATTTGTTGGGTGAAAAAAAATTATTTATCTCGGAGCTGGAAGACGGCGTAAAAATATAAACATCTTATGTGGTCAAGTTTTAATTTGCCTTTAATCACATGCTATCTACTCATTATAAAAACCCGGTCTCTTTCTGTCTTTATCTTCTTTGCGATTCCCGTTTATTGTCCTGAGATACTCTATTCCTGAAGCCCATCCTGGCTGGATTCGTTATATAGTAATAATAGTTTTCACTAGTATTATTATACTATTTCATTATTAACCAGAGTGCGTTTCACTTTTACTACAAATATTACTGAGAGTAATAAAGAGACGTAATTGCATTCGGACTTAGATACCAAACACCTCGAAGGCCTCAAAAGATTCTTTGCAACAAACAACCGTGTCTTTACAGCTAAGAGAATTCTTTTTATTTTCTTTTGGTAGTTTGATAAGGTTTGGGGCCTTCTTTAAGAGGAGGGCAACCCTCTTTCCTACTGGTGTCCCTTTTTACTTTTTTTTTTTTTTTTTTTTTTTAAATCGGCTTACTCCTTCAATCCGAATTTTGCGCAAAAATCTTTGTAGCGTTATTCTTTTTAATGAATTCATGAGACCATCAATAAGCACCGCCATTTAGATCCAATTTAAATATTCGGTGGAAGGTGTAGAACAACAATCTCCAGAGTATGTAAGAAACAATTGTTTTTTTTACTAAAATATTTCCTCTTTAAGATCAAAAGAGATTAAAAATGAGTTAAGTCGGGTAACTTTGATCGGGATTGCAACATTGATGAAAATGTCAGTAAAAGCAAAACTAAAAAAAAAAACTGACTCCCGAGCAAGATTTTAGAAAAAGAGGTTTGTTTAGTGATTTATTTTTTTATTCAAATGCTACTTTAGATTTTCCGAAATCTTCATTAAATATTTACTGACTTAGTAATGTTCCACATGAAATATTTACAATTGGGTAGATGACAATTTCGTCTGCGAAAAAGTTATGGTGCTGAGATTTAAAAAAATGGCTGCTAAATTTTGTTTGTTCATTGCACTTGTGTCGATTTATTAAAAATTTTAATAAACCGACACAATTGCAATGAACTTTACTACAGTTAACAAAATTTTGTACCATCTTTTAATTTAAAATTATATCAAAGTTAGCCATAAGCATCTTAATGATTTGTGGAGAACTTTGAAAAATACCTGTAGTCTATGATCCAACCGAAAGCTATTATTATTATTATTACCTACGTGATGATGGAAGCATGGTGTTATTGAAACAAAAAATGGTGACTATATGATGTATTGTTGCTTAGAAAAAGTTAGCGAAAAACCTGAAAATAAAATCTATCAAAGTTACCTGATAGTTCAAACATTTATATTGCAAACGTGCGTTATTTATTTTTGCAAAAAAGTAAAATTTACCTGAATTGGTATTCTTTTGTCCAGTGCGGAGAAAATACTTACATCGTCTGTTCGCTTTTGACGTGATACTTGTGAATGAAAAAAATTTGAGCGGGAAGAAGAGTTGGTTTAAATGTGTGTCGTCAAGCGTTTTTTTTTTGTTTGTTTTTTTTTTGTTTGTTTTTTTTTTTGTTTTTTAAAATGTCTTGACTTACGTGATTGGTTCTTTGTGATATCATATATGATTGGTTGTTTAAGAGATCTTGTCTCATCAGAATTGCATGATTGATTGCGGTCACTGCAAATCCCCCCTCCTCTCACACACACACAAAAGCCACTCGATGCAGTGGGTTACTTTAGGAGGGGAAGATAATGGTTGGCTCAAGACTTGAACAGGTTAAGATTGTATTGATCTGGAAAAAAATCCTCTTGGGAGTCGGTTCCAGTTTTTTTTTTGCGGGAAGAAGCTGTTCGAGTGGAACTTACTTCTCACCAAGGGAATACAGAGGGGATGTGGGTGCTTTTCTACAATATAAGTGTCATGGTGGGTCCATGGCGTGAAGGTTAGAACTGGTGGAACCAAGGAATGTAGTTCATCCGAGCACTTTCCGTGGAAGTAGCGATAGAGCAGCGAGAGGTTAGAGAATAATAATAATAACAATTCGTCACACAGAAAGACAGACGCTTTTGGACTCTATGGAGGCTGGAGTGTGAGGTCTGGACAGTCCCTTTCAAAATATAACGACAGTACTTCATTTTTTTTTTTTAGCTGATCTGGCTCTTGTAAAAGCAGAGGATAGCATGAAGTGTACAACGGTACAGTGAGCTGACCATCTTTAGCGACGGATCGTACGTTGAAGTTCCAGTTGAGATCAAAGCACGGTGCTTCTCCGAGGAGACATTCGCTCATCGTGACTGGCCGTAGTTCGGAGTCCGATTGGTGATCATGGAATGTAGACTGTATCTAGTTTGGTTTTCAAGGTACTGAATGTAACCAGCCAGTTTTTTTCTCCACTGGGTAGTTCATGCTAGATCGGAAGAGAGATCAACTACCAATCTCCGATCATCAAGAGTTTTAGAGATGCATCCATATATAGTCGTATCATCGGCATAGATATTTACAAATGATCTATAGTGGGTTATCAGTTATAGTGAAGTGTATGACTGTTGAAACAGATTAGTTTGATTTGGCCTTGTTAGTTAGATAGCCTACCATAAGAGAGGTATAAAACAAGAAAATCAAACTGTAAAGTGAAACAACAAATTTATATACATATAAATCAATTAAGGTCTCTACAAATAAAATGAATGTATTTTGGTTGATACAAGGTCGTCAAAATGTTCGTAGTAGTCCTTGCAAGAATGAGTTTATGTGTACGTAGGCAGGAACGTATGTATGTATGTGCGTTATCGTAGGGTAGGAATGTCTTTGAAGTAATCGCTCTGTCTTAAAATGTTCCGTTCGTTTATCACGTATAAAAGAGGTTAGGGAGAAAGGTAGAGATAATAATAACGATCGCTTGACATTTGTCAAAGGACGTGTTAATACGTTCGTCTCGTCTCCTTCTCTCTGGTGACAAGCGAACTTGCCCGTCTTTTATCTTGTTTGTGGGGCGTGAAAAGGTCATTTGGGAATTCACTCTCGGATATGATTCGGGCCTTTCATTGGATCACAAACAAACTTCGCGTCTGCTCGCGAAAAGGTCCGTAAAAGAATTTGTTTCTGAGAATCGAAGATTATTTGAATTTTGTTTTTAAATGTTTCCTAGTTTTCTATTGGCCGAAAAACATTTCGCATCAAGGTGTGAAATTTTACGAGTTTTGTTTTGGATTCGCTTTTGCGTGTGTGTGTGTTAAGCAAAGTTTGTAAATTCGAGTCTTTTTAATTTCTAACAAAATCAATGAGTCAGTGCTTAGCATTTGAATTTTAAATCTAGATCTTGTTTTGTTCACTACAGATATTAATATATTCTCAAGCAGATCATTTATATAAATCAAAAAGAGGGCTGGTCCGAAAATGACCCCTGGAAGACTGGCCATTAATAATTACCTTTAGAGACCTACCTGTTAGGAAAGATGGCGCTATTACACTTTCCCACCCCAACAAGATCGCAATGGGAACGCCTTGAACACCAGCCATAATACTTGGTTTGAAATGAACAGTGAAGTTATGAATGTAAGCAGTTCAAAAAGAATAGCCACGTGTAGTAAACAGGAGAAAAAATTCTTGGGAAAAAAATTACATTGCGGAGAAATAATATAAGGAGTGGTGCGAAAATGTAATAGCGCCGAAAGGATTTTATAATCGAGAAGAGCTTTCCAGTGATTCCATAAATGGAGAGCTTGAGTAGCAAACCTTTGTGCCACACCTTATCAAAGGCCTTCGAGATATCTAATACTATGGTCCTTAAGGTGTGTTTGTCATCAAGAGCTTCGTTAATTCTGTGAGTGATGGCAGTTAGGACGTTAGGGATCGGGCCGATCGAAATCCGTATTGAAGAGGTCGCCGAGGAGGTTCTTCTCTAGGTCCTTGTTAAAATCTTTGTTATAAGAGGAAAGATCAAATAATTGTTTTTATTATTAGATTAAATTCTTTTTAATCCTTTTTAGGACCTTTGACATTTCGGTTAAAATTTTGTTTTTTATGCGTCAATGTGTGTTTATGAATTAGTAAAAGAAATTTAGGCGTCTTTTGTTGTGAAATCATATTGATTTGAAAATTCTTGCAAAAATCAGATATTTTTCGGATTTTGATGACTTAGTCACAAATGAATTAAATAAATTATTTCTTAAGCGTTTTTTTTTTTTTTTTTTAAATCTTGATAAAATGTTTTTGTTTTCTTTTACATCAGTTATCCCCACGTATTTAATTTTATGAAATTTTGTAAAATTCATTTTTTGTAGCACTTAATGTCTTTGGGGAACTTAAATCATTTTTTGTCCAACAGGACATCAGTTTAAGAAAATCTCTAAATCGAAAAATAAAAATACAATAAAACTAAGATATTATTTAAAAAAAAAAGCTTTTGATTGCTTTCATGAAGATATATTATAGACACTAATTGTCTTAAGGAGAAAAAAATTCGATGACTATTGAAATTTTCCATGAATTAATTTCATTTTAAAAAAATTATAATTATAATAATTTATAGTTTTAAATCTTTTAAAATTCTGTATAAAATTGTAGCGTTTCGGTGTTACCATTATTAAATAAAAACTATATTTATTTATCGTAAACAGAAAAGCTTAATACAATTCATCCATCCCCAGTATTTTAAAAAGAATTTTGATTTAAAAAAAAAAAAATTTTGTATACAAACGTGCCGACTTTTGTAAATACGAACGTTCATACACGACATTATCATTAAAAATAGTGTTTTAAGGGTTTATCCCCTTACGGGAAACCCCTGAGAACCTTTTACATCTTTGCTGTGCGTACGACTTGACCCTGTCTCTCTTGTGTATTGTCTTTTGTCTTGAAGATATTTCTTGCAGAAAATCCAGGCTTTCTAAATCAACCTTTCCAAATTTTAAAGTAAGTTTTACTTTTCTTAAATTCCTATTTCAATAAATATGTAATAAAATAAACATTTATTAGTAATTTTCTAACATTTTTTCAGAAAGCATCTTCAAACATAAGCCAAAGTACCTAAACTTCAAGAAAATATTAGATTGCTTAAAATATTTTCTTGTTAAATTTTAAAGATTATTGGGTAACTAAAAAAAAACTATACAAAAACAAACCGTTTACTTAGAATTCGCCAACTAATGTGTGTCACTTCTGTTCCACCTTATTAATCTTTTCCAAACGTCAGGCTGTCAATAAATCATTCAACACGTCAGAAAAACAAGTTCTCCAGGTTAAGAATTTTTTTAAATTTTTTGCTATGTTTTATGCTAAAAGTAATATTTGTTTCAAATCAGATTAATTTAAAACATTAACTTTGCTAATTTTCCTCAAATAAAGTTCCAGAAAGTTATATTTTATTTTTGAAAAAGAAAACTAGTTTGTGTTTATGGATGTGTGTAGACGAATTTAGCGATCATAATGAAAGATAAAAGATTCCAATCAATGAAATACACCAAAATTATTTTCATTACTGGGAATAATAAATTTAATCTATTAGCTTGGAATTGAAATTAAGACTAAAGCTTCAAGAATGAGTTTTCATTTTTCAAAATACATTTTAAAATTGGGTATCGGTTTTTATTGGAGGTACCTACCTGAAAATGAATTAAGGATGCAATTCCCTGTCATGCCTCAATGATAGGACAATAAATTGCAGTCTTCTTCCATTTTTTTTCTTCCAAAACTCACATACGCCTACCATTTGGACTACAGACACTATGAAGTCCTAATTGGTTGAACTATTTCACATGTTGCCTATTGTGGCTTGTGGAGGCTTCCTCACTTTGCGCGATTCAGCAGTAGCAACAACGGAAGTAATCAGCAAGGTACAACCTGAAGTCCCAATGCTGACCGAGTCTTATTCGGTCTCTTTTTCAGCGGCCACTAACTCCAAGGCCAGTTCGAAAAAACACTCACAACTCTTACTGCAGAAGATCAGTAGTACTCCTGGGAGCTTGAACCTGAGATTTCTCGTACCATGTGGGGATAAGCGGAGAAATCTCCCTTCGAGACACCTACTCAAAGGGAAAAACTACTCACGACTGTAGAAGACCCGTACCAGTCCTGTGAGCCTTGACAGTGAGATTTTTCGTTCTACGTGGGAACAAGCAGAGAGCCCCCACACACACACACTTGGAAACATCTACTCAAGGGAAGAACTCTGTTAACTGGGCAAACTAATGTTTTCCTGCAAAATATCATTATTTTGTACTCTCTTCTGGCCCTGGATAAAAGCTGT
The DNA here is from genome assembly GCA_964036315.1 of Acanthosepion esculentum. NCBI lineage: Eukaryota > Metazoa > Mollusca > Cephalopoda > Sepiida > Sepiidae > Acanthosepion > Acanthosepion esculentum. The sequence continues at coordinate 26,901,213 of OZ038485.1, read as the reverse complement.
TATTTTGAGCCTTGGGTTTGTTCCTTCCACTCTATATATTTCCGATCGTGCGTGCACGCATGCGCATGACTGGGAAAATCCCAACATCCAATATTTGGGGTGGGGTGCTGATAATTATATACGATTAAAAAACTCCCAATATTTGCTTACAATTAATAAAAAATATTTGCAAAAATAAAAGAAGAAGTTTGTTAGTGTTATGATCTCATGATAGAAATAAGTAAAGTAGATGATGCGGGTTTGGTTTGGTTTGTTTTACGGCATATCAACCTCAATGGGTTATTCAATGCCGACAAAATTTTTATTGCTGGTAATGTTTTTCTTCAAAAATCTATTTCTGGGAATATTTTTCCTTGAAGAAATCTATAGCTGGTCATATTTTTTTCAAAGAATGTATAACTGTTTGTATTGCTGGTATTTTTTTTTTTTTAAAGTATTGCTGATAATAATTTTTCCTTAAAAAATTATTGCTGGTAATAATTTTTTTATCACAAAGTATTTGTGGTACTAAAACCTATTTTTACACAAGTTTGGGTGTTAACTATTTATCCATAGCTGGGACCCTAACAGGTGCTACCACCCCGGGTCAGGTGGACCTGGGAACACCAGCAATTAAGAGGTGATTCCACGCTCCTCAAAACCTCCTGATCAGAGGCCTTGCTGTTGGACATAGTTTATCGTCTTACCCAGGACGCGGATGAAGTCTATCGTCAGACCCAGGATGAGTAGATAATGCAGGATTTATAAATTAAGAACATCACTCATAGAAACATGGACACATTCAGACAAAATACACAAAAAAAGAACCCGTTCTCTACTAGAAAACTTTAATCTTCTACACTTAATGGAGGAGACATTGATGACATTTGTGGAGAAATTGACTTTTGGTCAGGCAGGAAAGGAATTGTGTACTTACCTTGTGTTGTTGAAATGCTTACTAAACAAAAGATCATTACGGGCTCGGAATCGCCCCACATAGAAAAATGCCTTGTGCCACATCCTGCCTTGTGCGGAGGATTTGGGTAAACACAGACAGAGAAAGAAACTGTGAAGCGTAATCTCGAAATGATATACAAATTATAATATCTTTAATCATTTATATTACATAATTTGAATTTCATACACAATATAAGAAAAACATACTTTTCCCTATATCCATGTCTGCAAAACAAAAAAAAAATAGAATCAATTAAGGATAAAAAAGTTTTAGGTGTATTTTCATATTAATTTCAAAATATATGCTAAGATTATTTTCCAAACTAACCCTTTATAGTTACAGTTGTCACATGACAGGGTTACCGTTTGATCCCTAAAGTTACATAAGAGGAAATCTGTATCAGTCTATATTTCTGAGATGAGGTATTATGTACACTATTTACATTATTCGGACTATTGTCCGCATCTTTGTTGCCATATTTATTACCCTAGCATATATGCTGATTCCTTAAGTTTACGAATTTTCCAGTGGTGTTCTTTGTCTATGATGTCAAACTGATCCCACAGAGGGTGGTGATCTCCCTTTTCTCTCCATATGTGGTCATATATGGCGACAAAGATGATGACAATAGTCCAAATAATGTAAAGAGGAAATCTATCTCTTTATTATTATTAAAATTACCTCATGAAATTTTTATATATTTTATTATGAACTTTCATGAGATGTTTATACCATGGGGTGTTTTGTAGGTCCCCTATGAATGTGTTCTTGTGGTAAATGGATAAATTGTATTGGCTTAATGGGTCATGATTGTAATTAATTAGGACTTGGATAGTTAGCAGAGACTAGCCTTTTTCCAACTTCCCCCTTGGCCTTGTATCACAATTATTGTATTTTCAGTATTAAATATATTATTAAAATTACCTTCCATGTTATACGTCACGGAAAAGTGGCAATATATTTTGCAACTCACGGTAAGCACAGTTGCTTTCTTTTCCTCGACCTGACCAGTCTCTGTCCATTTGGTGGATTGGAAGCATTTTCTTGACAAACTAGAAAAAAAAAGTGAAAATAAATAACAAGCTAAAAACTGGTCAGGGTTTCTTGGCATTATGGATTTTATGTAGAAATTAAATGTCGTCCACTTATGAAAAATTATTTTTAATAAAATCGATATTAAAATTGTATGAGAAAAATAATTAAAATGTTGGAATTGTGTAAAAACTAATATAAAAATTATTTTTAATAAAACACATAATATTGAATTGGATGAAAAAGTGAATAAGAAAATTAAAATGCTAATAATACAGCTTTAAAGAAGTAAAATGAAGCCAGACAGTTCATTAAAAGTAATAAAAGCACAAATAAAAATTGATATGTAAAAATTTGAAAAAAATAAGCTCCAAATTGATTTTATAAACACCCACAAAAGTGAGGCCAGACGGTTTATTTAAAAAAAAAAAAAATAAATAAAAATAAAACGTCAAAATGAAGCCATGTGGTTTAAACATTGAGGCAAAATCTTTACAAAGGATGGGCTCAGCTTTGCCATCAAAAACCAGCCAAATCTAAATTGTAAATGATTGCAGTTTGATCAGAGAGTGCTAAAAAACAAAATCAAAATCAAAACTGATTTGAGCCTAAGAAAGAAGATAAAAGACCTTTAAAGGGACATTTTTGGCAGTTGGACAGTATCTCGCCCTGGGATCACAGACTTTCTTTAGCATGCTATTGGGTGGAAAATTCTGTAGCAGTTACTAACTCAAGAAAAAAAAAAGCCAAAATGTAGCCAGGTGGTTTAAACATTGAGGCAAAATCTTTACAAAGGATAGGCTCAACTTTGCCCTCAAAAACGAGCCAAATCTAAATTGTAAATGAGTGCAGTTTGATTAGATAGTGATTCTTGAGTTGATGACAAAACATTCTTCCTAAAACCAGATCATCTTCTGATTCATGCAACACTAATTTCCACCATTGGCTGGATATGAACTCTCGGAACATCCAAAACTGAACTAAAATTCCATCAACTGCGCAAGACTCTACACATATCTTCCGTTTTTACTCGCACACTTAATGAAAGAAAATAAGCCTTACAATCCAGAATTTCCACCCAATATTATGCTAAAGAAACAAAATAAATACTAGAGCTGATTTGAGCCTAAGAAAGAACATAGAAGCCCATCAAAAGGACATTTTTGAAAGTTTATACAGCATCTTGGCCCGGGTTCACAGACTTCGTTGGAAAGCGACCTCCAATCATCAAGGGACAGATCGCCAAAGGCTGTAGCCCAGTAAATCACTCTCCTTCCTCTCCTTTCATATGCCTCACCTTTTAGAACTCCATTTATCTCTTTTTTTCAATGAGAGACATCTATACCAATTTATTATTTGTTGTATTTTACATTAATACAATTGTTTCTTTTTTTAAACCTTCATTGTTTCTTCTTTGTTATGCTTATCATAACATAAGCAATGTTTTTTGATCCAGTTGGAGTCACTTGTTTGTTATATGAGGGGAAATTTTGACTGTAAAGTAGAAAGGAATAGACCTAGAAATAGAAAGCTCTGAGCTAGGAAGAAGGGAATGTTTCTGAGAATCTTCTAAATTTGATATATGAATGACTTTTCTAAGTTTATCTCCTTTGAATATATTTTCTAAACCTGTGAGAGTTTATCTCATATTTATTCAAAAATCCTGAATATTTTCTCTAAAGGAACCAGAGAATTAGCTTTGCTTGAAGTAGGTTATCTTTTTGCACCTCCTGATTTGACCTTTGATGTTTTGAATTTGTGATCTTTTCGAAGTAAGTAAATTTCTTTTGTTAAGAAATAGATTTATGTGAAATGTTCAAAAAGAAAGTTGTCAAAATTCCTTTGTTGTGAAGAGAAAAAACTGTTTTGACAGTTTGAGGCACTCAAGAGGAATTTTATGCAAGACCTATATTGTAAAAATATTTTTGTCATTTTAATAAATGATTGTTTATTTACAAATTTCACTATAGGTACACTTCTGAGGGTGAGGAGACATTTCCCATTTTATTGAAAGTGAAGAGGTAAGGGTTAGGTTATTCATACAATTCCATATTATCTGTGTTATTAAAAATAATATTTATATCAATTTTTACACAATTCCAGCATTTTAATTATTTTTCTCATACAATTTTAATATCGATTTTATTAAAAAATAATTTTTATAAATGGACAACATTTAATTTCTATATCAAAGCCATAATGCCAAGAAACCAGGACTAATCATCGGCCCATTATTTATTATCACTTTCTCTTTAGTTTGTCAAGAAAATGCTCCCAATCCTCCAAATGAACAGAGACTGGTCAGGTCGAGGAAAAGAAAGCAATTGCACTTACCTTGAGTTACAAACTATATTTCCACTTTTCCGTGACATATAATTGACTGATAACATGGAAGGTAATTTTAATAATAAAAAGAGATAGATTTCCTCTACTTTTATGCAATGTCACATGACAGAGTTAGGATTAGGGTTAGGTGGGGAGGTTCTTGAAGTAGTCCCAAAAAGTGATTGAACTAGTTTTGGCCTTGGACCCTATATATGTGTGTGACCCCCACTTTAAACCTGGTTTTGTGTCACATTCCAATTAAGTAGATTTTTACGCTTTGGGATACTGAAGCCAAAACAATTTAATGTCCAGTTGCAGCCCCTCCTCACCAATCAGTACCTAACCATCATACATAAATGGTTATGGCTCAGGTTAATCCGTAACACCTGAAGCGTCTTGAGGAAACTGGACAATTTCTGGAACTACCCATTTATAGGGAGCTCATTTTAAACCTGACTTTGTGTTGTCTTTTACAATCATGTGACAGGTTGTGCAAATAAACAAAAAGAAGTAAACAAGGACTAGGTAATTCTATCCGCATATAGAGATGTGATTTTATAATTTCTATTTCCCATTTTTGAAAAACGTATTCAGAATTTTTAGCAGATTTTACAAGAATTTTAAAAGAAAGTAATGACTTCTCCAGCTGGCAATATTTAATGTTGTAGGATGTGTGAAAAAAGAAAAGCGGGAATTAATAATCAGTTACGGGTTTAAAAAAAAAAAGAAAAAGATAAATAGATATGAACAGAATGTAATCGATAGATGTACATATGATTAATATTAAACAATATACAAACATGCATTTAGTTATGTGCCAAGTGTGATACATGCTTAGGTGATCATGTATCTTTCAATACATGACTGACGAGGCAGATTTTTTTCCCGCATTAGGTTGCTATGTTTTTCTGCAATAGACCAGTTGCCATCCAAGCCTATAGAACCCGGTCTATCCTGCTATTTACCCATAGCTGGGGGGAGAAGAGGAGGATTCATACCTTTCCCAAGGGTATTAGCACATGAGTGAATGTAATGGATTCAACTGGAATTCAAACTCGGCTCTCCAGTTCTTCAACCCGAGCCGCTATCCATTACTCCACCATGCCACCATATGTATTACATGAAACAATACAGATTAAAGAATCCAATTATTTGTATATAAGCCATATATATATATATATTTATATATATATATATATTCATACATGTTTCATTAAATAATATAGATAAGTGTTGTCTATATATTTTATGTAAGTTCTTTTCATATCGTCTCATGAAAGCGAGTTTGTGGTGTGACCAACATAGATATTATTTAGTTCGTTGGAGATACAATCTCCCAAAGGGCACCTGAATTTGTAAACTATGTTGGTTTTTTTCAAATCGCTAACCGGGGGAGAAGAATCATTGTGAATAATTGAGTTGGATATACTAGATTTAGTGTAGTATATAATTAACTCTTTTTTTTTTTTAGCTTTCACGACGCTTGACACTACATTTTTAGCCATTTAAAACAACATGCCTGGCCGCATACACAATTCTGGAAAATCCTCGTCGAAAACACAACTATACTTAAACATGAAAAAAATAAACAAAAACTAAAAATTCTTGAAGCTATATGCATAAAACAGTTGAAACCTAACCTGAACAAAATAAACTATGAAATCTCCACAAATATCCTTAAATGCCTATAATTAGTAACAGAAGCCATTGGTTCATACCAACAGCTTTCCATACTCAATACTCATCGGATTCACTCTCGCATGGTCATGTGTGACGTCATGAGCTGTTGTGCGATTTTCGCTTTCAGCGTCTTATATGCACGTGTTTATCGTTGTTTGGAAATCATTCATGTAAACAAAAACAGACTATCATCAATTTCTTGTTCGTGTATTGCTTAATATATTGTGTAATTGTCATCTTTGATAATGGCTTATGTAAGCCGAAAGCTTAGATTGGATTAAAAAATAAGTATCAATATTGTGATTTTCTTTCATTGTTTAATGATAATGTTATTAAGATTATCAGATGATATGAAAAGAACTTACATAAAATATATAGACAACGCTTATCTATATTATTTAATGAAACATGTATGAATGAAAAAATGCTGCCTAAATACACACAATATATATATATATATATAGAGAGAGAGAGAGAGAGTGAGAGATAGATAGATAGATAGATAGATAGATACTTTATTATAGGATATTACATTAGAAAATATGTAAAAACTCTTGTTTCGATGCATATCATCAGATCTCATCAGGTGATATATATATATATATATATATATATATATATATATATATATTTATGCAGTAAATGTTCTTTAAGGCAAATGCTAGAAAAACAAGAGACATTTTGTGTTGATTAATTTTAATGATTGACTTTATCAAGTTATAAATAATCCTTTTACAACAAGGAAGAAATTCCATCAGAAATTGTCTGAAGTGTATTTTGGAAGAAAAGTACAGGAAATATGGTCTTAGCTGTCAACTTTCTTCAGTCATCCTCAATGTAGGTAGTGATAATTGGTGAGTTTAGTCAAATTTTTAAATGGTGTAACAATGCTATTTTAAAAAAATAAGCTGTTAGAAGTAAGGGGTGAAAGTACATGGAATAAATTTTGGGATCTAAACTCATAGAACTCATGAGTGTTGTGACACAACGAAAGGGTGTTGTGATGTCAGTCATCTGCATTATGTGTTTTTTGTATATATGTATGGATGCGGGTTTTTAGGTTATAATTGTTTTTATTTATTGATGGTTGTTTTTGTTGTATGAGTACTGCTTTAAAGATCATAAGTCTGTTTTTACTATTTGATTTTGCTAGTATTTTAGTATTATTTAGTATTACTTATTATTTAGTATCATTTAGTATTATTTTAGTATTATATTATTTATTGATGGTTGTTTTTGTTGTATGAGTACTGCTTTAAAGATCATAAGTCTGTTTTTACTATTTGATTTTGCTAGTATTTTAGTATTATTTAGTATTACTTATTATTTAGTATCATTTAGTATTATTTTAGTATTATATTATTTATTGATGGTTGTTTTTGTTGTATGAGTACTGCTTTAAAGATCATAAGTCTGTTTTTACTATTTGATTTTACTAGTATTTTAGTATTATTGGTGAGCAGCTGTCTAATGTTAGTATGATCCTTATACTGCTTGTTAATGTGTTGTCTGATGGCATGATGGACAATTCCTGAGTGAGTTTCTTCCTTGTCTTAGAAGTTATTTGTATCTTGAAAAAGTCAGTCATTAAAATTAATTGACACAAAATGTTTATTTTTAAAATATCTGTCTATAAATATATATATGTCATTCGCAGACAGTACTTTTTCACTGTATCACAGCTCCTCAGTGTGACTCATCATTCAAATGCCTCAAGCCAGGATCGAAATCCAACCGATTATATATATATATATATATATATATATATATATATATTTTGATATGAACTCTGTCTATACCAGGGTTGAATAAGACTGCTGAATCTTGTCGGTTGAAATAAGCCTATTCCCCATATGAGGTAATTTTGGATTTTACTAATTATGTGTACTAATTATTTTCCTCTGTAATAATAAATACTTTGAACCCTTTTTGTGGATCAGTTTTAATATTTCATATTACTAGGATCCACTTGGATTATATACCAATGGTCCGATTACCTTTTCTCTCTCTCTCTCTCTCTCTATATATATATATATATATATATATATATATATATATATATATATAGTGAGTGTATGTGTGTATATTGATATGTATATATATAGAGAGAGAACTTTAGGAATTATTGTACATACATACATACATACATACATACATACATATGTGTATATATATATATATATAAAAATCAGAATAGAAAGTGAAAATGAAGGTGAGAGCAACAAGTGGACTGAGAGAGAACAAGAGAGAGAGAGAGTTAGGCGAAAGAGCACAAATCTATATTGCTAAGTATTTCTGAAGGCAACCACAGAAACAGATGGTGAAGCTATTTTATGTGATTCCATTAGTGAACCTTGAGTGATTGATATATTTCTAGAATAGCATTCATCTTATATCTTACAATAGATCTTGTCGGGCAAACTGTCTTGTATAAAGGCCACCTTTTATATCTCACATCTGAGATTAAGGTCTAATGTCTTATACATACATCATCTTTCTTATATCTATATCCTGAATTATGCCGTGGGCAAGTTCATATTAAATATTGGTCATAAAGATAAACAAATATATTGCATGCACAAATATTAAAGTGTGTGTAGAGGTGCTTGTATAAAGTTAATTAAATATGGTACCATCTTCATATATTAACAGATATGCACATATATCTAGATACGTAAGTACATGCATGTACACACCTATATATATATATATATATATATATATATATATATATATATATATATATATATGGGTGTGTGTGCATATGTATATAGATGGACATTTTGTGCATTAATATATATATATATATATGATTATATATGTGTGTGTGCATGTATGTATAGTTGTATATTTGTGCATGAATATATATATATATATATATATATATATATATATATATATATATATACATATATATATATTCTTGAACATTCTAGAAATATATCAATCACTCAAGGTTCATATATATATACATACACATATATATATATTCTTGAACATTCTAGAAATATATCAATCACTCAAGGTTCATATATATATATATATATATATATATATATATACATACACATATATATATATTCTTGAACATTCTAGAAATATATCGATCACTCAAGGTTCATATATATATATATATATATATATATATATATATAACTGGCATAAATAGACCAAAATTATTTTTATTACCACTCATGATGATAATAAAAAGTAAAACTGGAAAACGTACTAGCTAACTGGTTTAGAACCTCGCTCAACAGAGCTAAATTGAGGTTAATAAATTGAATTATCACTAAAAATGGACAAAGCGTATTAGAGAAAAGAAAATAAAGATATAAAAGATATTTTACATATATATATATATATATATATATATATATATATATATATATACATACAATCTTTTCATCCCAAGAAAGGCAATAAAACAATAAGGACACAACAAGCTACTGAGTGTGAAAGAATTTGAGTAAAAGAAAAACATTACTAACGAAAGAGAATAATAAAACAACAAGAATTAAGAAAACAGAAAATAATAATTGACATTGCCTTTAAATTACTGAAGATCAAATTCGACTTAGGAAGTATTAGACAAGAAGATAGTTCCACATGTGATAAATGTAAGAAAAGAAACTGTTAGTATGGAGGTTATGGTTACATTGAGCCATTTCAACCTAGTACCACAATTAAATTTGTAAAGTCAAAGTACCAAAGAGAAAAAATAAATGTGCGTGTGTGTGTGTGTGCATATGTATACATGAGTCTATACCAGTCTATAAGAGACAGACTCTTGATGTTTGTATATATATATATATATAGTCACACTGATGAGCTGTGATACAATGAAACAGTCTGTCTGGATGACTATATATATACGCCTCAAAAAATTAATTTCAGTTAAGCACTCTGGAGAGAAAGTGTGAATTTGTAAACAGTGACTAGTACTGCTGATAATGCAAAGCTCTTCTGCAAATTGAGCCTTCTCAGTCACTGGCATATTCATTCAAAGAATGACTACAGAAAAATTCACCCTCCTCTCTAACAGGTGCCGATAGCTTTGCGGTAAAATCTCTGACTGTTGCTGAATCAGTCGGGATTCAATCCTGGCTTTAGGCAATCAGATGTCTAGCCATAGTGATGAGTTGTGATACAGCAAAACAGTCTGTCTGTGGATGACTAGATACATATATATATACATATATATATACATATATATATATATATATATATATATATATATATATATATATATATATATATATATATTATTTAGTTTGCTTTAATGTAAAGGCCAGTAGATGTTATACACACTGTTTAATAAACAAAGATGAGGCATCTATATCAAATAAGTATCCACTATAATAACTTTGCAGTAATAAAAATATAATAAAAATAAATTAATATATATAATAATAATAATAATATAATAAATATAAATCCATCAATTCTTTATAAATTATTTTGTTTACATTTTGGATGCAAAATTGAGCAGATAAGGGCTCCTGAGAAAAATAATCTGAGTGATGGGGATGTGACTTTCTTAAATAGGGGAAAATAAGCCTTGCTTACTGTGAAGTTCTTCCTGGATGTGTGGTAAAGTATGCCAGATTAAATGGTATTTTTCTCTACAAAGGGGGACACAGGTTCAAACTCTGCCAAAGATTATTTGTAACTATTTTATATTTCTTGTTAACTTTTTACTCATTATTAATTAATCCTTTCACCAGAAGCAAGACAGGAGTGCCACCAGTACAGAGGGATTACAGAGAGTGAAAGTGAGAGAAAAGACTGGGTATAGGGGGGGGATTTAGGAAGGGAGAAATGATGAACAGGGTTGAAATCAATAGAAGATGGCAGTTGACATTGCATTAAAATTTTTGAGGATTGTAGTTATCAGAGAAGCAAGTAAGCAGAAAGGAGTTCCATTGTGAAGAAGTGTAAGAAAAGAAACTTTTGCAGCTAGAAGCGGCCGTTGCATTTAACTATTTCAACAGTAAAAGGTAGAACCTAGATGCCTTTTTAGTATGCTTAAATTCATGTAGTTTGGTCACCAGGGAAAAAGTTCATCAGAACGGTTGACATGAAAATATTTGTAGAAAAGACAGAGGGAGGTCACGTCACGTCTGTGAGAAAGTGACTGAAGTTGAAATGCCAAGTCTGGATCGATTACATTGTAGATCCTTCTTTGGATTTTATCAAGAACCTCGAGATGAAAATTAGTGACTCCAGACCAGATATGGTAATAATATTTACTCTACGGACAAATGTGCAAGAGGGACTCTGAGGAGAAAAACCTTCTGGCATGACACAATGAACCAACTTTCCTTGCAGTAGATGCAGCTATTGATTCAATGTAGTTGTTCAACTTCAAGTCAATTGAAAATGTTAGGCCAACAAGGTGCAGTGAAATTATCACCTGCAGTCAAGCATCAGCCATGCTGATGGTGAGCAGGGAAATTTCTCTACGGTGGTTAAATGAGAGCAAATTCATTTTGGAGGAATGAAAATTTACAAGCCAATTCCATCCCCAGTTAAACACTGACTGGAGGTCCTTTTCAACAGTAGCAAACAGGTTAACTTTCTTATTGATTTCTTAATTATTTGTTGTTCTTTATTATTATTATTATTGAATTTTCCTGTGTTTATGTACGCATTCTTAGTTTGTTAATTAGTTTCTTTATTTAAATGTTTTGTTTATTTATTTAGATTTTTTGTTTATTTATTTAGATTTTTGTTTATTTAGATTTTTTGCTTATTTATTTAGATGTTTTGTTTATTTATTTAGATGTTTTGTTTATTTATTTAGATTTTTGTTTATTTTGATTTTTTGCTTATTTATTTACATTTTTTTTATTTAGATGTTTTGTTTATTTATTTAGATTTTTTGTTTATTTATTTAGATGTTTTGTTTATTTATTTAGATTTTTGTTTATTTTGATTTTTTGCTTATTTATTTACATTTTTTTTATTTAGATGTTTTGTTTATTTATTTAGATTTTTTGTTTATTTATTTAGATGTTTTTATTTATTTAGATTTTTGTTTATTTATTTAGATTTTTTGTTTATTTAGATTTTTTGCTTATTTATTTAGTTTTTTGTTTATTTATTTAGATGTTTTGTTTATTTAGATTTTTGTTTATTTAGATTTTTTGTTTATTTATTTAGATGTTTTGTTTATTTAGATGTTTTGTTTATTTAGATTTTTTGCTTATTTATTTAGATTTTTTGTTTATTTATTTAGATTTTTTGCTTATTTATTTAGATTTTCTGTTTATTTATTTAAATTTTTGCTTATTTTATTTACTTTCATTCTTTTTTATCTTTGGTTTTTCTCGATGGTTGATATATAAATTTGATTGTGCAGAAACATGTGTGCTATAGATATACATTTATTACAAGAACTAAACAAAATAATAAAAATGATATCGGAATCTACAGAGTTGACTGTCTCATAATCCGAAGAAAGTGTAACAGACAAAACCAGAAAGATAATCATACTAATCTTCAAAAATAAAAAAGTAAAAAAGTAGATTTACTAGACGTTTTCCTATTTCTTATTTCCTGCACTCAACCAAAATACGGTACATATCGGCCATATAGAAAACCCAACTACAAACCACTTTACATACACACGTCTTCCAACCACTTTCCAACAATAATCAAGCAGATTCCACCATCAATTAACCACACAGTTCTTCCAATAAATCCATCTTGAATGTAGTGAAAAATCATTATAAAACAGCCCCTCAGCAACATGCATACCATACAATACAAAAAAAACAACAGAAAAAGAAATACTGTATGATTTAAGCCACCATATTAGAAAAACATAAAAAACAAACATAGAAAAAATATTCATTAAATTCCTATACAAACACTTCCCTACCCATCAAATATTCTCCAGGAGATACTCAACAGAAACACAGTAAAAATCAGGTGCAGTTACACCAAGAACATGATATCAATATTAAAAAAGAACAGCAGAAACCAATAAACCACCCATACAAATAAACCAACCCATAACAGCAGAGCAAAGAACAAATGTTTCTTTAATGGCAATTGCTTGTAAAAGAATATAATGTACCAAGCCACTGTAAAACTAGTAGATAATGGGAAAAAATATACATAGTAGCAACTGAAGAACCCGGGAAACAGAGAAACTATGCACACAAAACCTCCTTTACAAATAGTAAATATGCAAACAGTACAACGCTTTCTAAACATATCTGGGAAAGTAAAACAAAAACCAAATTACACCAAAAGTTTAATGAAAAATTCGGAAAACAGCACCAACCTACAACAATAAATCCAAAAACTTTAAACTTGGTCTGGAGAAGAAAATAGCTATAATCAGCTTCCAAGACCAACATAAATTACTAAGTAAATGATGAGAACCTATCTCAAAATGCAGGCATGAAAACAAATTTTTACTACATTAGTTAAAAATTGAAAACTAAAAACAAATAACTTGTAAAATACCATCATGAAAAATGCAAATATATAGTCTATATAGAACACAAATGATGTAACATATTTCAGACAAAGCCAATATTTTAAACTAAACAAATAAGACAACCAGCCCCTGAAAAAATTAAAATAAACAAAAATCTAAACAGATTAAGTAAACTATAATCAAATTAACAAACTACAAATGTCCTCATAAACACAAGTAAATGTAATAATAATAATTATAAAAAACAACAAATAAAATAATCAATAATAAATAACAATGTAAAATAGCTACAAATAAACACATTGGGATCCACAATTATTTCTACTCAGTAGACTCTGGATTAATTTCAAATATAATCATTACTGCCAATGCAATAAATGTTATGATAATACAATAGCCATTGCTAGCCACAATGCATCATTGACCAGCATATATAAATAGTTGAGCCAAAAGACAACACAAATGGCCTGAAGATTGAGTTCAAGCAAGAAACACTGTTGTTGCTCAGTGTTGACATCTGTGTTTTTATATATATATATATATATATATATATATATTATAATAAAAAGAAAGAACAGTGTATGAACCAGTGTTCTTATTGATATTTTTATTTTTACAAAACAGTGCTCAATGTAAATTTACAGAGCATAAATATATATAAAATTAAATTTACAGAGCATATATAAATATACATAAAATTAAATTTACAGAGCATAAATATATATATAAAATTTCTGTGTAGCAAAGAAACCATATTTTAAATCAGTTAATTTATATATATATATATATATATATATATATATATATATATATATATATATAATATCACTTGATAATTAGTAGGGATAATTCCAAGGAGGATATAAATCCAAAGAGTGCTCAATGTAAGAACAGAGCAAATATAATAAGGAAAGCAGAGTCCTTAGAAATCCATTTAGGTTATAATTTATTTCATGGGATCAGGCACTCATCTCTTCTGACCAAAATTATTTTTGTAAAATTCTGGTCTGAAGAGATGGGTGCCTGATCCCATGAAATAAATTATAACCTAGATGGATTTCTAAAGATTCCACTTTCATTATGATATATACATATATATATATATATATATATATATATATATATATATATATATATATATATGAAGAAATATAGTTTTAAGGTGTGCTATATTTATGGGCTAAAGTGCTCAGTATAAGAGATAGAGCATATGTAAATATAAATATAAAAATGAACATTGAAGTCAACAGTCAGAAGCGACAGGGTGTTTCATGCTAGACGCATTCGTCAGGCAGCCTGACGATTGTCCCCAGCATGAAACAGACTGTCACCTCTGAGTGTTGACTTGAATGTTCACTTTTATATTTATTTATATATATATATATATATATATATATATATAACTATCAATATTATATATGTATATTGGCATTAGTGTTATGTCTTTATCAAGACCTATACATTTGCTCATAATATCCAGGTATTAGCAAACATTTAATGCCACATTGTAATTTTACTATCTTAAAGTTAAAAACAATATAGTAAGAAGTATGGGAGACCAACTTAATTTTACTCACAAATTTGTACATCACTGTGTTCTCTATTCATTTCAAGCAAAGCCGTCCAGTGGTCAGTATTTTTTATGAAATCCTTTGCTTTTGATTACTTCTTGGATGTAGACTGAGAATCAAGTTGTTGCAATAATCAGCCAAGATTTCTGTTGTTCAGATTTCTTTAATTACCTCTCTCATTGCTTTAGTACTTGATTCTTTTTCAGCAACTCTGTTTTAGACAATTTCAATAAATATTCAACTGGGTTTCGATCTGTGCTATTTCCCAGTCAATCCAGTATTGTCATGTTGATCATGTTCAACAAATTCTGAATGACCATTTACCAATAGCATGGAGCACCATCATGCATAAATAGTGTGCACTGATGAAAGTGCATATGCAGTTCCGGTCCCTCTTGCCGTCATTCTGCGTACCTTTTACCATTCATTATTGTTCCTGAAGGCAAAAAGTTGAGTTCAGCTGTAAAAGAATTGAACATGGTGTCCCAAATCATCTTACTCAATATGTGCCTCATCGTCGGAATTGTAAACTTCTCATGAAATCTCTTACTAGGGGTTCTGCCAGTGATTCTTTTATGCATAATGAACTCTTGTTTATCATATTCTTCTGAAAATATGACTGTTCTCAAGACTTCAGATGTCTATCAAATGCCAGACATTTGGATTTCATAGCTAGTTTGCAGTGGTTTACAAGCTGGTTTGAATAATTTCAGACCAAACTCAAATCTCAGATATGAAACTATCATAGAACTGACATTTTTACCATTTTTAAGCAGAGTATCTTCTTAGAAGAAATTGTTGGGAATTGTATAGCAATGCACTTCATCAAATGGCTATCACTTGCACTGGTTCTCCTTGGATTGGTTGATTTTGTTTAGCGGCTTATCAACATCTCTATGGGCTATTTAATGTGAAAATCTAAATATCAGTTTTATGGCTGAACAGTTTTATGGCTTCAACTAGATATATTTTGAACGCAATTGTATGCCTTCAACTACAGATAAAATGTATTGTGGTCATTTTACTATATTTCTTGTCAGTCTTTTTTATATAAAAATGTTTTGCTGGTATTTTTACTATAAAAATGTATTTTTATACTTACATAGTGTTTTTGTTTGGGGGTTTTCATTATTTGCCTGTTGCTGGGACTCTCACAGATGCTATGACCCCAAGGGAACAACAGCAATTAAGAGGTGGTTCCATGTTTCTCAAAACTTCCAATTTCCCAATCAGAGGCCTTGCTACCAGACATAGTTTATTGTCATACACAGGACTTCTCCCCTGGTTGGTAAATGTAACTTCATGATAGCAGTGTGCATAGCTGTTTTTCTACAACCTGCTCTTATATTAATTTCATGTTCAGAATAGATTTTCTTATGCAAAACCACAATTTGGGTGCTTCATGGAGGGGAGAGTGAGGATATTTTGCACATAATCTAAGCCTAATTTACAACACAAATATTACCACAATGGCTGCTAATTTGGCAATGACAAGAATTGTTTCACTATAAATCATGTTTGAATAACAGCTGATGCAATAACAGAAAAGCTATTGCATCATGTAATCTCATATGACACAAGGTAATGCAAAAAACGGAAATAACCTTATTACAACTAAGTTGTCATAAACTTTCATTAATGCTTCTACCTAATATGATATATTTCACTTCCAATATTCCTTATATTATACGTCCTGGGTAAGACATTAAACTAATTCCAGCAGCAAGGCCTCTCATCAGGAGGTTTTGAGTAGCGTAGAACCACCTCTTAATTGGTGTTCCCAGGTCCACCCTGACCCAGAGTGGTAGCACCTGTTAGGGTCCCAGCTATGGGCAAATAGTTAACTATTACCTTTTTGAATAATTTTTTTTTTTTAAATTATTACCAGCAATACAATTTTGAAGGAAAAGTATTACCAGAAACAGATTTTTGACAAAACAAAATATTACCAGCAATAAAAAATTTTGTCAGCATTAAATAACCCATTGAGGTTGATATGCCGTAAAACAAAATAAACTAAACCAATCTAAACCAAAGAATACATATTGTATTCATACAAATCTATCCTAAAAATGTTGACATTAAATAGCCCATTGAGGTTGGTATGCCATAAAACAAAATAAACCGAACCAAACCAAACCTTATATTATACCAAATTTTTAATAGACTCTAAACCAGTGGTTCCCAAATGGTGCAGCACACCTCATATGGGAGGCAGAAAAGGATAGCAGATGACATGGAATGATTGACAATCAGATCAAAGAGACAATCAAAGATTTAGAAACAATTTTTTAAAAATTCATATGCCAAAAATATAATTTTAAAATTTAAAATATTATTATGGATTACTTGTGCAATTATAAATAGTTATAAATAATTATTGACTGATTTTATCATTGTGATATTTTTACATTATATCAAGTATTAAGAATATGGTAACTAGGGTCTGCAAATTGGAGGAGAGAGTTATTAATGATAATGTTCTGTCTTTGAATCTTGGGTTATCTCTGGACTTTCTTTGCCGTTTGGCTGCTTGTGCCTTTTCTCTGGGACTTCCCTTCCGCTGAGCCAGTGTCTTTGTTTCCAGCATTATGTTATTTGTGTTGCATATTATATTTATTGCATTGTTTTTTGTTTTTAAATTTACTTTTTATGACATAAAATTTGGTGAGTGGTGAGCAAATTTTCATTCCAAAAATTTGGCCCAGAGAAAAAAAATTGGGAAACACTGCTTTAAACAATTTCCTGTCCTTTGTAGCTCTTAATAACTTTTGTCATTTTTCCATCTCTCCAAAACCCTGCTCTGCCTTCCATTCACTCAAGCTCACCAAGTAGGTTTTGTGTTGCTTTCCTCTGACTCTCTTACTTTCTATGTATCAGACTTTCCAAGCCCACTTTCCTCATTATGTGCCCCAGAAATTTCAAATTTCTCTCCATGATGTTAAGTATAACTGTTCGTTTTGTTGACATTGTCACTAAAACTTTGTCTTTGCTCGCATGTTCAGTCCATGGTATTCTCAGTATTCTCCTGTAGAACCACATTTCTGTTTCTTCAAGTTTCTTCTTCATCTATGAGGAGATTGTTTAGCATTCACATCATATAGGAGGACTGATATTACATAACAGTTCAAGACTATTTTCTTTGTTCCTATTTTCATCTTTCTTAATACTTTGCTCAGCTTTTGGAAGGCACCTTTCGCTATCCTAATGCACTTTCAGATTTCAGTGTCACACTTTCCGCCCTCTGTTAATACACTTCCCAGATATCTAAATTGGTGCACTTGTTTGATTTCAGTATCTCCAATTTGTAATTTGCATTTTTAGATGTTCCTTTTGCTGACAACCATGTATTCAGTCTTCTTGCAGTTGATGTTTAGCCTTTTCTTCTCACTTTACTTTACTACCTTCTGTAGGAGTTCTTGCAGTTTCTTTTCTATGACTGCTATGAACTGTCTCATCTGCATATCTATTGTGGGGACCTACCTACAAATGGACTCTTCCACACCTATATAATATGGCTACCAACTCTGAGTAAGGGAGTCGCCAAGTGAGGGTCACTGAGTAGTAGCCACAGAGTGAGTGAATGATTGAGTCAGGACACCAGTGAGAGAAAGTACTCTCCTGTCCACATTTACTATACTATTTAACTTATATCCAAGTCGGTGTTATCTTTCTATGGTTTTACACCATAACAACTGGCGACAAGGATGAGATCCGTTTATGACAAATTAATTGCCAAACAGTCAAAAATATGTAAGACCGAAAAAGAACCAAAAAAACGATTTCTTCCAGGTCAGAAAATCTTTTTAAAAAGTTTTCAGAAGAATATGCCGTACTGGGAGGAGGGCACGATCACTAGAAGGATCGGCGAGATGGTGTATATAATACAAGGACCAAGACATATCCACAAAAGACATATTAATCAAATTAAAAAACGGCATGAAATAGATTCTAACAGTACACAGGATGAAGTGGAAGAACCCATCGAGATCATTTATGACACATTTGACCTTGATCCCCCGCAGCATTTGCCTGAACAACGAAGGTCGGGGAGAAAGAGGAAATTTACCGAGCCTTTAACAATCAACCCCAAAAAGAAAAGGTATTAAATTTCTGGAAAATAATAAACCTTTTACCGAGTAAAAGGCTTGGGAGGGTGGTATTGTGGGGACCTACCTACAAATAGACTTTTCCACACCTATATAATATGGCTACCAACTCTGAGTAAGGTCAGTCACCAAGTGAGGGTCACCAAGTAGTAGCCACAGAGTGAGTGAATGAGTGAGTCGGGACACCAGTGAGAGAAAGTACTCTCCTGTCCACATTTACCTTTGTACTACATTTCCGAGAATATACTATTTAACTTATATCCAAGTCTCTGTTATCTTTCTATCGTTTTACACCATAACAATATCTTATGTTTCTAAGATTGCAGCTGCCAAGAATGAACCCTCTAAGGACTTCTAATTCTCTCAGAATGACCTTACTGTATAGGTTGAAAATATCTGGCGAGGAAATGCATTCTTGTCTTTTACCCATTTTTATTTTTCAGTATTGACTAAACTTATTTCCTGTCTGTATACATGTGGTTCACTGTTAGTATAGGTTCTGGATTATTTTAATAACCTTCCCACATGGCTACAAAAGTAATGAAAACAAAACAACATAGAATCCAATAAGTGAAATATAGTTACAAAATTTCTGATGAAGTTCAATAAATAGTGAAACATGTCAGTTACAAAAATGTTCAAATTTTTCCTTATTCAATCGGAACTTTTGATTAGGACATATATATATATATATATATATATATATATATATATGAAGAAATATAGTCTTAAAGTGTGCTATATTTATGGGATAAAGTGCTCAATATCAGAGATAGAGCGTGTGTAAATATAAAAGTGGACATGGAAGTTGCCTGACGATTGCACTAGCATGAAACAGACTGTCGCCTCTAAGTGCTGACTTCCATGTCCACTTTTATTTATATATATATATATATATATATATATATATATATATATATATATGTATATATATATGTATATTCCATAGAAAAATATGTACAATTGTTTGTTTTTTTAAGCATTTCACCACAAGCTAGGCAAGAGTGTCACTAGTACACAAGGGGCTGCAGAGAATGTAAACAAGTGAAAAGACTGGGTATAGGTTGAAGGGGGGGGGTGAAGAAAGGATGAAAAGAGTAATGGAGGAGGATAAAAAGAAGAACAGGGATCAAGGCAACAGAAGATGTCAATTGACATTACCTTTAAATTTTTGAAGATTATAATTATCAGGGAAGCAAGTAAGAGGAAGCTGCCTGTCTCTTTGTTGGGAAGTGTGAGAGAAGAAGCTGTTGGAGTATAACTGTTTTGGCAATAAAATTCATGCAGTCGGGGCACCATTGAAAATAGATCATCAGAGCAGATGCCATGAAAATATTTATAGAAAAGATGGAGGGAAGCCACATTACATTGGTAAGAAAGTGACTGGAGTGGAGACACCAAGTCAGGACCGGTCACATTGAATATCTGTCTTTGGATTTTGTCGAAAACCTTGTAATAAAAAGCAGGGGCCCCAGGCCATATATGGCAACAGTATTCCAGGTAATTGAGAACAAATTATAATATAAAGAAAAACAGAGAAAGTTACTGAATGGAGATGTTGTAAAGGAGAGAGTAAGGGTTACGTATTATGAGGATATGTAGGATAGATAATGGTTGACACTAGACTTGAAGAGGTTAAGATGATTGGACATAAAGAATACATTTAAAAGAAAGAAAAACTGGAGATCCTTTGATGGCGACTTCTGAGGAATATTAAAAAAAGTTAAGAGCGAGAAAAGAAAAAGATATGACATGAAGAATTAGAGAGAACTCTTTTTGTTCTCGTCCTTTTTTCTCAAAATAAAAAAAAAATAAGTAGATTCGAAAAAACACCAAAATCCTGGAAAATAATCATTTTTTTAAATGATTAATCTTACAGACTATAATATGTTTTGAGTTTAAAGAAACATGACTTAAAAGTTATTGTAAGATTTTGGTGATCAAGCATTAAGAATTTTTTTAAAAGGCTTCTCAACAATGGATTTTATAAAAAAAAAATGTAGTAATGAACAAATCCAAAAAGAAAAGTAAGAACGAATTTAAGATGAAGAGAGTGTAGGAGAGCAAGAAGGAGAGAGAGAAATAATTTTTGAAAATTTCTTTTGTTTTTTTTTGTTAAACAAAGGGAGAGAAAAACCGGACTATTCTCAGAGGAAGAGAAAATGAAAAAAGATTAGCAAATTGTTACTAAATCTTGTTCAGTATTTACCAAGTGCTCACTGTTTATGGCTTGTGTCACACTATGTAATGCACAGTAAAGAGAAGAGAAAGAAGAAAATGGAGAGAAGAGATATAAAGGATTGGATAAAAAGTTCCTGCATGATAATTATTACTATTCACATTGAAAAAGACTCAAACAAATGACATTCCACCAGTTTTAGACCTTTACAGCTAAACCACCCATGTCATGTACACAGGGGCAAACAATCCTCATCCCATTCAGCTTCTTCCTGGGGTACAGTCTCCCAAGAGGATCCTTCCCTGACAACGACAATCTCAACCTCTTCAAGTCTAGGATGAACCATTATCTAACTTTTTTTTTTAATCATTTCACCTCAAGCAAGGCAATAAAGCCACTAAGACACAAGGGGTTACTGAATGAGAGAAGATGAGAAAAAACATTATTAATCAGTCCTGCCTATACCCTGTCGTTTCACCCATCTACACTCCCTGGAACCCCCTATATACTAGTGACATTCCTGGTTTGCTTGGGTTGAAAGGATTAGGGAAAAAAATGAAAGAAAATTTAAAACAAAAGAAAAAAAATTAAATTAAGTGACAGAAAAAGAAAATATAAGCCAAAAATAAAAAATTAAATTAAATAAAAGAAAATGCAAACCCAAAAGAAGAAAAAGAAAATACAAACCCAAAAGAAGAAAAAAATGAAATTAAGTGAAAGACAAAGAAAATAACATCCAAAAAGAAAAAAGGTAATTAAAAAAAAAAATGAAATGTAAACCAAAAAGAAAAAAAATGAAATTAAGAGAATGAAAAAGAAATTATGAAGCAAAAAGAAGAAAAAATGAAAATAAATAAATGAAAAAGAACATATAAACCCAAAAGAAGAAAAAAAATAAAATTAAAGGAAAGAAAAAAAAAATGCAAACCCAAAAGAAGAAAAAATGAAATTAAGGGAAAGAAAAAGAATATATGAACCAAAAAGAAGAAAAAAAGAAAATTAAGTAAAAGACAAAGAAAATAACGTTGAAAAAGAAAAAATTAAATTAAATAAAAGGAAAAGAAAACATAAACCAAAAAGAGAAAGAAAAAGTAAATAGAAAGCAAAATAAAGAAAAAAGAAAATAGTAAATGAAAGTAAAAGAATGATAGGAACACTAACAAAAGAAAGAAAGCAAATGAAAACCAAAAGTAAGAAAAAAAAAAAAAAATAAAATGCAAATGAAAGAGAGAAGAAACTAGTAAGCCTATTACTATTTTTATTGCTCTTTTTCTATTCTTCATTTATTCTAGAATTCTGGCTGATGCGGATCATTTCTCAAATTGATTGAATATTGCACAACCTTTATAGATTTTGTCAGAAAATTAACCTTTCAGCAATGGATATGCACTATAGTGAATTTTGAATGAGTACCAATCTCTACTAACAAATAGAACCAACATAGTCATTTATTTCACTCAGTGAGTCAATACCAGTCTCTACCGATTAATGGAACCTTGATAGTCTCTTAGACTATTCACCGAAGCAACACCTGCCTCTACTGATAGATGTGACAATTCTGGCATCTTAACATTTTTTTAAAATAATATTAACACCATCCAATTCAAAATAAAGAAGATATTTGAAAAGAACATCATAAAAAAACAAAGAAAATACTACCTACATTCTATTTTGTAGGTAAGAATAAACAAACCAAAAATGGCCAAATTTGTTTATGAAACTTTCACTTATTAAATGGTTAAAGAGAAAGAAAGAAAGAAAGAAAGAAGAGGAGAAGAAACACTAAATAAAAAAAATAGAAAGCAAATTTAAAAAGATTTGTGAAAAAAGGAATAATTATTATCAAGAGAATGAAAAAGAGAGAGAGAAAGAAAGGAAATAAGTGTGGAAGGCATATGAAGCAAAGAAAGGAAAAAAAAGAATGGGAGAAAGTGAAAGAAAGTGAACATGAAAGAGAAAGAAAGAAAAGAATAAGAGAATGGAAAAGAAAGTAAAACAGGAAAGAGAATGGGAGAGAAAGAAAGTGAGACAATAGAAGACAATTGAAGGAAATGAAAATGAAAGGGGGAAAGAGAAAGAAAGAGAGAATGAGAAAGACAAAGAAAAGGTAAAAGAGAAACACTTGATAAAAATACATTAAAAAAATGTAAACATATATAGTTGTGAAGTGAATGAAATGGGAGAAAGAAAGAAAGAAAAGAAACAAGAAAATAAGACATTAAGAAAGAAAAGAATAACAGAATAGGAAAGAAAAGATTAAGAGAATGGGAAAGAAAGACAGAAAGAAAGGAATAAAACAATGGGAAAGAACAAAAAGAAAGAAAAGAATAAGAAAATGGGAAAGAAAAAAAAGAAATGAATAAGTGAATGGGAAAAAGAGAAAGAAACAAACAAAAAAATAAGAAAATAGAAAAGAAATAAAAGAATAAGAGAATAGGAAAGAAAAAAGAATAATTGAATAAAAAAAGAAAGAACTAAGAGAATGGGGAAGAAAGAAAGAATGAACATAATTAATGAAAAGGAAAGTAAGAAAAGACTAAGAGAATGGCAAAGAAAGACAGACAAAAGAAAAGAATAAGAGAATGAGAAAGAAAGAAAGAAAAAAGAAAATAGAAAAAGAATGAAAGAAAAAACTAAGCAAATGGAAAAAAAAGAATAAGAGAATGAGAAAGAAAGACAGAAATAAATGGATAAAAGAATGGGAAAGAAAGAAAAGAATAAGAGAATGAGAAAGAAAGACAGAAATAAATGGATAAAAGAATGGGAAAGAAAGAAAAGAATAAGAGAATGAGAAAGAAAGTCAAAGAAATGGATAAACAGCTGACAAAAATAGAAAAAAATCAAATGTTAAAATATAGATTTATAAAGATATCATTGATTGATAGATTTTTCTTTTTTTTACTCCTTATCAAGCTTTTGTGGGTTATTTAAAGCCAGAAAATATTTTTAGATTATAAAACAATTTTTTAAATAATAAGGATTTACTGATATAAGTCCTAGTAATTAACACAGAGCAGTCGGGGGGGAGAGGTGGATTTATAACTTTCCCAAAGGTATTTGCACTTATAAAATATTTTAAAAAGTGAATATAATGAGCCTGACTGGAATTAGAACTCATCTCTCTGATTTACAATTCCTAGTCATTATCCTTTACACCACCTGCACATCCAAGCTTATAGTACTTGGTATTCCCAAGTGATTACCCATCTAGGTACTGACCAAGTTAGACGATGCTTAACTTTGGTGATTGTACAAGAACTGGTATTTCAATGGGTATGGCCATAAGCTTATGAAGATAGGAAGAAATGTTACTTTGTGAATAAAAAAGAATGAGAGAAACAAAAGAGAGAATGATAAAATAGAATGAGAGAATGAAAAATAGAGAGAGAAAGAGAGAATGAAAAAGAGAGCGAAAGAGAGAATGAGAGAGAGAAAGAGAGAATGAAAAAGAGAGCGAAAGAGAGAATGAGAGAGAGAAAGAGAGAATGAAAAAAGAGAATAAGAAAGAGAGATCGAAAAGGAGAATGAGAGAGAGAGAATGAAAAAGAGAGAATGAGAGAAAGAAAGAGAGAATGAAAAAAGAAAGACATTGAAAAAAGAGAATGGAAGAAACAGAATGAAAAAAGAGAATGAAAGAGACAGAGAAAGAGATAGGTATATATCAGTAATAAAGAATTTTTTTATATTTATTCTTTGAGAAGGAAAGGAAAAGAAAAGATGCCAAGATAGGTATTGAAGAAGGGAGAAATTAGAATTTTTTAAAAAAAGACAGTGAAAGAAATGTAAGCTGAAGAAATAGAAAAAGAGAGCTTTTGATGTATATTCTTTGGGAAGAAAAAGTAAAAAGGAAGGCGAGAAAGTGATAAACCCAAGACTGGGAAAAAATACTTCAGAGAATGAAATTAAGAAATAAGAAAGAAAGACAAGCAGAAAATATAAGAAAAAGAAAAGGTAAGACTTTTAATGCTTACTCTTGTAGAATTATGGCAAAAGCTTTGTCTCACTTTGGAAATACCATAATTAATAAAGAGTGAATTGTAATTCCTTAAGAGTGGCCATAATGCCAGCACTTTGTGCAAGTGCCTGTCATGGAAGAGCAGCCTCTGCTTGCCTCCATGCAGCAACCTCTAATAAAGATATTGGACAAAAATGATGGACAAAAGTGAATTTCTTTTCAAAGGTCAAGGAAAACTAGCGAGTTGGCCATTGAGTGGTATGCAGCAAACTGTATTTCATTTGACAGGGAAAAAAGATAAAGAATGGGTCTGGAAGAACAAAGAAATGGAGGAAGGAATGAATGAAAGATGGAATGAACAGTTGGAGATCATTGTTGTTTTTCTTGTTGATGCATATTGGAGTACATTAGAGGCTTTTGCATAGATGTCAGGAAGGCATTGCAGGTAAAGAAATGGAATGAGAAAAGAAAGAATGTACATAATTGGAAAAAGAGAAGAAAGAAAGAAATTAGAAAAAAGTGAAAAGAAAAACTGATTCCCAAAAGGAAGACGAATGACAACATTGAATGACTAATAATGGAAAAGAAATAAAAGGACGAAAGAAAGAAATATATAACGTGAACAATTCAGTAATGAAAAAAAAAGAAAGGATTTATCAAGAATAAATAAGAAGAAAAATGAAAGAAAAATAGACAAAAAACAAGTAAGGAAAAGAAAATGAAGGAAACAATGAAAGAAAAAGATAAAATATCCCCCCCCACCCAAAAAAAAGGAAAGAAAAATACAGGTGTCAAAATAAAATAAAGAAAGAGGATAAAAAGAAAGA
The DNA here is from genome assembly GCA_964036315.1 of Acanthosepion esculentum. Classification (NCBI taxonomy): domain Eukaryota; kingdom Metazoa; phylum Mollusca; class Cephalopoda; order Sepiida; family Sepiidae; genus Acanthosepion; species Acanthosepion esculentum. Next base: position 26,875,145 of record OZ038485.1, on the reverse strand, counting down.
AAGAAAAAAGAAAAGATAAAGGTTTACATGCAAAAAATAAAAACAAAAATGTAAAAAAAAAATTAAAAGAAAGAAAGAACAACAGATACAATGAGAAGAACAAAAGAGAAGGAAAAAAAGAAAGCAAGAAAAAAAACTCATAACAGAAAAGAAAAGCTTATTCTGTTTGCCTCTTTCATTTCATTTACTTTTGAGAGCATGTGAGAGAAATTGTGACTGGGGTGGGGAAAATGGAGTGGGTACAGTGGCAGCCATATTTAATCTGACATAAGCGAAAGTTCCTGTACTTAATCTTGGCATATAGAATATTTCAGTGCATTGGTAAGTGGAAGCAAGGAGCACCTGATGTCTTCTCTGTTCATGGAAATAACACTTTCAAAGAGGCGGCTTTCTCATGTTTCATTTTGTATTATAAACAGACAAGTCAGGTGGCCTTTGCATAAAATCACAGTTGCACCTGCTTGACTATGGCATCTCTGAGTTCAAGCCATATCAGTTCTTCAAATTTAGACATTTTCAAATGGTCCTTCTGTTTTTAAAAATTTAATATCCTATCCTTTGTCTGTCTATCTATCTATTTATATATATATATATATATATATATATATAAAAGTGAACATAGAAGTCAACACTTAGAGGCGACAGTCTGTTTCATGCTAGATGCAATCGGTGGCCTGATGATTGCATCTAGCATGAAACAGACTGTCACCTCTAAGTGTTGACTTCTATGCTCACTTTTATATTTACACGTGCTCTATCTCTGATATTGAGCACTTTATCCCATAAATATAGCACATTTTAAGACTATATTTCTCCATATATATATATATATATATATATATGTGTGTGTGTGTGTGTGTGTGTGTGTGTGTATAATAAATACAGAATCCTTAAAATCCATCAGGTCAGGTGGTATTAAATTTATTTCATGGAACTCACATTCATCTCTTCAGACCAGTTTTTCATTAATAAATGGAGTTCAATTTATTCAGACACAAGGAAAAGGAAAATAAGAGAAGAAAATGAAAAATTGTTAATGTTAAAAGGGAGTAAGAAAAAAGGGGAAGAAAGACAAAAATTTCAATATATATATATATATATATATATATATATATATATATATATGTATATGTATATGTAAAAGTGAACATTGAAGTCAACACCCAGCACTAAAAGTCCTTTTCATGCATGAATGCAATCTTGAGGCCATATATGTTGTGTTTTAACTTGATTATTTGGCTGGTCAATAGAGCATTATGAGTAGGTCTATTATAATATTTTAATGGTTATTGGGTGGGTGGGTGGTAACGATTATGTTTCAAATCATGCTAGGAACTATTAAGTAGAAATAATTGTGGGTTTGAATGCAGTTTTGTAGTGTGTAGTGTGTATGTGAGTGTTGCCGAAAATCCACTATATTTTAGAGCTGTTTAATCAACTTTTCTTGGCTTTGTTGCAGATGGTTTCACTGGAAGAATAAGTAAATAAATAAAAATAAATATATGAAATAAAATAATCCAAATCAATAAATAAGCAAGCAGAGTGCTGCACAATGCAATAAAACCAACAGTTGAAATGTTTTGAATTTTCAGCAATACATATACACATTCACAGACAATTTAAGCCCCCTGAAGATGGTCTCAGATGAGGCTGAAAGTACTTGGGAAAATAAAAACTATTTGAAAGAAATTTTTTGGTATTTTTCTTTTCTAAGGCTACCAAGAAATTAACCCATGAACTTGAAAGGATCACAACCAAAATAAATTGACATGATATGTCTAAATTATTTAACCAAAACTGTTTGAATGAAAATATGCTGACTAAATATGCGTATATATATATATATATATATATATATATATATATATATATATATATGCCACCGAACAAATGAAATTTGATTAAGCACTTTAGAAGGTAAGCGCAAATTTGTTAACAGTGACTGCTACTGCTGATAATGCAAAGGTCTTCTAGGAATTGAGCATTCTGTGTCACTGGTGTGTTTATTCAAAAATAAATACTTAAAAATTCACCTTCCTCGCTGCCAGTAGCTGATAGGTTAGGGGAAAAATTTCTGACTGATGCCAAATTAGTCAGGTTTTAATCCTAGCTAGAGGTAATCAGATGTATTGCCACTCTGATGAGCTGTGATACAGCAAAACAGTCTGTCTGCGGATGACTATATATATATATATATATATATATATATATATATATATATGCACTTAGCCTTGGAGTCGGTAGAGTAGAGAGCAATGTGTTTTAGTGAACTCAGTGGTTTTCAATCTGCTATACTGAATCATCTTCAAGAAGCAAGAGCAAGATCTAAAAGGTCAGCAAATTTAACAGTGATCTAATCTCACAATCCTCACTCTTACTCCTTATGCGGCCTCTTTTGCAAATCATTTATGGGTCTTAAGTGTCACTTAACATTATCACACAAAATTCATAATTGAATCAATTCGTTAAGTTGTCAGATCTTCATACATCGAAACCGATGGGAGAGTTCATTATATATATATATATATATATATATATATATATATATATATAAGTTATTACGTTTGAAAATTTAAGTTATCACTAGAAAAAAAGCAGAACAAGACAATCTAAAACTTATAAACCAGGATACATTTATGGTTCTATCAAAATGCACAAACCTAACTTTCCGCTCCACCCTATTATATACCAAATTCCTACTCCTGTCTACCAACTAAATAAATGTTTAACCAATTAATTACACCATACATACCTAACAAATATTGCATTAAATCAACTCTTATACTTACACAAATATTAAAATCTGAAAAACCTAATAATGTAACCATAGCATCACTTGACGTTGAAAATCTGTTCACAAACGTTCCAGTTAGAGAAACGATTGACATTACTATTAAAAATATATATAATATTTCATCTCTACTCCCATTAAACATTAAACCTAAAATATTAAGAAAATTACTTTTAACCTGTGCCACTGAAGTCCCATTTTATGATCACAGAAATAACGTGTATGTGCAATGTGATGGTGTTTCAATGGGTTCAGCTCAAGGTCCAATCTTCAGTAACTTCTACATAACCTACCTAGAAAATAATATATTTAGAACCATGAAGAAACCCTCCATCTACCTAAGATATGTAGATGATATACTTATTTTAGTTAAAAACATAGAAGAAATAATGGAACTCAAAAAAATCTTTCAAAAAACTCTGTCCTCAAGTTCACATACAAACTTAAAGATAACAAAATCCCTTTCCTTAACATTTTAATAGACACAATTAACAACACATTTACTACCTCTCCGTATAAAAAAAGCAACCAGCAAAAACTCTTGCATTCTCAATTATAAGAGTGAATGTCCAGATTACTACAAAACAGCACTTATACAGAATTTTATTAACCGAGCACAAATTAATTCCTCCACAAAAAAGATTTTTTACAATGAAGTAAAAAATATTAAGCAGATTCTCGTTAATAATGACTTCCCAAACCACATTATAGATGAACAAATAAGACGATATATAAAAAACCTCAACACACATCAAATAGAATATAGTACTTCCCCAAAGGACACTAAATATATCAAACTACTATATTGTAACCAATTGCATCCTAACTACAAACAGGATGAAAAAATCATAAACAATCTCATTTATACTAACATACCTTCCAAGGATTCTAATAAAAAAAATAAAATTGATCATATATTATAAAAAATACAATACAACCAAGTTAATTATCCACAATAACTCCTCCCCACTAATGTAAAACTAACATTATATATCAATTTAAATATCCCTTAGGAGAATGTATCTCCAAGAAATAAACAAATATATATGTTGGGTATATAACAAATACACTAACAAGAAGGCTTACACTCCATGTGTCTGACCATTTGTCCATTGCAAGACATGTACAACAACGTTCCTGTCCACATTCACAATATAAAAAATTACTAATCAACAACACAACTATCCTACACCATGAAAATAACAAATTTAGATTACAGATTCTAGAAGTAATTTATATTAAAAAATTAAAGCAGGCACTGAACAGAGTCAACTTTGAATACTGCAGTAATGTTCTGAAATGCCTGTAAAGGAACAGTTTTTTCACGCTTTAATGTGTGTATGACCATGACATTACAACCTAGAGAGAAAAAATTCCATAATGGATAATTTTTTCACATTCTAATGAACGCTCAGCACATTGTCAACCATTTTGCATTTAAAAGCATAATGAAAAAATTACGGTAATGGATAACAATGCACAACTTTGTATAAGTACTTATATTAATGAACAACTCATAGTTTTGTATTACTTGCACCACTGAAGATGATCTTGGAAAAAATTCAAAGTAGTTGGGAAATGAAAATAAAAGAAATTTAAACATCTATAGCACATTTCTCTCATCCTTTAACATCAATACATGAAAGGTTATCCATGAGTATGAACGGATTTTGTTAAAAATTAGCAGACATAATTTCTGTAATTTATTCAGACATATATATATATATATATATATATATATATATATATATATAGAGAGAGAGAGAGAGAGAGATGCATATTTAGAGAGAAAGAGATATGTAACATATATAGATAGCTAGATATATGTGCATACATATATATATGCATGCACACACATATATATTCACACATATATATATAGACACACATCTATATACATGCATATGTATACACACACACACACACACATATATATATATATATATATATATATATATATATATATATATATATATATATATATATATATATAATTGTGTTGTTTTCTATGTCTACAGGAGAAAATGCAGATAATTAAACTTTTGAATAGCAATCAGTTGTTAGATCAACTACCATTAATTGTAGGCACATCACGGATTTAACTTTACAATCTTGTTAGTCTTTAAAAGTTTATAACTTATTAATTACTTATCTTATTTTATATTTTACTTTTATATAAACATTTTAATGTTATCCTTAGTAGTTTATTTTGAAATAAGATGATTGATAGGTTTATAGTCATATATTACTAGTAATGATGTTTGTCTTAGACAGGTTTATAGTCATATATTACTAGTAAAAAGGTTTGGTAATAGCCTTTAAATTTATATAATTAAGACAGATATCCAAAAATTTATATTTATTTTTTATTTATTTATAATTTAATGGTTTGTAAGTTGAATTAGTTATTTTGTATGTCTAATATTTTTACTTCTTAAAGGGCCACACCTACGGTTTACCTAAAAAAAGAAATCAGGAGAGATTTGAATATGCGCTGATTTCTCAACGGGTTTAAACACAGCGATAAAAGATTACCACTATCCTCAACCCAGTCCAGAAGAAGTATTCACTAAATTAAACGGCAGAAAATTTTTTTCAAAAATAGTTTTAAGTGAAGTGTACCTACAAATACCAGTCGATGAGGAAAGTTCAAAATTACTGTGCATAAACACACACAAAGGATTGTGCAAATACCAAAGATTACCATTTGGGATTAAGGTCACGCCAGCTATATTCCAACAGACAATAGATACTATGCTCGATTGACTAGAGTACATGATTGCATACTTGCATGACGTATTGATAAATAGCGAAAGCAGTGAACAACCCTGGGAACACGTACAAGAGGTGTTTAAGAGAATACAAAGCTATAGGTTCAAGGTAAAAGAAAACAAGTGCAATTTTTTCATGAAGGAAATTAAATACCTGGGCCATATCATCAATCAAGAAGGAAGACGACCAGACCCTGAAAGGGCAGCGGCAATAAAAAAAATGCCAGTTCCTAAGAATATAACAGAATTACAAAGTTTTCTAGGCTTAGTGAGTTACTACCAGGAATTCATTCCTCACATGCATAAACTTCGCGCACCACTGAACAAACTTCTGAAGTAAGAAAAAGTTTGGCAGTGGACAGATGAATGCCAGAAAACGTTTGACAAAATAATTAAGACGTTAACTTCGGATTTATTTTTGGCACACTATGATCTTAAATTAGAAATAATTGTAGCAAGTGACGCGAGCGCCTATGGAGTCGGGGCGTGTATACTGCATAAAATGCCGGATGAGACAATAAAACCCATCGCGCATGCTTCTAGAACCTTACTACCAGAAGAGAAAAATTACTCACAAATAGAGAAAGAAACTATGGGAATTATTTTCACAGTCACAAGATTTCATAAATATATCTATGGTAGATTTTTTACTCTACAGATGGATCACAAGCCGTTATTAACAATATAAAAACAGAGCCATTGGAAGATTCTGTAATTGCAGCCATACAACATGAAGAAGGTATCAGGACAGTACTATGTTGTACAGTTCAAAACCTCCCCGTCACACTACAAGAGATAAAAAATGAAGCAATAAATGATGAATTCATAAAAGAAACAAAAGTAAAAATAGCAGAAAAAAATAAGCAAATATCGGACAGCTTTTCCTTATGCAATAATGTGCTACTTTATAATGAAAGAGTAGTAATTCCCAAAACATTACAAAAGCAAATCCTAAAGGATTTCCACTGGGGCCATCCAGGAAAAAATAGAATGAAATCGCTGATGCGAAGCTATGTATATTGGAAAAACATGGACGAGGATATTATTCAGATGGTGGAAAAATGCAAGGGTTGTTCCTTAGCAGCCAAAGCACCGCCAATCATCCATAAGCCATGGCCAGAGACAGATTATCCGTGGTCAAGAATACGTGCAGATTATGAAGGTCCAATAGATGGTTTCTACTATTTGATCATAGTGGATAGTTATAGTAAATGGCTGGAGGTGTTTCATTGCAAAAATCCTACTTCGGAAACTACCATAAATTGCCTCCACGAGCTGTTCGCTCGGTTTGGAGTAATGGATTGCCTAGTCACAGATAATGGAATGCAATTCACATCAGCGGACTTCTAAGAGTTTTGTGAAATTTATCAAGTCAAACATATAAAATCCCCGCCATATCACCCAAGATCAAATGGGCAAGCAGAGAGAATTATTGATACACTCAAAAGAGCGTTAAGAAAAGCATATGATGTGCCTACGGAAAAAGCATTACAACAATTTCTACAGGTATATAGAATTACGCCAAATAATGCTACACCATCGGCATTAACACCCACAAAATTGATGTTCGCTAGAAAAATCAGATCTGTATTTGATAAATTGCTACCAAGTCAAACGAAGCAAATAACACAGTCGTGCGTACCAAAAAGAAAATTCCACCCAGGAGAAAAAGGTTTTTTTAAAGCATATCAAAATAATACATCTTACTGGGAGCAAGGTAAAATTGAAAAGAGAATCGGGAATATGGTTTACATAGTACAGGGACACAAATCCTCACATAGAAGACACGTAAACCAAATAAGGAAGAGACTGCTACAGGTTGCTAACGGTCCACCTCAGGGAGAAGTGACGGATACAATTTTCGATACATTTGATATAAAAAGGCCGCAAACAATGCCAGAACTACGAAGATCGTCCAGAAAAAGGAAGTTCACAGAACCTTTGGAAATAGATCCAAAGAAAAAAAAATATTAAAAATCCCTGCTATGCAAAAGCTTTGGAAGGGGGGTGTTATGAGAACTTACCCATAATAATAATGGACTATTCCGGACGTTATAAATACTGTGCCTCAAGAAGGCGAGAGGATTAATTGTAAGAACATTGGAATAGTGATACTTGTCGAGACAACATAGTTCACTCTAACCAAATCTGATAGTCATTACTAATACTTCTACTTCTTTGTATATATTTCTGTTTGTAATATATCTGTGTTATTCTATACCTGTGTTTGAGTTATTATTCATCGGTTCTACCTTAGACCATCACCGTGGTACAAGGAACTTGGACCATAACACTTTTTCTATTACATCCCTCTCAATATTAACATTTTTTCGTTGGCTAAATTATCATCAACAACTTCTCCTGTTTTCCTTTCTTCTTTCCTTTCTTTCCTTTTTCTTTACAATTGTAATTTTTGATATATTACTTCTCTTCTTCTTTCTTTTCTTTTCCTTCTCTTTGGAAAAGGGAAGATTTCTTATGTCTTTCTCTTCTTAGATCTTTCTATTTCTCTTTCTTCTTTCTTTTTCCTTTTATTGATTTCTTGTCCTCTTCTTTTTTTCTGCTTTAACCTGTGTATGTTTATTCCTTTCTTTTCCTTTTATGGTAAAATTATATATTTCTTTCTTTCCCCTTCATGGAAATTTTTTCTTATTTCTTTCTAATTTTTTAAAAATATAAAAAGAAGTGATGTTTCATAATAGCATTTAAAAAAAAAATCGTTTATAACTATCTTAGATCACCACGTGATAGAGATGTCTGAATCGGGCAGCAGTTCTGCAAGAGTGTGCTGAACAATAGTAACTCCCCAATCCTTCCTCTATTTAATCAATTCAAAGTCCTAACATCTACAGCAGATAAGATTGAATGCTTTGTTCAGAACTTCTCATCCAACTTAATACTCAACTCATCTGGAGTGCTCACATCTGATTTCCCCCCTAGAACTGAGTCTGTATTGAGTGATATGTGCATCACCCTGTCACTAGTTCGGGACATCATTTTGAAATTAGACTCCCATTAGGCAAGTGGAGGTAATGGGATACCAGCCGTCATCCTAAAGAAATGTTCTCTTGAGCTGCCTCCGCTTCTCTCCAATCTATACAACTGTTCCCTCACTGCTTCCTGCTTTCCAGCTTGTTGGAAATCCTCCTCTATAGTTCCTGTTTTTAAAAACTCTGGGGAACCCTCTAGCCCCTCTATCGCCCTATCAATCTCCTATCACTTTCCGGCAAAGTCTTTGAGGCTTTAATCAAAATAACAGGATGATTAATTGATTTTTGTAATGGTGAAGCTCGAACTGTGGCTCTAGATATCTCTCAGGTTTTGGTATGTTGGTATTCTATGTAAATTTCAGGGCTACAGTATTACAGGACGATTGTTTGATTTAATCCAATTATTCATATCGAATTCTAGATCCTTTCATGCAAACAATGATGTCTCCCCAAAGCTGTATTCTGGGTACTACATTGTTTATGACCTTCTTCAATGATCTTCCTGATGTCATCAGTTCCCAAGTATGTATTTATACAGATGACATTACCATTTAATCTTGTCTCAAAAGTAAATTTGTCAGCACTGACAAAGTTAAATTGGCTGTTGCTCTTGAAAAGGACCCCCAATAAGTGGTTAATTGGGGCTGGGAATGGCATGTAAATTTTAATGCCTACAAAACTAAACTGCTCTCATTTAACCATTACAGAGAAACTTCCCTGCCTGCCATCAGTATGGTTGATGCTTGACTCCAGGAGAGTGTCTCACTGTGCCTTCTTGGCCTCACGTTTTCAACCAACTTGAAGTGGAACAACTACATTGAATTAATAGCTGCATCTATTGCAAGGAAAGTTGGTTCACTGTTTTTCACGTCAGTGTCCATCTTACACATCCAGAACTCTGCCATTCCTCCATGCATTGAATACTGTTGGCATATCTGGTCTGGTAACCCTGCTGTTCATCTCATGGTTCTTGACAAAATATAAAGAAGGATCTGCAATCGAATTGAGCCTAACTTGACATCTCGACTTCAGTCACTTTCTCACAGATGTGATGTGGCTTCCCTCTGTCTTTTCTACAAATATTTACATGGCGACTGTTCTGTAGAGCTTTTTTTCCTGGTGCCCCAACTACATGAATTTAAGTGTGCTACCAGATTGTCATCTAGGTCCCATCATGTTACTGTTGAAATAGTTAAATGTAACCACCACTTCTAATCTAATGGTTTCTTTTCTCACACTTCCCAACAGTGGAACTCGCTTCCTCTTACTTGCTTCCATGATAACTACAATCTTGAAAAATTTAAATGCAACATCAATTGCCATCTTTTGATGTCTTGAACCCTGTTCATCTTTTATCCTTTCCTCAATCCCCCTATACCCAATCTTTTCTCTCACTTTTGCTCTCTGTAATTCCCTACATATAAGTGGCACTACTGCCTTGCTTGGAGTGAAATACTTAAAAAAAAATACATATATATATGTGTGTATGTGTGTATATATATATCCATGTGTGTGCATGTGTGTCTATATATAAATATATATATATATGCATGTGCGTATGTATACATGTGTGTGTATATATATGTATGTGTATGTATATATATATATGTGTATGCATTTATATATGTGTGTATATGTGTGTGTATGCGTTGATACATATATGTGTGTGTGTGTGTGTTTGTAGGATGTATAAAATATCTGAAACAAAAGTTAAGACAATGAGAGAAAGTGGAAAATATATTAACAATGCATTTCGATGGAGAGCATATGCCTTCTTTGACTTCTTCAGAGTAGAATGAAGGAAAGAGAAAACTGTGACGAAAATGCCTTTGGATCTGAGGATAAGTTGGTATCATAAATCAAATTAAATTACCTTGGCTTATCAATCACCTCCAAATGTTCAGTCTTAAGAGACTCTCAGTCTGCCTGTTTGTTTTATCTATATTAGAGACATTTGATATTGTTGGATTCTTTTTGTTATATATATATATATATATATATATATATATATATATCTCCAAATGTAAAAGAACGAAGAGTAAGATTTCAGCGTTCAAAACATTAATTTAAAACAGGGCTCAATACAAAAGCAGAGCAATAAATATTTGTTTATTATGCAGTGTTACATTAAAACATGCACATACCCACTACTAAACTGTACATCTTGTTTCACTGTAAACATTGTTTTTAGCATCAAGTAGCATTGTGATCTCCCACCTGATGAAACTTTAAAAAAATTTAATGTTGAAACAAGATATATAGTTTTGTAGTGGGTATGTGCATGTTCTAATGTAACACTGCATAATAAACAAATATATATATATATATTACTTGTACACATGTGTACATACATACTCACCCACTATTAGAGCTTTTTTGTATACATGTACATATGTGCGTGTGTGTGGAAGGATTTTCATTATATTTCAGTATGAATCATGTTTTCTCAGCATACAAAATCAACCATGTGAAATGCATTTGAATTGCAAAAATAGATTCATGAATTATTTTATAAAAATAGAGCCAAAAGATCTTATCAAAACAAGCAATAATCTCCATTTTCTAATATACTGACATTGGCTCACTTTCAAAAGCATTGGCAATGTATAACTACAGCAAATTATATTCAGTTTATTAATACATAATAAGTCATTTATCTTGCATTCTTAAACTAAATTACTTTCAATGTAATGCATTTTTATAGTGAATTATTTTCAGTCAATTTCTTTGGTGATTTATTGTCCTCAAACAAAATTAGTATTTTACAAGCATATCATACACAAACACGCCTATTTGGGGCTACCCTCTGGATTTAATAATTTTAAGTTTCTTACCTTCTTTGGTTTAATTAACTGTACTAAGTAAGGATGCAGAAATTATTTAAGCTATTAGTGCATGAGAAATAATATTTTTAGAGAGAAGGTTAAAATTTTAAATCCACCTGCTCTAAGATTACCAGCAAGGTAGATTAGGCAAAAAGAGCTAATATTTTAAGGATACTTCATGCAGTTAATAGGTTCATTTTGTTATTATCATTATTCAATATATGATAAAGCAGTACAGGAAGAGAAAGTATCTCTGTCTCAAAGTGATCTAGTGAATTAGTTTTCAAAAAATGCACACAACCTGCAATTTTTAGGTAATTCTTCAAAATTCAGAGGGTAGCCTCAAACATTTAGACTATAGTGTGTGTGTGTGTGTGTGTGTGTGTGATGGATTCTCCCATCAAGTTTCATGTATGATGTTCCAACAACAACAAACTAATTATCTGCATGTCTATGATGGGCATAACTTTTGAGACCGGCTCGAGAATTGCACAAAAGACCACAAACAGTACAGGAGAATGTGTTGTATCCAAGTGCAGCAGGAACACCGTTATCTGTCTTATTTTGCTTTCATGTTTCACCTAGTAGAATGATGCTTACTTCTTGATGGTGGATTATTCCTGCATTGCAGCTGGAACGTTATACTTTGATCTCTTCAGAGCTACCTCAGTAAAGTTCTTGAATGGAATGTTAACGCAAAAAAGGTTGCTTTTCAGTTTATCTTTATACCTGAGCCAGGGGTATCAATATTTCTATGACCACTATGGAGTTCACTGTAAAAAAAAGAACTTTTGGTATGCGATCATCACTCATTCTTGCCGCATGGCCAGTCCAACGCTGTTGTGATTGCATTATGAAGGTGTTGATGGTACCAATCCCGCATTTCTCAAAAAGGTCAGCATTTGACACTCAATCATCAAATGTTAGGACACAGATTGTACGGAGACAGCCTTTATGGAAGACATCTAATCAATTAGTGTGCCATTTATAAGGTGTCCAAGTTTCAGAGCCATACAAAATAAATGACAAAATGACAGCTTTGTATACTTGGATTTTAGGGCAAAACTTTATTCTCCTTTCGTCCCACAACCTATGACACAGTGAACTAAAGGAAGTGCTGACTTTTGCAATGTGATTAACAATTTGTCATCAAGTGATATATATATATATATATATATATATATATATATATATATATGAAGAAATATAGTCTTAAGATGTGCTATATTTATGGGATAAAGTGCTCAATATCAGAGATAGAGTGTGTGTAAATATAAAAGTGAACATAGAAGTCAACACTTAGAGGTGACAGTCTGTTTCATGCTAGATGTAATCGTCAGGCTTGACAATTGCATCTAGCATGAAACAGACTGTCGCCTCTAAGTGTTGACTTCTATGTTCACTTTTATATTTATATATATATATATATATATATATAGAGAGAGAGAGAGAGAGATAGATAGAGAGAGAGAGATAAAAATTAGGGAATCAGATGATACCAGTACCTTAGTTCCGACCTCTTGGTATCTTCTGGCAATTTTGGTCAATTGATTTCCTAATGCTTTATTTTATTTTTTTAAAAATACTAAAATTACGAATGCTACATATTTTTTTAAATAAATAAATAAACAAATGAATAAGTGCACAACTTAAGCTGTGGTAGAAGGTGAGGAGGAGGGGAAAAGCAAGTGTATTGAAAATGTATCAGTGGGGCAGTAAATATACATACTTTCTTTTCAGCCTACTTCATATGAACTCAAAAGGAACTTTTTAGTATGTATACAATGAGACATAATTTCCAATCTGTCATTCAAAAGCTTTTGGCTCTGGAAATATTATAATAGGTAATTTTTCTTGTTGACAAAGCTTGCGGATGTTGCTATGACTGTTGTAAGGTTTCGCTTTTTTTAAAATTAAAATTTTTTTGTATAGATACTAAAAATTTCCTTTTGAGTTCATACAAAGTGGAATGAAAAGAAAGTAGAGTATGTATATTTACTCCCCAACTGATACATTTTAAATACACTTGCTTCCCCATTCCCCACCTTCTACTACACCTCACATCATGTGCTTATTCATTTGTTTATTTATTTATTTAAAAAAATATAGCATTCATAATTATGAATTTAAAAACAAAATAAAGCATTAGGAAATCAATTGACCGAAATTGCCTGAAGATACCAAAAGGTTGAAACCAAGGTAGCAGAATTGACTGATTTCCTAATTTTCTATACTTAAAAGCTCTACATTTTTATCTTTTTATATGTGTATTGAGCACTTTTTTAATACTACTGTATCCTGGTCTAATTCAACTCTGACCATTGATTTCTTTATTATTTATATATAAATATATATATATATATATATATATATATATATATACACACACACACACACAAACACTATAATATTCTTAATTCTTAATGAAATTGCATGCAAAATAAATTTGGATTTCGGCATTAAATAACCCATATAGGTGTTGATATACTGCTAAACAAAAATAACCAAACAATTAAATATATTTTTTTTAAAAGATTTGGTGGAAAAAGTACTCAATACCCTAAACAAACAAAATGAAACAGAGCCTAATATTTTGTGGAACAGTTTTTGTTTGCAACTGCAGCTTCTGGTCACTCCTTATGAGTAGCCATTGGCTCTGAACAGTCTTCTGCTTGTATGATAGACAACTTTTCCTAGCTGATCATTTTCAGTTTCTTTCATTTACTAGGCTGATGAAAACGGACATAGATTTTGAATTAGATTTATGTCAGGAGACTGATTGAATCACTTTAAGAGGTTGAGTTTCTTATTTTTAAATGAATGTTTGGTTGCATCGTCAATATTTTTAGTTTTATTGTCCTGCTGAAAGACAATTTTGCTTTGTTTATAAGTTTAATTTTATTGCCAGTTTATTTACAGTTGTGATGATATGTTTTTTGTTTTTTTAAATCATTTCATTCTAAGCAAGGCAATAAAGCCACTATGGTTACTGAATGTGAAACAATATGAGACAAAAAAAAATTTAAGAGAGATCAATAAAAAAACAGAAATTAAAAAGACAAACGATAATGAGTGATACTGCATTTAAATTTTTGAAGATCAAAGTTGACTTAGAAGCAAAACCCCATAAGAAAGTTCCACAAGCAAAAAGTGCAACAGAAGAAACTGTTAGCATAGAACTTACAGTTCCATTTAGCCATTTCAACTTTAAAATGCTAATCTTGTATTGCTCTTAGATTCATAAAGTTTAGGTACAAAAGATGAAATTAATATTTATTTTGAAAAATACAAAAATTATGCACACGGGGATAGGGGAAGTCTAGCCTTCAAGCTGTCTTATCATTAAACTTAGCTAGCCACAATTACTGACCAAAACATACCACAGTATTCCTTACACGAAAACAACACATTCTTACTTACCATTCTTACTACAGCCTATGTAATACCACATAGTCTCTATGTAGTCCAAACTAGTTTCTATATATACAATCTCTGTAGGAGAGAATAAAAATAACAACATAAGAAAGTGGAAAATTCATTAGAACAATTACCATGAAAGTATTTATAGAAAAGGCACAGGGAAGCTACGTTACGGCGGTGGGAAAGTCACTGAAGCCGAGATGCCAGGTCAGGACCAATAACATTGCAAATCCGTCTTTGGATCTTAGCTTTAAATATATAGCAGAAGCAACAGACCAGATGTAGAAGAAATATTCAACGCATGGATGAATGGTAAACTTATAAATGTGTAAGACAGATTCTGACAAGAAAAATTGTCTATTACGAGGAGGTGAATCAAATTTCCTAGCAGCAAACTTAACAATTGATTCAATCTTTCCATTTCATGTCAGCAGAAAATAATATTTTCTGATAACATGCTAGGAATCACTCTCCTGGTGGTTAGTATCAGCCATGCTGATGAAAGGCAAAAAAGGTTTTTTAAAAAAAGATGATTAAAAGAGAGCAGTTTCATTTTGGAGGCATTGCAAATAACAAGCCATTTCTTGCCCCAGTTAACAACAGATTGTGTAATATGTGATTCACACTAGAAAATGCCAAATGCTCAGTATTGAATTTAATGTCAATAAGGAACCTTTACTTGTACAGGTTGTATTGAAAATAAAAGTGCTTTTTTTAAGTTTTAGAACTTTTTATTTCAATAAAAGTTACAACTTTCTACAAAGTAATTTTTCTTGCTTTTTTGTTGACAAATTTTTCATTGATATCATCAGAAACTATTTCATTTGTTAATTTGTTGCTCTGTATACAGTAGATAGGCTAGTATATATTAACCATGATTTAAATTATTCGAAATCAAAAAGATCCTTCAATTTTAATACTTTCCTGATATTAAAAGAACTTTTATTTCAATACAACCTGTACAGGCTTATAGCCTACAGCAGAAACAAAAGTGCCACCCCAATAAAAATGCCGGTTGGGGCGGACTGCCCCTTACGTCCCCGTCTAAATACACCACTGAAGGAACAGGAAAATTTCCTGTTTCTTAACTTTTTCTGTTTTCAGAACAAATATTTGCTTAGAGCTACAAAGCTAGGAAGTTGTGGAAAGCCATGATCACCAACATCATGAAGGAACAAAGTATCTGAAAGAAGAAGAAAATAGAATTTGTATTCATTCATCAATGTTAATTTACATAAATTTCTTCACACTTTTACTCACTCTTTTTCTACTTTCTTCTTTTTCTCTTTTCTCTTCTTTATCATTCTCTTTTGCTATGTTTTCTCTCTTTGGACATTTTACCATTTCTAATCTCTCTCTCTCTCTCTCTCTCTCTCTCAATTTCTCTCAATTTCTTTCTGTCTCTCTTTCTCTCAATTTCTTTCTGTCTCTCTCAGTTTCTTTCTCTCTCTCTCTCTCAATCTCTCTCTCAATTTCTCTCAATTTCTTTCTGTCTCTCTTTCTCTCAATTTCTTTCTGTCTCTCTCAGTTTCTTTCTCTCTCTCTCTCTCAGTCTCTCTCTCAATTTCTCTCAATTTCTTTCTGTCTCTCTTTCTCTCAATTTCTTTCTGTCTCTCTCAGTTTCTTTCTGTCTCTCTCTCTCAATCTCTCTCTCAATTTCTTTCTCTCTCTTCCTCTCTCTCAATTTCTTTCTCTCTCTCAATTTCTTTCTCTCTCCCCAACTCTGATTCTCTTATTTCTCTATTCATTCTTCTCTACTCTCTGCTTATTTCACCCTTTCTAATTCTTAAGCCCATTCTCTCTGTTTTTATTCTTTAGAAAATGCCTTTCTTGTTTGTTTTTGTTTTACTTCTTTTCATTTATATTGTAGTATTCTTCCCGCTCCCGCCCTCTATTCAACTTTTACTCTTTTTATCTCCCCCACTCCTCCTATTCACTTCTTCCTTTCTTCCTCCCACTTTCATAATTCTAGTCTATTAAAGAACATACTTATTGCAAAGAAATCTTATCAAGAACAATAGTGACTGTCTCCTTCAATATTTCTCTGCTACCTCAAATTTCCACCCTGTAATTACCCCATTAAGGCCTAACATTGTTATAAAGGCTCTTATGTGGTCTCTAATTCACATCTGACATTTTATTTCGTCATATGTAGATACCTTTAAATATTAACTCCCATTTTTCACCAAATTCTTTCTTCTTTTTGTTGCCCCAGAAATATTCTATTAATTTACATTGAAAATGTATTCTTTCTTCTCCTAATGAACCGTTTCTGTCTTTCATTCTACAAGAGTTCCTTTTTCTTTGGTAAAAAAAAACAAAACAAAAAAAAACAAAAAACAAACAAAAACAACTGAAAAGACCCTTAATTTGTCACCATTTGAGCTTGAATCAGTAGATTAAAGTAATCTTTGCCAATAATCACATGACAGAAATGGAAACTGGGGAAAAGAAGAGTTCTATTTTGTAAGATGCTCAAAATATTTGTGGATCTGCCACTGTCAGGAGACGTTAAAAATGGCATCATTGATTGGAAGCATAATCCTATCAACCAAAAAAAAGGTTTACATAATTGCATTAAATATAATTAAGCTTACATAATTAGACTTTAAAAATTGACATCAGAAAAACTAAGACATAGTTTTCTCTTAACTTTCATGGCATCCATTCTTAAACAGCCATGGATACTATTTTGGTGCTGAAAGAAATAAAAGCTTTTGTTTTATCTTTAATATCTCCCTAAGTTTTTGAAATTAATTTTTGCAATTAAATTTTAATTTGGTTCGTCTTGTTTAATATCTGTTGAAACTGTTTTAAAGATGTCTGCTAACAATTTGAGAGTACTGTGTATATTTTTGACTTAAATTTTGAGAAGAGCTATTCTATGTTAAATATTCTCATCTTTATCACTTTTAGCATCGCATTTTCTCAGGTCAGAATTTGCTGAATGTGGTATCCTGTGAATACTTTTAAATATTTAATACACTTTGACAAAGACGATATTCAATTGAAGAACATTAGATGAAGGAACAAATTAAAAATGGCAACAAAATTAACAAAGTGAATATTTTTTTAAATTCTGTATTTCAGCTTTGTCTTTATTTTATGAAGACTTCAAACTAGTATCCTTATATTTGACATTTTGATCACAAGGCTTCAACTGATGCATTATAAAGATTTCCTTATTTTTTTAATCATTTATCTATCTATCTATCTATTTATCTATCTATCTATCAGTCTGTCCATATCTATCTATCTATCTATCTATCTCAGTCTATCCTTATCTATCTATATATCTGTCTATCCATATCTATCTGTCTATCTATCTCAGTCTATCCTTATCTATCTATATATCTGTCTATCCATATCTATCTGTCTATCCATATCTATTGATCTATCTATCTGTCTATCCATATCTATTGATCTATCTATCTATCTATATTTCTCAGTCTGTCCATATCTATCTATCAGTCTATCCTTATCTATCAATATATCTGTCTATCCATATCTATCTATCTATCTCTATTTCTCAGTCTGTCCATATCTATCTATCTATTTTTTAATCATTTCACTCCAAGCAAAGTGATAATGCCACTAAGATGCAAGGGCTTACTGAGAATGAAAGAGAATGAGAATATGTTAGTGAGGAGAAAGGACAATAAAAGAACAAGTTTCAGGATTTATCTTTTTACAGCTTATCAATCGTTTACAGGTTATATAAAGCCAGAAGATATTTTTACATTGTAAAATTTTTTTTGAGATATTAATGATTTACTGATACAAGTCCTACCATTTTAACCCATAGCTGGAGGGGGGAATGGTGGATTCATACTTTGCTCAAGGTTACGTATGCATGTGAATATAATAAGCCTGACTCAGACTGGAACTCATCTCTCTGGTTTCCAATTCCGATCCGTTATCCATTACCCAACTGGCACATCCAAGCTCATAACATCTGGTCAAGACTCAAGGTTGCTTAACTTTGGTGATTCAGGAAGACAAAAAATGGTGACTGATGTTACATTTAATTGTTTGAAAAGCTTAGGTGGCAGGGAAGTCAGAAATCCAAGCGTAGTTCCACAATCAAGAAAAGAAACTATTAGAATAGAACTTACTGTTACATCTAGCTATTTCAACAATAAAATAATGAGACCTAATTGCCAATCTAGTAGTGCACTTAAATTCATGCAGTCAAGGTACCAAGACACAGTTTATGTCTAAACTTCTCAGATGAAGTTTTGGCATGATTCCATGAAGTATGAGCCCCAATATCCTCATCTTTATTGTTTTATTATAATATTTTGGCGAATATGTTTTTTTGCTTTTTCCCATTATGTGAAGTTCTCAAATGAAGTATTTTTAGTAATCAATGAATTATTCAAACCAGTATCCTAATCTTTGTTGTGTTTAACATATTTTTTTTTCTTTTTCTTTAATCAATTCACCCCAAGCAAGGCAATAATGCCTTTAAGATCCAAAGGGTTACTGGGAGTAAAAGAGAATGTGAAGAACCAGAAACCCAATTTGGAATAAGGGATAAACCACTACTCCTGTTCAAAAGACGGGAGAGTAGTTGAACTGGATGACAGACGTTGCTTAGTTTGATACAGGCAAAATGGGGAGAAAATTTGGACAAGAGGTTTGTGTTGTGCTAATTCTTATTTTATCAGGGTATGAAGAATCACTACTGATATCAGTGAAGAATATGAAACTACCTCAGCCACCAGACAGGCCAACAGTATATATATGTGTATTTAGGTAACAGCTACTTGTTTTTTGTTTTTTTTTACTAATATTAAGCCTATACACAGTTCAAGAGCCACTCAAGATAGAAGGATACTGAAGGATTTTGTTTGAGTGAATGGTAAGAATTAGTGCAGTTTATAAGGATATGTGCAAAAGATAATAGTTAACTCTAGACTTGAGCTGGTTATGATTGTAGCTTTCAGGAAAGCATCCACTTGGGAGTCATTTCCACATGGTAGCAGTTCTTGGGAAGAAGCTGTTTGAGTGGACAAATTTGATCAAAGAACGTATCAATAAGTGAATGTTAATGGGGTTATATTGCTTGACTGACACCCAAAATGGACTGCCTTACAAAACTCAAGCAGTTCCAAGTGCCTGTTTACTCATAGAGAAAGGGAACAGTGAATACATGCCTCTTCTGTAAATTTTACTGATTCCATTATTTGTTCTAATAATTATTCGGCTGCCAGCATCCTATCCAGATTATACTTACTACCATTCTTGTACATAATATGAGAAATTTTGAATGAAAATTAAAGGCAAAGAAAGT
Organism: Acanthosepion esculentum; assembly: GCA_964036315.1. Taxonomy (NCBI): domain Eukaryota; kingdom Metazoa; phylum Mollusca; class Cephalopoda; order Sepiida; family Sepiidae; genus Acanthosepion; species Acanthosepion esculentum. The sequence continues at coordinate 26,855,052 of OZ038485.1, read as the reverse complement.
GGGGTCGTATTATACACAATTACACATTCAGGGAAATTTTTACTCAGCTTAACAAGCCTTTTCTTTGATACAGCAACATTGCAAATACACTCAGTTAGCACAATAGATAATAAAACACAAAGTAGGCAGGTGTTGATAACAATCGTTTATAAAAGGTATTCGATATGTCGGCAATATTTGTTCTTTGGGAATCAGCATAATTGAACGTATTTTGTCTCCAAGACAGGAAATTCACCAAAATTGAATAAAAAATGAATTAATATTTTGATTTACTTGTATTTTTTAGAAAGCTTTCTCTTTTCATTTGTAATGAAAGACAATATTTTTTTATTTCCATAATTTATTAATATATATAAATATAAAGGTAATCATATCAAACAGAAAAGTACGATAGATTAATTAACACCTTAAAATGTATTACCTGATATGGCTTGCTTAGCAGCTTTCCCTAAAAATTCAAAAATATTTTGAAATGGAAATTAGCAATGGTTAAATATCTGGTTCATTTCTATTCTTTAATATTGTGAAAAATTAAATATTTTAGTGAAATATATGTGCAACATTGAGATTTTAATGAATAACATGTAATTTTAATGAATAATATGGTATTTTAATGAATAATATAGTATTTTAATGAATAATGTAGTATTTTAATGAATAATATGTTATTTTAATGTATATGTTATTTTATTGAATAATATAGTATTTTAATGAATAATATGCTATTTTAATATATATGGTATTTTAATTAATAATATAGTATTTTAATGAATAATATAGTATTTTAATGAATAATATGCTATTTTAATGAATAATATAGTATTTTAATGAATAATATGCTATTTTAATGAATAATATAGTATTTTAATGAATAATATGGCATAACTTATCAAAAAATATTTACATGGGGATGACTGTACTACATTGTCATATTATACTCAAGGATATAATTCATTCCTCGTTTTTAGCTTCAGAAACATAGGATTGTGTTATACTCAAATCATATAATACACAAGAATATACAGTAGAACAGAAATGCAAGTCTGACTAATAAGTCGACCAGGAATTAAAAAAAATACAATGTTAATTATAATCTAGGTATTTACTTAGTTGACTCAAGGCCACAACAACTGGTCACTCAATATGAATCAGACTTGCAGCAATCTGCATATATGGCATTGGATGCTGGACATTTTCTTCATATATAAGAGGAGGCAAAAGGGATATCACTCTACAGAAGGATACTGAGAATAACATGGACAGAGCATGTGACCATTAGGGAGTTTTAAGCAAATAGACGCCCCTTGTCCTTTCTATCCAATAAAACATATTTGAATGAAGATCTGATACCTAAACATACAATGTTTGATATATGATATGGGATAACAATATATATTTCTAGATATCAAGAACAGTATTGAGGAAATTGTAAGACATAATGGAAAAAGTTTATTTGAGACACATTTCATCCATTAGGACTTCATTGGACTTGTTGACAAATTTTTTATTTTTTATTAGCCTTTTAATTTGCATAGAATATGAAATACTTAAAGTATTGGAGAATCTTTAAAGCATTTTCAATATATTTCTCCTTTTCGTGTAAATATTGAGGGCTGCAAATTCAGAGTGCTCTTAAGTAGAATCCAGTGATCATTCTGGATTTTATTTTGTTGTTATGATGAGAATAGAATATAACATAGTAATAATATAATTATAACAGAGCATGTCCACACATGTTTTTCAAAAATCCCCATCACAATTTCATCACCTTGACAATAAGTTTGTCTTTGTAATTCACTCCTGAGGATGATCTTGGAGAAGATCAAAAGTACTTAGGTAGGAAAAAACTACAATGCCTTCCTTGATGAGCTTCATCATTATATCAAGAAACTGATTAGAGAACTGGAAAGGATCAGCATAAAAATAGACATAATATGTCTATATTATTCAATGAAACATGTTTAAATGAAGAAATGCTACCTAAATATATATATATATATACACAGGGTGCAATGTGTAATTTGTCAACATTTTATATGTTTAATTTTGTGCATACACACTGTTTTTTTAAATTTTGTTGGCACTTTTTTCGCACCACAATTTCAAATATGAACACTTCAGAGTGTTTGGGTGTCAATCTGAGGACAGTGCAGAGGATTTGGAAAAAGTTGGATGAGTCTAATGGTGATTACGAAGGTATGACAACTGGAAAACTTACTCTGATACTTCTGAAAAGCAAATAATTCCTGAATTTGTTAGTGAGGGTCTCAACACAGAGGCCTACATCAAATACCTTGAGAAGGTAGTGCTAGGTCAAGAGGGTGGCTGCTGGAAGACCCAATGTCTGGCAACAGGATTCTGCAACATGCCACACAAGCAAGAGAATCCTTTCATGGCTGTCAGACAATTTCTGCAACCACATCATCCCTTACATCTGGCCACCTAACTCCTCAGACTGTAACCCCCTTGATTATTATGTGTGGGGAGGAGTTTAGAGAGAGACCAACACAACTCCTTGTAATAACAAATATGAACTGAAGGCAAGGGTTATGGCAGCATTCACCAACTTAAACAAGGAGACCATCCAGAAGAATTGCAGGAGAGAGTCATCTGGAGGCCATGAATTAATACAAATATAAAATTTGTTACTGAGCTGATTGATGTTATATTCAGCACCTCAGTTCCATTTTCATAGATGAACCTTTACAAAATCATTTGGTTCACTCATCAAGAAGTTTCAGATATATATATATATATATATAAACAGAAACTAACAACTTTAGTTTCTGATTTTGAAACATGGTAATTCCTGTGTAGCGATGGAACCATATTTTTAAATCAGTTAACCTATAATATTTATGTTCTGTAAATTGACATTAAGCACTGTTTTGTAAAAATAAAAATATCAATAAGAAGACCGGATTATATATCTTACTGTTCTTTCTTTTTTTTACTATAAAATAATGACAAGGTTTGTTTGTCTGTCCAACATATTTATTCCAACTTCTGATTACGTTTTTTTCATGTCAGAATTAAAAATGGTAAACTTTTACCAATTTTAGTTCTGGCATAAAACAACTTAGTTGGAAAAACTTAACAGACAGTTGGCCAGACAAACTCTCCCTGTCAATGTTATTTAACAAAATTTGTTTAAAAGAATTCTTGCTGCTTAAATACACGTTATATATATATATATATATATATATATATATATATATATATATAGTAAGTCATTTGCCTTGCATTCTTGAAGTAAATTGTCTTGAATGCAGTTTGTTTGTAGATCATTTGCAATACATTACAAACAAGCAAGAATTATTGTTTGCCACAAATTCCAGTAGCAAATTATTCACAATAGATTTTTATTGCAAATCCTGGGGAATAAATTTATAAATTAAATATTTGATGATGCCATTTCCTTCTAAATCATTTCCAATGTATTTCTTGCATAAATCACTTGCGCTGTATTTCTTAACTCATCATTCACAATCTATTTCTCTGGTGAATAATTTGAAATTCTTTTCTTCGACAAACAAACAAAGAAATTCTCAATATGAAAGTATTTTTTTTCCGCTGTAAAACAATTTTAACACATTGATCAAATCTCCAAAGTCAAAAACATTGTTTTGTACAAATATGCACTTATAAACAAAAATATGTTCACATATGGTATGGGGTTCTACAGGTTACCTTAGGTAATGTCCTTCATAGGATCTCATAGGCCGGTGCTACAAAATCACAAAGAAATAAATATACCAAATAACAGAAACCACGTAAGTTGAAGACTTTCAAAAGCGGCAACAACTAAAATGGATAGCACATATAACTTAAAGAGAAAATAATGACATCATCAAAATGTTGATATTCCATACTAAGTCAAACAAAAGGTTAGGAAGGTAACCTCCATTAATACTAGAAAGAGCAATAACAAAAGTCTATTTTCCTGAAAAACTTTTTCAAGAGAATAATTTTATAAACTTCAACTAACATTAAGGCTATTTTGGTTGATGCCAAATGTTTCTTTATAAGGAAATGGCTCATCATGTGTTCATTTTATAAATATCCAACACAGTCAGCAAGAATAGCATTATTATTTTTAATTTTTTTAATATAATATATATACAAATATAAATTCCATTATGTATCCACATATATACAATATTACCCCATATGTCTGCCAAGGAACTCCTGCTTACAAGAAGCAGTATTAAGGAAAGGGTGCAAAGTTTCAACCTATTTCCCTCTCTTTACCCATAGAATGTGTCAGAAACAAGACATGTTTTGTTTTTCCCATCTGAGTGACTTTTCTGTTCTAAGTGAACCTCATGCTGCATTGAACACAACGTAGAAAGTAAGCCGAGACTTTATTGGACTGCATATATACATATATAATTCTATCAACCCAACAAAGGACTATTCTCAAATGTAAGTTTCTAAGCAACTATAATAAAATTCTATGAATGCACATTCATATGAAAAAGGATATCTCTATATACACACATTCAAATCTTTTTTCATTTTTCCACTCTAGTTTGCTAAATGTTAATAAATTGTGAATTGTGCAATATTTCTTGAAATTTAATTCTAATCTTCAGTTCGAGAAAACTTCAACAAACATACTTTCTATATAGTTTACTTTTTACTAATATTTACAAATGCTACAATATATATATATATATATATATATATATATATATATATATATATGTGTGAAGAAATATAGTTTTAAGGTGTGCTATATTTATGGGATAAAGTGCTCAATATCAGAGACAGAGCATATGCAAATATAAATATAAAAGTGAACATTGAAGTTAACACTCAGAGGCGACAGAATGTTTCATGTTGGACACAATCGTCAGATCGCCTGATTATGTCTAGCATAAAACAGCCTGTCACTTCTGAGTGTTGACTTCAATGTTCACTTTTATATTTATATATATATATATATATATATATATATATGTATATGTATATGTATATATATATATATATATATATATATATATATATATATATATACATACACACATACAGGGTGTCCATAAAGTTCGTGTGCACTTTAAAAAATTTATAACTTTATTTGCATTTGTGATAGAAATAATTTGTAAAAAGGATTAGAAAGGAGTAAATTTATATTTTTTAAGGTTTTATTGAAATTTTATTTAAAGTTTCTACATGTCCTCCATCATTAGCAATACAAAGGGTAATACGATTTTGCAGTTCACGGAAAACATTTGCCAACTGATTTACAGTAATGCCTGAAATCACATTAGTTATTTTAGCTATACTTAAAACTAGGTACATTAAACTTTATAACATTTTTTAAAGATTGTTTCAATAGAAATACAAATAAAGTTATAAATTTTTTAAAGTGCACACGAACTTTATGGACACCCTGTATATATATATATATATATATATATATATATATATATATATATATGTAAGCAAATGTGTGGATGTAGATCCGACGGTATGATGAAAATGTGGAAAAGACAAAGCAAAATCTGAATATGTGAGTTTACTGTTTTTTTATTTTGTTTTTGTTATTCTGTCAACGTCAGACGTTTCGGTCAAATAGACCTTCTTCAGGACATGGTTAATGGAGACATATTTATATTAGATTTAAGTTAGATGAAGAGACGATATATACAGGACTAGTCAGAAACAGAAAAACTGAAATTCTAAAGTCAGAGCATTCTTTCTTGGAGCAGGTTTTCGTAGCGCTGCCCACATGACGCCAGCGTATCCGACTCCAAGAAAGAATGCTCTGACTTTAGAATTTCAGGTTTTCTGTTTCTGACTAGTCCTGTATATATCGTCTCTTCATCTAACTTAAATCTAATATAAATATGTCTCCATTAACCATGTCTTGAAGAAGGTCTATTTGACGGAAACGTCTGACGTCAACAGAATAACAAAAACAAAAACAAAATAAAAAAACAGTAAACTCACATATTCGGATTTTGCTTTGTCTTTTTCACATTTTCATCATATATATATATATATATATATATATATATATATATATATATATATATATATATTATTATAGGTATGTCCAATATTTCGCTAAAAAGTGGTATACCTTGACGACAAAAGGTCCCCAAATTGATAAAACAATTTTTAACGTTTAAATATTTATGTTGTTATTAAAGAGGAAAGACCAAAGTATTTTCTGAATATTTTTTCAGATTTTTTAATCCTTCCTATAAATGTTAAAAATTTTATTAAAAATCTTGTTTTTTTTCGAGTCAAAAAATTTCGTAAAATCGAACTTATCGACATTTCTGTCGGAAAGATCATAGTTTGTTAGTTAAAAAATCATGAAAAATCAATTACACCTTTTTCTTTTGTTATCTTAGGAAATTTAGAATGATTAAAGTATACTTAATGTAATTTGAAAGAAACATTACTTACATTTTTAGCAGAAAATTTTTTAAGAGAGATATTTCCCACCAGGGTAGTCTATTTTGACAGGCGTTGATTGATGTACGTCAATATATTCACAACTTACGGTACTGAAATTTATTGTACGGTACCGCCAAAGTGATATAATTCGTTCTAATTTTAAGTGAATCTGGTTAGTAGATTTTTTTTTTTTAAATTCACTTTCAAATTTTTTTTTTTTTTTTACCTTACGTTTGAGGAAGAATTTTGCACTGAAAATAACATTTAAATTATGAAAGAAAATCAAATTTTACAAGTAAAAATAAAACAGTAAAAAAAAATACATTTTTTTAAATTGCGGTTTATTATTTCAGTCATGAAATATTTTTCTGAGAATATAAAAATTACATGAAACACCATTAATTGAAACGGGTTAACTTAATGAAATGAGATTTTATTTCTTTTTTATTAAGGCAGATTTTTTTCTATTTATTAATAATTATATGGCAGTAATATGAGTTTTATTTTATTTATTAATAAAATTAACATGCTAATAGCAGCTATGTTGGTTTTGTTTTGACTCGACAAGTATTTTTTAGTTTGAGTAGTAGCGAGCTAACTCCAGAAAATTTAAACTCCAAAAATCGTTTTAATTGATAATTTGTCGTGTGGATAATAATTCCAAAGTAATGTACAATGAATTTATGCATTCGATTTCAAACTTGAAAATTTGGGTGAACTTCCAAGGGCGTTTTTTTTTTTGTAATTGTAAATAATCGATATTTTCTTTTATCCCACTATTCGATTATATTTGAATAGAAAAAGAAAAAAATTGAAAATAATACGACGATATTCAGAAAACTTGACAAGCGTTGTTTTCTTGTTACAAAGCCATTTCTGAAGTAAAAAAAAAACTTGCTTCTATCAAAGGAAACTACTCATGTGACATTATTTCAACAATGTGCATCCGTACTTTCGTTGTAGACGATTTTAAATACAATTTTGGAATATTAAAAATTATTTTTAAAATAATTATGGTTGTCAGATTTTAATAAGCTTTCAAATTTATGATCTTTAAAAAGTAGAGAACATAATATATCATTTCCATAAGGTTGCAGAAAGAACTTAATGTATAAATATATAACAACCTTTTGTCATATTGTGTATTTAAAATTGAAAAAAAAAAAAGAAAATTAATGTAAAAATTTATTGTTCATCAAAAAATTTTTTTTCTTTCTGATAATAATTACCTTCGTATATATTATTCAGAAAAGCCATTAAAAACTTTCTTAATTAAATATTGTCTTAGTTTTATTGGGTTTTGTATTTTTACAATTGAGGTAAAAGTTTGGACAATTTCGGACATTTTTTTAACAAAAAAATCGATGATTTAGATTTTTCAGAGTTTTGTGCATTTAATTAAAAAAAAAAATTGAGGTTGCAAATAAATTTTTTTTTGTGTTTTCATAAAATTAAGTTCGAGGGGGGTAACAGATATAAAAAAAAAATATTTATACCATGACTTTCAAAGAGACAAACATTTCTAAAATAAGTTCATTCATTTCTGAATAAGTTCTGAAGTTTTCATTAAAATCCAACAAGTAGTTAATTTTTACAAGAATTTCGAAATTAATGTGTCTTTCAACTGACAAAAAAACAACTAAAAAAAAACGCTAAAAAGGTCAAAATTGGACATACCTATATTATTATTATTATTATTATTATTAGAAGTCTTATATGTATGAGACACTATACTCGATCGGAAAACCTTCGGTGTTTTGATTTGCAAATAATCAAACCAATATCAAAGGGAAAAAATGGTATAAAAAAAGAAAGAAGCAAGAACATGTACGTTAGCCAAAAATAATCATCCAGCATGCAAGTTCAAGGCCCAAAGAAAAAAACCCCGATATGAGTACGCAAAAAAAAAAAAAATATATAACATACACTACACCCTCAGTTATTAAGCTAATCATATAAATTTCAATAATTCAAATTTGGTTTGAAAAAAATTGTCAAATTTTAAACAATCAATTTAGATGTCAAAACAAAGCCTGAGTTAAAATTTTAGGTAGTATCAATATGTTTTATTGAAGTCATTTGATGTATTCTAAAAAGAATGCCATCTGAAGTTATTAGGCAGAACCAAATAATCACATTGTACTTCAATAAAAGGTACTAAAATCATCAAAAATTGATCAGCACCTATAATAGAACAATTAAAAAACACATATAATAAGTTTTTGAATCCTTTACATTTTAATATAGTGATTTTAATCTTCAAAAATTAAAATGCTTTGTCAATTGCTATCTATTGTCCTCCTGATTACTCTTTTTGTTCTCTCTCCTTAGTAATATTTCTGTTTCTAATTCTTCCACACCCAGTGACCGCTTATGTCTCAGTGGCTTTACTGCCTTTGCTTGAAGCAAAATAGATTAAATAAGAAAAAGTACTTTAAACCATCTTGGTCATCATCAAGAACTAAATGTTGTCAATATGACAGCCAAGATTATATTATCAAGATTCTAGAATTTTATGGGATGCTATATTTCAAATTTAAATATACATGAATTGATTAATTTACACATCATGTAAAACAGTTTCACAAAGCTTGACAACTCCAGAAATGGTTATATAAATATTTTATATGCACATTAAAAATGTTGTCTCTTGTGATGAAAGATATAATAGTAGCTCTGAGTATTTTTATTCTTTCCGCGTCCTGGGTAAGACGATAAACTACACCCAGCAGCAAGGTCTCTGATCAGGAGGTTTTGAGGAGCGTGGAACCACCTCTTAATTGCTGATGTTCCCAGGTCCACCCTGACCCAGGGTGGTAGCACCTGTTAGGTTCCCAGCTATGGGCAAATAGTTAACTATTACCAGCAATACTTTTTTTTTAATTATTACCAGCAATACAATTTTGAAGGAAAGATATTACCAGAAACAGATTTTTGATAAAAAAATATTACCAGCAATAAAAAATGTTGTTGGCACTAAATAACCCATTGCGGTTGATATGCTATAAAACAAAATAAACCAAACCAAATTTTTTTCTTTCTCTAGAGTGTGTGCTGTACTTGTATTATCTACTAATATCTACTAATATTTATCTAATGTTAATATTTGTTGGGTCATTCACATTATATCAGCAGGGGCAGCCTCGTGTTTGCAGGAATAAAAATATACAAGGAAATAACATTAAAAGCATGTCAAATTGTAAATTAGAATCATATTATTTTATTTATTTTGTGTACTGGTGTGTGTATTTTAGTTATGTGTGTTTTAAGGTTGCATGTGATCGAGGAAGAAAGTAACTTTGTCGTATGATGAAGCAATGTGCCAAAGAGAGGAGATAAATATCTTGAACCTTTCAGGGTTGGTAGTGAAGAGAGTTTGGTTGGCATTTTTGTAGGGTGAAGTATCTGTTTTCAGGCAGCTCTTGTGGCCTTGTTAGGGCCAGAAATAAAAACACAAGAGAGGAATTGAGTTAAATATATTAACAGAAACAGTAATACAAACATATACAAATGAGAGTGTTACAGCAAGAATGTTCGGTTCGACTGTCAGAGCTGTCTACTGGAAACTTCCCTCTCCAAAAGGCAGTACCTGCTCCTATTTATAGCTGGAGGAATCCATACATGTGTGGGTAAATTAACATAACAGTAGCAAAGAGAGTTAGGTTGGCATTTTTGTGGGGTGAAGTATCCATTTTCAGGCAGGAAAAGTTTTCTTTCAGGGTTGGTAGCAAAGAGAGGTTGGTATTTCTCAGGGGCAAAGTATCCATTATCAGTCAGGAAAAGTTTTCTTTCACAGTTGTTAGTTGTTGTGGCCTTGTTAAGGCCAGAAATAAAGACACAAGAGAGAAATTGAGTTAAACAAATATATTAACAGAAACAGTAATACAAACATATGCAAACGAAAGTGGTATGGCAAGAATGTTCAGTCTGACTGTCAGAGCTGACTGTTGGAAACTTCCCTCTCCAAAAGGCAGTACCTGCTCTTATTTATAGCTGGGAGAGTCCATGCATGTGTGGGTAAATTACCATAACAGTAGCAAAGAGAGTTAGGTTGGCATTTTTGTAGGATGAAGTATCCGTTTTCAGACAGGAAAAGTTTCATTTTGGGCTTGGTAGTGAAGAGAGTTAGGCTGGCATTTTTGTGGGGTAAAGTATTAGTTTTCAGTCAGGAAAAGTTTTCTTTCAGGGTTGGTAGTAAAGAGAGTTAGGCTGGTATTTTTCAGGGGCAAAGTATCCATTTTCAGAGTGGAAAAGTTTTCTGCTGCATGCTGGGATAACTTTTATTATTTTGGTTTTATTTATTTTATTTTAAACAAAGTTTTAATGTTGTTTTCTTTTATTTTATTCATGATATTTATTATTATTATCTTATATTTTTGTTCATTAATAATAATATCTCTACAATAGTCATATTTTGATTGTTGGTGATATGATGATCGATATATTTCAATAGAAATAATATTACTAATAGGAAGTCTGATCAGTTCAATAAGGTCAAATTGTCAGTTGATCTCAAAAATGGCCTACAATCTGTTGTTAACTGGGACAACGAATAGCTTGTTAATTTTAACACCTCCAAAACAAAACTGCTCTTTTTTAATTGTCTAAAAGAACTCTTTTTACCGACCATCAGTATGGCTGATGACAACCTCCAGAAGAATGACTCATTGCACATTCTTGGACTAACATTTTCCACTGACATGAAGTGGAAAGATTATATTGAATCAGTTGCTAGATCTGCTGCTAGGAAAATTGGCTCTTTCTCTTGTACTCGACAATTTTTTTCCCAGAATCTGTCTTACATATTTATTAGTCTACAATTCATCCTTACTTTCAGTGTTGCCATTACATCTGGTCTGGTGCTCCCACTATATATTTAGAGATTCTTGATAAAATCCAAGAAGAATCTGCAATGTCATTGGTCCTAACATCTTGGCTTCAGTCACTTCCCACTACCAGGAGATAGCTTCCCTATAACTTTTCTATAAGTATTTTACAGTAATTGTTATGATTAGCTTTCCTCTATCATATGTAACTTTATGAATTTAAGTGCAGTTCTAGATTGGTAGCAATGTCTCATCATCTTACAACTGAAATGGCTAGATGCAACAGTAAGTTCTATGCTAACAGTTTCTTCTCTCACACTTCTCACTTATGGAACTCTCTTGCTTCCAAGTTAACTTTGACCTCCAAAAATTAAATGAAATCTCAAACGTTATTTTCTGTCTTCTTAATAGTGTTGTTTCTCTCACACTCAGTGACCCCTTGTGTCTTAGTAGCTTTATTGTCTTGCTTGGGGTGAAATGATTAAAAGAATTAAAAAATAAGTTATCCTACAAGATAATGTGATGCTTTTGTAACCAGTGTAATTTAGTTGTTTTTTTTTTTATTATAATTCATACTGGTAATATAATGTACCAAAGAAGATAAGAATTTGTAAATAATAATGTCTTTACAAAGGGAGAATTCCTGGGGATCCAAGTTATTAGTAAGGAATGTGGGTGATGTTTTAAACTTTGTATAGTAAATGATAAATCTAAGGTGTTTATCACACTAATTAATTGGCATGTATTGGTGAATCACATTTTAAATAGTTTTTTCATCTTGTCTCTAGTTAAATGAAGTTTTCTTGTCTAAATATACATTATGGTAATGGTAATATTAGTTTTTTTCCCATTAGACTGAAGCTATATGATAACAAGTTTGTTGTTATCATTAATAACATTGATATGTTATTATTCATTAGGAGCTATCATTATACAAATGAAATAACCCTCATTGAATAAAATATCTTTAGCTACAAGTGAAAGCATTTTAAAGTGTGGATCAAATATTTCACATGTATGCAAAATCATACTGATAATAATAAGAAAGGACTAAACACCAATTGCAAGAAGACTGAATGCATGGTTGTTAGCAAAAGGGGCAGCCCAACAAGCAAATTACAAATTGGAGATATACCGAAATCAAACAGATGCAACAATTTAGATATCTGGTAACCATAGTAACAGAGGATAGAAAATACAACATGTAAATTCAAAGATACATTGGGAGAGTGAATGATACCTTACAAAAGCTAAGCAAAGTATTAAGAAACAGAAAATATTGTTAGAAATAAAGAAAAGGCTACTGAACTGTTATGTAATATCAGTCCACCTATATGGTAGTAAATGCTGAACAATCTCCTCATAGATGAAGAAAAGACTTGAAACAACAGAAAATGTGGTTCTACAGAAAGATGTTGAGAATACCATGAACTGAACATGTGAGCAACAACAAAATTTTAGAGACAATGGAAACAAAAAGGACACTTAGACTTAACATCAGGAAAAGATAGTTTGATATGCAAAACCAGATTCAGCTAAAATGACCAGATGCTTAAAAAAAAAAAAAAAAAATAATACAATCATGACATCTCTTCATCAAATTTGATAGAATTAGATGGGGCAATAGAGCTTGTCTTACTAAGCAGGTATAAAAGGGAGGGTGAGATATTTTGAACAATAGAGAATGAGGAAAGAAAGTCCTCCCAGGATTCATCATTGGTAGCCACAATCTTAACAACATAAGATATGCAGATGAGACAGTGTTGATATCAGATATAGACAGGACACTACAAGAACTCCTGCAAAAAGTAATGAAGGATAGCAAAAAGAAAGGACTAAACATCAATTGCAAGAAGACTGAATGCATGGTTGTTAGCAAAAGGGGCAGCCCAACAAGCAAATTACAAACTGGAGATATTGAAATCAAACAGATGCAACAATTTAGATATCTGGGAAGTGTATTAACAGACGTGTGACCTCGAAATTTGAGCAAAGTATTAAGAAAGAGAAAAACATTGTTAGAAACAAAAGAAAGATTACTGAACTTTTACATAATATCCCTAATACCCCTAATTGGCAGTGAATATTGGACAATCTCCTCATAGATGAAGAAGAGACTTGAAGCAATAAAAATGCGGTTCTACAGAAGGATGCCAAGAATACATCATGTGAGCTATGACAAAGTTCTTGAGACAATGGTAACAAAAAGGACAATTATACTTAACATCAGGAAGAGACAGCTGACATTTCTGGGGCACATAATGAGGAAAGTGGGCTTGGAAAGTTTGATACATTGAAGGTAAGAGAGTCAGAGGAAAGCAACACAAAACCTACTTTGGTTGACCAGAGTTTGGAAGAGATGGCAAAAAGACAAAAGTTATTAAGAGCTACAAAAGACAGGAAATCATGGAGAGCCATGATTGCCAATGTCCTGAAGAGACACAGCACATAAAAGAAGAAGAATATGTACTAACATTCAATACATTCTTTTCCAGTGCAGTTGAGCTCTGTTAAACTGTTTCATATGTGACATCACTTTGGATTAATTTGAATTCCAGCATGTCCCAAAAATATTGCCAGTATGTAGCCAACAAAATCTTGTCTATTATACAGACAACACTCGATTCTTGATAATGACTGAGATGGTCAAAACAATTTTATATCTTGATGTACATCTTTTTGAAAACTTGGAAAAATGTAATAAAAAAATTAAACAGAGTGAATTTGTTGGTTGTGTCTATATATATATATATATATATATATATATATATATATATATTAATACATGTTTGATTAAATAATATAGATAAGCGTTGTCTATATATTTTATGCAAGTTTTTTTCATATAGTCTGATAATCTTAATAACATTATCATTAAATAATGAAAGAAAATCACAATATTGATACATACTTTTTTTATTTAATCCGATCTGAGCTTTCGGCTTACATAAGCCATTATCAAAGATGACAATTACACAATATATTTATGCAATACACGAACAAGAAATTTCAGCGTTTTATATGCACGTGTTTATCGTTGCTTGGAAATCATCCATGTAAACAAATAATACTATCATCAATTTCTTGTTCGTGTATTGCATAAATATATTGTGTAATTGTCATCTTTGATAATGGCTTATGTAAGCCGAAAGCTCAGATCGGATTAAATAAAAAAAGTATGTATCAATATTGTGATTTTCTTTCATTATTTAATGATAATGTTATTAAGATTATCAGACTATATGAAAAAAACTTGCATAAAATATATAGACAACGCTTATCTATATTATTTAATCAAACATGTATTAATGAAAAAATGCTGCCTAAATACACACAATATATATATATATATATATATATATATATATATATATATATGTATATTGAACCGAAGATGGCAATGGAATTACAGAAGATTCCAAAAGAAAGACATTTTAGAGTCTTCATTTAAATGCTAACAAGAACACCAAAATCTGAGTTAAAGTACATTTTTAAAATAAATTCACACATTCTAGATTTAAATAGAAATTTAGGCATTACTCAGTGAATACAGTTTCCATATAAAGCCATCTACAATCCCTCTACAACCCTAATTGTGGCAAACAACTTGGCCCAAACTAGTAGCGTTCATCAGTAATATAACACATACAGAGGAAAAATAATTTCTTTGCAACTTCATTTTTGATTTCTCATTGAGAAAAGACATAGGTATGTCTGAAAATTCTGATTATTAACATCTTTTTCATCATGCTTCTATTTGGTCAAAGGGCCACGTGTTAGACAATAAATATTATTAGACTTTTTATCAATATTATTATTTTTGCTGTTTTATTGTCTCTTGAATTTTTTTCATCACCCTACTATTTCTCTCTCTCTCTCTTACCATATATATATTGTGTTATTAACAATCTTCCCAGAGTACAAAGATACTAAATTTTGATCCTAAGTAGAGTACACAGATACTCCATTGTTTTCTGAGACTGTATAAATTCCAATGCAGAAGTACTGATCATTATGTAAACAATCACGTAATTTGATAAGTATATATATATATATATATATATATATATATATATTACAATGCATCATTCATACAAAAAGTTAATGATATAAAATTAACTTTACTAATCTACTTTTTGTATGAATGATTCATTGTAATATAAATTGAAATGCACCACTGATTTTATATATATATATATATATATATATATATATATATATTTTAAGACATTTTTTTATGTTTATACATTCTTTTTATAAAGAAAAATATTTAAGTATTGTTTAAAAACAGTAAAATTGACCTTGCTAACCAAATACTCCTTTGTGGCCCAATCGGTTAATGCACGTCAGGCTATATGACGATTCCGTATAGGATACATGTTTGATTCCTGTCAGAGGATGCATATTTTCTATGAAAATTTCTCGGATATTCAGGCCAGTAAATGTTGTTAATACTGTTTATTATAAACTGAGCATTTACTTAAATATTTGTATCTATAAAAAGAACGTATAAAAATTAAAAAAATGTCTTAAAATAATTGTCGGACTTTGTCCATTTCATAATGTGTGACATCATTTGTTTACATTTGGATACGCTTTGAGCAGATATGAATGCACATGAGAGATTCATGGAAGTTTAAAAACAGTAAAATCGACCTTGCTAATCGAACGATTCTACATGGCTTGATCGGTTAAGGCATGTCATGCTAAATGATGGTTCTGTATAGGATACAAGTTCGATTCCTGTCGGAGAATGAATATTTTCTATGAAAATTTCTTGGACATTCAGGCCGGTAAATGTTATTAATACTGTTTATTATAAAACAGAGCATTTACTTAAATATTTGTATCTATAAAAAGAATGTATAAACATAAAAACATCTTAAAATAATTGTCAAACTTTTTCCATTTCATAATATATATATATATATATATATATATATATATATATCTTATACAAAATATTCCATTGCTTCTAATTCTCTGTTTGTTTGGCCAATGGTTTTCTGAACTGCATATTCATAGTGAATAGATCATTATATTTTTTTTTATTTTTAGGCAGAGTTTCTTTTTCAGCATTGTCAAGGTGGTAGGAGTAAGGTTGTTTGCTTTATAATTAATGCTTATCCTGTTGTATTCAGATACCAGGCTTTTCTTCCCACTTCAGCCTTGGTATATGTCATTGATCTCCAGTTGATAAAAGAAGATAGGCTTCAATATTAGGACAGAGAGAGACTGCATTTGTTTGCACCTGGTACTCAGAACAAATAAAGCCTGCTGATATCATGAGGTATTACTGGAGGGCTCTGAGTTAGTGGCAAAAACGTGGCAGATCACTGGATCATCATCCAATAAGAACTTTGATAGGGGTGTCACATTCATTAGTTTTAATATATATATATATATATATATATATATATATATACACAAATGAAATGAGAACGAATCAAATATACATTCAAACGTTCACAATATTAATTTAAAAATAGGGCTCGATACAATAGCAGAGCAATAATTCTTTATTATATGATATTACATTTGAACATCATATAATAAAGTATATATATATACACATACATATATATATAAAATGTAAATCATTCATACGAAAAAACAAATAATGAAGTTAATTATATGGCAAGAATCACTCTCGCAAACAATATTTAATAATAAAATACAATCAACCTCATTATTACCTGGATTTAAAAAAACTTACATAATTTTCTACCTGATGATGGTCGTATGAAACGACTGAAAGCCGAGCTAGTAGCAAAAATAAGACCTGATAAAACCGGAATTTATAAACAAGGATCATACCATTTATTAACGGATTCGAGGTTGATTGTATTTTATTATTAAATATTGTTTGCGAGAGTGATTCTTGCCATATCATTAACTTCATTATTTGTTTTTCGTATGAATGATTTACATTATATAAATTGAACACGCACTACATAATTTATATATATATATATATATATATATATATATATATATATATATATGTATAATATTATTATTATAAACAATGTACATATAAATATAATATTATAACACGGTCGGCCCCACTCGATCTGGGGTCTTTCCCACTCTGGGAAGTACTGGCACCAGTCAACTGATGATTATCTGTTGACCACTTCATTTCTTCATTTAATCTGTCCCACATTATGAGTGATTAATCATAGTGTAGTGAAGATCAAATTTTCGTCCACACTTGTACTGAATCAAGTTGGTGGAACCATGCTATAAAACAATGATACCTTCACTGGTAGAATACAGATTATAATAAATCATGAAGAAAATCACTGAGTTAATTCTTCAGTTGGTTTTTATATAATTGTTCATACAGAAACTTAACCTTTCCCATGTAATCTAGTGACAAGGAATCTTCTGTTTCTAAACTTGGAGTGGGCTAAACATTCATGAGATGTCAAGTCATCATGACTTCAAGTCAGCAAGTCTCCACGTCAACCATTCTCTTGTCCAGCTTGACGTCAGCAATATTCGACAGCAGAACATGTGACTTTTTCCAGTGTCTTCCAGCATCTCAGGTCCATTGCCAGGCTTGAGCACCCCAGATCATTTCTCGTTCAACTGCAACTTCTCCAACTCTTTGCTCCAAATCTCCCCTAGGTTTCAAGTAGTGTACAGTTTATATGCAGCTCACATAATTCTGACCATGCCCCTAGATTCATTGATACTCCTTTCCTTTGACCTTGGATTGACAACACGTGACTCTCGATAATGGGTTAACTATTTAAAACAATATAACTTTGTTTTTACATTCTTCTGTTTCTCCACAATTATTGTTTATGAATTAATTCTTGTATATAAAAGTTTATTCTGCATCAGCAAAGAATTCACTCTGCTTTTAGAAATCCTTCCCTTTCTCCAAAACAATCACCAACTGTTTACATTTTCAAATGACCCAAATATTGCCTGAGGTATTGAGGTATTAATTATTATAACACAAAGGCCAAAACAAATAAACTACTAAACATTAAATAAAAAGGAAATATTAGATAAACAATGATATATAAGGAAATATTTAATTTACTATACATACACTATTTAAAATTACATATATGTACATACTTGTTGGTGCAGGTGTATATATTGTATACTCTATATACATATGTTCAAACAGGAAACCCAATCAACCATAATTAATACCCTAAAAATAGAAAAAAGTAACTTTACAATTTAAGCATAAGTTTATCAATGCACAAAAATTAAAAATGACAACATGTCTAGAAAAGACTGGAAAGCAAATAGCAACAAATGGCAACAACTGAAAAAAAGGGGGAAAAAGAAAAACAAGAGAAAAAAGGCTTAGGAGTGAAAGTGGAGAGAAAAAAAAGGACAAATAATCACACCACCCTATATATACACACATAGGTGCAGACAGGCACATGCGAACAAATGCACACACTGTGTAAAAACTTGCATCAATGATAAGTGCATATAAAAAAGAAAAATTGATAAGTATAAGCAGTCAATTGCTGATAACACCCTGACAAGTGGACAGATGGGTCTGCCTATGGGGCTCTGGAGTCAGGATACTGAAGGTAACATCAATCAACTAAGTGACGAAACTTTTACTTATATTAACTATATGTATATATATATATATATATATATATATATATATATATATATATATATATATATATATATAAAATAAAGAGGTTAAAAGGTTCCAACGAGAGAAAAGTGTGTATATTAAAAAGAAGATAGGTGCTGCAAACGTTTTTGGTTGTAATGTGGATTTAAAAAAAAAATTATTATCCTTTATTTTTCATAATTTTACAACACGTGTTTCTGGTCTCGCGACCGTCTTCAGGTAAAGGGTGGAGATTTCCACATATTATTAAAAATAATTAATTTTTTCTTTATGTTTTTCAATGTTAAATATTCTCAAGAACAATTTTTTTTCTTTATGTTTTTCAATTATATATATTACATAGCAGAGAAATCCCAAATTACCTAATGAGTATAGAGTATTTCAACTAACGTCAATGCGTTTGCTTTATTTAACTCAAATGCTGGACTGTATTCAGTGTCGGAACTAGAGATTTCATATTTAAAAAAGACAGCAGTTGAAGAATTGCTATAGAGCCGACCCATAACATAGCAGACAAAACAAAACTGCCTGAGTGGGGGTAAGGGGAGGGCAGATGTTGTCTGACTTACACAAATTCAACTCACATATGACCTTAACTGGGGTTATAAGAAAGATGAAAAGAAATTAAAGAAAGGCCGAAAAAAAAGAAGTTTTATAAAACAAAATTATAAATTATTAATTATATAACAAAAAAAATCGTTACCACTCAAAATTACCAAAATATGTTTAAAAATAAAATATAATAAGATTATCAATAAATCGTTTTTAGATAGTTTATAATAAGAAAAAATATTAAAAAAATGGTTAAAAATAAAAATAATAATATTAACCATTTAAAATTATAAAGATAATTTAAATTATTAAGAATACTAACCATATCCAGAATTGTATATAAAAATCCCATAAAAACTTTTTTAAAAAATTTAAAAGGATAAAGAAAAACTAAACAAAGAGAAGGGAGTTCATTAAGTAGTGATAGGTTATATACCAATGAATTTATTACCTGTACTCTCTCTCTCTCTCTCCCTATATATATATATATATATATATATATATATATATATATATATATATATATATATATATCAATTATGTGGTGTGGGTTCAATTTATATTACACAAATCATTCATACGAAAAGCAGATAATGAAGTTAATGATATGGCAAGAATCACTGTCGCAAACAATTTTTAATAATAAAATACATTAACCTCGAATCCGTTAATGAATGGTATGATCCTTGTTTATAAATTCCGGTTTTATAAAGACCTGATAAAACCGGAATTTATAAACAAGGATCATACCATTCATTAACGGATTCGAGGTTAATGTATTTTATTATTAAAAATTGTTTGCGAGAGTGATTCTTGCCATATCATTAACTTCATTATCTGCTTTTCGTATGAATGATTTGCATAATATATATATATATATATATATATATATATATATACATAGTGAGTTAAAAGTCATGCACCCTAGGGGTTAATTCATTAATTATGTCTTAAATATTTAATTTGTTTTGATATTTTCTTATTTTGCAGAAACAATTTTGATGAAGTAAGATGGCTGATTTTTTCTTGTGAGGCCATTAGAAATCAGTTGTTTATCAGATGCACCTGAATAATATTGAGTTACTTAAAGAAAGAATTAAATATGAATACAGTAAAATGACAGAGGGATAACTAGTAAATAAAATTTTAATGCGTGAATATACTTTTAATAAACTATCCTTATGGTATGTGACTTTTGCCTCACCCTGTGTTAGTATGTGCATGCAAGAAAATGGTCAGAATCTCTTGGAATGATAAATATATAAGACAATTTGGAAAACTTAAATTTGACATGATTCAACAATGAACTGGTGCCGTCAGAAAAAAACATTTTATTTCAAAATGACAAACTCTACATTATCAAGACAGAATGTGATTCACATGAATTGGCTGAATGTTTTATTTTTACTTTGACTATTTCATTATAGAAATTACATTTTAACTAATTTCAATATTACTTCTGCATTTCTTCAAGCTTTATGTATACCATATTGTTTGATCTATATACCAAATTAAAATTTTGTTCTAAATAAAATTCTTTTTCTGATAACACCTGCTCATCAATGAAACATGCCAAAGTAAAAGATTTCTGTCTATATTTCTGAGATGAGGTATTAGGTACACTATTTACATTATTCGAACTATTGTCCTCATCTTTGTCGCCATATTTATTACAACGTTTCAGCTGTTGTACACTCCGGCCTTCTTCAGGTGGTTGGAATGTCAAACTGAACCCTTTATTTTGCTCACTGGGGTAGACTGTTCTAATTCCACGTTCATATACAGATGTCCTCAAGCACAAATGGCACAGTGGATAATGGTGTAGGTTAGATCCAGTGACAGGCCCCAAAGAGTGTGAGTTCAATACTTGGTTAAGGCAGTGGAGAACTTGGAGAGTGGAATTAACAGGAGATAACTGATAATTGAAACCCATTAAACATGGCATGTGGAACTAGAACAGTCTACCCCAGTGAGTGAAATAAAGGGTTCAGTTCGACATTCCAACCACCTGAAGAAGGCTGGAGTGTATAACGGCTGAAACATAATAAATATGGTGACAAAGATGAGGACAATAGTCCAAATAATGTAAATAGTGTAAAAGATTTCTGAGTAGTCGTATATATTTACTGTTTATGTGTGCATAATATGCCAAGTGTATTTTTCTGTGTAAGAGTTAGCTCCTTTCCTTTACTGATATCATTGTCTTTATCCTAACAAATTCTAGGGCACATGATGTGGAAAGAGGGCTTAGAAAATTTAACACTCACAGGACATACAGAAAGCAAGAGAAACAGAGGAAAGCAGTACATAACCTATCTAATCAGCTTGCAGAAATTGTTGGCAGAACAGGGATTAGGAAAGATAGCAAAAAGACAAACTTTAGAACAGATTGGAAGTTGCAGAGAGCCATGATCGCCCACATCCTAAAGGAACAAGGCACAAAGAAGTTTTCTGTTCAAAATTATCTCCCTTGCACTAATAAGCATGTCTTTATTCTTTTCTTGAGTTACTTTATCTGTAGTAGAGTTATCTCCCTTGCACTGATGATAGCGTCTTTGTTGTAACAATGGCAAACTGTTCAAAGGTATTTCTTTTTTCTAATCTAGAGTTATCTCCCTTGCACTGATGACAGTATCTTTGTTTCAACAATGGTAGACTGTTCAGGAAGTGAAAAGATGACTTCATGAAAGAACAGAATAAAACAATGATAACTGGAAAAATATATTTAAAGATTCACATGCTAAAACCTAACAATAAAAACTTAACAAAATATAAGTTCTATCTAACCATATTTTATAGGCTGTTAATTATTGCATATTGCATATATATATATATATATATATATATATATATATATATATATATATATATGTATGTATATATATATATATATATATATATATTTATATATATATATATATATATATACATATATATATATACACACATATACACAGAGTACTGCACAAAAGTAAGTGAACCCCTAAGATAATAATTAAAAAAATCTCTTCTTTATCCAGATAATCAATAAATTTTAATTAAACTATATATTCATAAAGAAATAACCTTTATTAAACAAATTATAACCACTTTCAAAATTTTGGTATATCAAGAACAGTTTTGAAAAAAAATGTTTACGATATAAATATATATATATATGTATATATATATATATATATATATATATATATATATATATATTTTAGGATATTACATCGAAAACATGTCAAAATCACTACACAATTGCAGTTGTGTTTCGATGCGTATCAAATGCATCTCATCAGGCTATTGTAAATTACTGGCAAGTGAACGATTAATTCAGATTTAAAAGCAAAATATGAAAAAAGAAAAGTAGGGAGTTATAAGGTTTGTGGGCTATATTCAGATCAACCAATCGAATATGACCTATGTTAAATTTAAACTAAGGGAAGAAGCAAAAATTAAGGAATTATTTTCCATAAATAGGTCATGACCCATAGATTGGCAGTCAATGGCAACATACACACACACACACATATACATATATATATCACACACATACCCATATTATATATGTGTGTGTGTGTGTGTGTGTGTGTGTGTATCAATATATAACTGTGCGTTTATGTTAACATTATAAGCGCAATAATATATGTATATATATATATATATGTGTGTGTGTGTGTGTGTCTGTCTGTATAAATATATACCTCTATGTGCTTATGTGAACATTTATAAGCTCAATAAATAATAATAGCTTAGATGAGTCATGCTGTTTATATAATTTACGAGCTAAGAAAAGTGCTCAATGTCATATAAATTAAATTACAGAAATAGATCAGATATTAAATAAAATATAAGAAATTAATATTGATTTAAAACTAACAGAGCAACTACAAAAGGTTTGCAGTGACAAAACTATAGTTGCTTAACTGTAAGTTTCACATCAGTCTTAATTTCTCATATTTTATGTGATATTATCTATATTTTATTTGATACCATATATATCAAATAAAATATGTATAACTCAAAACTGTCTGATCCTTCTAACTACTGGCCTATTAGCCCTCTACCTCTTTTTGGCAAAGTATTAAATGCATTAATTAACTCTGAATTGTTTCAGCATCTAACCTCACAGGGTTTCTTTCAGACAAGCAATATGGCTTTCACTTCTCTAGGTCAACTGCTGATGTGTTAACAATTATTGCTGAAAGATTCTATCAATCTTTAGGTAAGAATGATGAAGCTCAGGGTGTTGTTTTGGATATTTTGAAGACATTTAAAAGGATTTGGTATGCTGGTCTTTTATACATGTTAAAATGTTATATTATTTCTGGATGAATTTTTGATCTGATTCACTCTTTCTTATCAAATTGCAAAGTGAAAGTTATCTAGAATGGCCACTCTTCTAAATCATTTTGCATAAATGCAGGTGTTCTACAGGGCTCTATTCTTGGACCTAAATGTTTCCTAATTTTCACTGATGACCTTCTTGTTATCACCAGTTCTCAGCTCAGTATCTCTATTGATGACACAACTATTTACTCCTGTCTTAATAGTAAGTCTGATCAGTTTGATAAGGTCAAATTGGCAGCTGATCTCAAAAATGACCTGCAATCTGTTGTTAAATGAAATTGCCCTATTTTATTCATCTGAGTGAACCCTTTTTACCTTCCATCAGCATGGCTGATGCTAACCTCCAGGTGAGTGATTCATTGTGCCTTCTCAGACTAACGTTTTCTGCTGATATTAGGAAGAAAGTATATATTGAATCAATTGCTAAGTCTGCAGCTAAGAAAGTTGTTTCACTATGTTGTGCTAGACAATTTTTAAGAATTTAGGCACAATACTAGACTGGCATCGAGATCTCATCAATTTACAGTTGAGCTGATGAGATGTAGCTGTAAATTCTATGCTAACAGTTTCTTTTCTTGCACTTCTCGCTTGTGGAATTCTCTTCTGGTTCCATGCTTTCCAGCCAATTTTAATCTTCAAAAATTAAAATGCAATGTCAATTGTTATCTACTGGCCTCCTGATTACTTTTTTCTTCTCGCTCATTGGTAAAGTTTCTGTTCCAAATCCTTGCACACCTAGTAATCCCTTGTATCTTAGTGACTTTACTACCTTGCATGGGATAAAATCAGTTTAAAAGATGTATTAATACTGCATCCTGAATTTTTATGATGAATCAAGAGTAGTTGTCTTCAATGGTTGATCACTCCCATTGCATGTCATAGGTTGGAATGGTTTATCCTACTTCTTGGAGCACTTGGTAGAGAATGTTATGTGGAAACTTGAAATAAATTCCTTATCTTGTTTTGTTAAAATTGCCTATTTGTTTTCTTGTCATTATCCTCCAACAGTAACCTTCTTGGTGTGGGTAAATCAATTGTTCATTTCAACCTCAAAGTTCTACAACACTAGTAAGAGTAGTTTTACCAGAATCAGATCTTTTTTTACAAGAGTATTAATATGTATGCAACATAGGTTCCCTAATTTTGGCAATTTGTTTCGGATAAAGACTGCTGAAAAACATTTAGTAATACCAATTTAAAAGCACACAATTACCTATTTTAAAAATGATGTGTTTGGTTCTGTTCTCAAAAACTATGTTTTTGCTAGGGATGTGAATACCTTTGCAGCCTACTTGTTGCATTAGCATTAATAGATATATTGTATATATTTATTTTTATAAATAATATATATGCATACACATGTACACAAGGTCATTCTATATGACAAGGCATATTTTGCTTTCATTTTTAATGATATAGGATTTATTCATTGTTTCTGGAGCAATTGCATTTTTGATTGAAACAAGTGTGGACCTGACACCCAACCTTTCTCGTATCTCCCAACTGTGGAACCAATAATGGCAACTGCTGAGCTGTAGGTTTTTCTATCAATGGAACTATCTGTTAGCTGAACAACTTTACAGGGGGAAAAGGCTCTGACTGGCTTTTCTATTTGCCCATAGCTGGTTGAAGAAACAAGTTCGTAACATTCTTCAGAATATTGGTAGAGAATAAATTAGGATTGTCTATTCCATTTTCCATACCAACAACTATTATACCATCCAGTTCCTCCATATTCATATATATATGTGTGTGTGCGTATATAATAACTGTACACAATCATGCAATTATATATATATGTGTATTTATCTAAAAATAAATACGCTTAAATTCACCTTCTTCTCTGCCATGCGCCAACGGCTTCAGGGTAAAATTTCCGACTGACGCGAATTCAGCCAGTTTTCGATTCTAGCCGGGGGCAACCAGACGTCTAGCCACACTGATGAGCTGTGATACAGCGAAACAGTCTGTCTGTGGATGACAATATATATATATATATATATATATATATATATATATATATATATATATATATATATATATATATATATCAGTATAGAAAATTAGGAAATCAGCCATTTTTGCTACCTTGGTTTCAAGCTTTCAGTATCTTCTGGTGATTTGGGCCAATTGATTTTCTAACGCTTTATCTTTTAAAAAGTAAAAATTTATGAACATTATAGTTTTTAAAAAAAGAAATAAATGAATAAGCACACAATATGAGGTGTGGTAGAAGGTGAGGAGAAGGAGGAGGGGAAATCATGTGTATCAGAAATACATCAGTGGGGGATTAAATGAAATATACATATGTTCTTTTTAACCCACTTCAAACGAACCCCAAAAAAATACGAGACATAATTTATGATACACGGTGTAAAAGTTTTTGGGTCTGAAAATGTTATCATAGCTAATTTCTCTTTTTGACAAAGGTTGCAGATATTGCTATGATTGTTGTAAGGATTAGCATTTATATATAGAATTAACAAAAGTATAAAGTTTGTCATTTATCTGATTGGTGTTACCTTCAGCATCCTGACTCTAGAGTTTCATAGATGGACCTTCCAACAATCACTCCGTTCACTCATCAGGGGATATCAACAATTGACTTTATATTTCTTGTGTTTCTTTTATATATGCACTTTTCATTGGTGCAAGTCTGATTTTTTCTCCCTTTCATAGTGAGTTTGTGCGTGTGTAAGTCAATTACAAACTATGGATGTTCCAACTGTTTCCTCCTCAACAAGAGCTCTAAAGAAATCTCACATGAGTGTTAACCCATTAGGAATAATTTACTTGCTTAAAGAACTTTTAGGTTCTCAGAGAAATATTTTGAGCAAGCCTTTTCTTCTCTCTTTCTTTCTCTCATATTTTGTATATGTCTCTTTACCTTTTTGGTGTGTATGTAAATAAACATTTTCTTCTCCTATTGTTACACCTGAGCAGAAGTTCAAGTCTTTATTCTTACACCTAAAAGAGAGAAATGTCCACTCTAAACTTTAAGCCATCGTTGCTTTTATTGATTCTGTCATTGTTAACCTTAACCCTTTCATATGGGAAAGCCAGGACAAATTTCACACATATAACCTCAAAAGAGAAACAATATATTATGAAGTTATTGAGTGAAGGAAGCACAACATTAGAAAGTATATTGACTGTTACTCATGTCAGAAATGAATACAAAATGATCAAAAAGCAGTATAAACCCATGATACCAAATATCAAAAGCATCTGATATTAGATATAAAAACTCAAAAAATACACCACTATAATAATCAACACGAGAACAATAGTTGGAATAAATTAAAATTAAAACAACATATATTGATAATTACTCAACCCAAAACTGAAATACAAAATTATGCAAAAGTGCTATGATGACAGCATGATAACTAAATGTCAAAACCAAAAACAATAACTGTCATCAGAGAGACAAAATAACTCAATAATTAACAGATATTTCATGTCAACCAAACAATGGACAACTGGTGATAGCCAGAAGCTAATTGGCTGAAATGTTGTTTCTATAATAACATCTATAATTAAAACTGGACGATAGTTTCTTGAATAGAAATTATATCAATATTACAAACTCTTATTCATTTAACTTTACAGGAAGCAAAGGAAAAGAATGTTTTAGTCTGTCATTGTGTGCTTCAAGTAGATAATGTTTGATTTTATTTCAGAATGTTTAAATCTTAGAAATTTTTATAAAGCAGTGATTTTAATTTTCTAGATGTTATAACTTCTAAATAGTTTCATAAACTGAAATGATATCAACATGACAAACTCGTACTTATTTTGATTGTTTTATTGTTATAATGCTGGTTATAAAAAATGTTGTTTTTATTTACTTCAGTTATGTTGAATTATGTTCTCATTTGGTTTGTAATAAATAGTAAAATAGTGGCATTTCTATTTTTATTGACAAACAAAAGATAACTATTTTTGTTTATTTAAAGAATTTGCAATAAGTTTATTTCAAGCTATGTAAATGTTGCTAAATTATATTATGAGTAACAAATATTTAATATATTGTGAAGCCACTTTTGGTTTGAGGAAGGGCTCCATAATGTCATTAGCCTTAGGGCCCCAAAAAGTCATTATCCAGCCCTGTTTATAATTAAGATGCAAACAATAGTTTGAATAAATTAAACGAAAAAAAAAAAGGAATTAGTTTTAAGAATGTCACAAATAGTTCAAGAAAAATTAAAATAGTAATAAATAAGAAAAATTATTTAATCAGCAATAAAATTTTTGAAGAAATTGGTGTTGCAAAGATAAAAAAAATGCAGAATATTAAAAAAACATTGGCTAAACAAATGAAAGCAATGAAGCTACCACCTTTTAAAATGACAGTTGAAACCAACTAGAAGTTTTCCATGGTGTCCAATGAATTCTTGATTCCAGGTTATCTTCCTCTTTGCCAAAATGATTCCATGCATGGCCTTGGTTTTTACATCCAGGATAATCTTCCGATGACCAGGGAATTGAACTTTTGAGGCCCCAGATAACTCTTTCATGTGCTTCCATATTTCATTATTAAACTCTGTTAGCTATCTCTTTTTCCTTTATCGCTCCCCCTCTTTCTGAGACTGCAGTATATTAGACATAATAGCTGACAGTATAGAAAAGATACTTTCTGTTCATCCATCTGTAAACATTTTTGTCTTTGATGACTTTAATGCTCACCATGACACATGGTTTAAACATTTTCAAGGTAATGATGCTGTCGGTATTCAGACATCAAATTCTTTCATTGTCCAATCCCTTGCTCAAATCATGGATTTCCCTACTCATCTTCCTAAGAAAACTGAGCAACAGCCTCTTCTCTATTGATTTATTTCTTACATCATCTTCTCACTCTTGCTGACTTTCTTTAACACTGCCCTCTTGGCAACTCAAACTACTCTGTTGTATCTACTAAACAGGAACCCCCTATTTATTAGACCTCTTTCCATTACCAGCATGCAGATTGGGACTCACTCCATGATTTTCTTCATGATACCCTTTGGACTGATATCTTTTAACCTTTCAATTGAGAATTGTGCCACTGAGGTTTCTTCTTGGGTCAAAGCCAGCATGGACGCAGTCATCCCTTCTCAGAAATACCAGGTGAAACTATATCACACATAAACCACTATTTTTAGCTATACCAGAATGAGAGCTCCCGTCACAACAGTCACCTATTCATTGCTGCTCATGATAAATGTAAATGTGTCCTCAAAAGAGCTAAATCCCTGTTTGCCAAGAGAATGAGGTACAGCATTGTATCTGACAACTTTGGCTCTCGTGATTACAGACAGCTCTGGAGTATCCCTGCCTAACCTCCCATTTAGAACTGAGTCTTTACTGAGTGATATGCATATAACCCCTTCCATGGTTTCTGCTATCATCTCTAAACTAGATCCACAGAAAGCATATTGATGTCATGATATCCCTGTAGTAGTCATTAAAAATTATGTACCGTGCCCTTTCAGGACGTAGGCAATCATGGCTCTCCACTTCCCCCTATCCTTTGTAGTTCTCAATAAATTACAACTGTAGTGAAATCGATCTTCACTGGGTGCCCTACACTTTCAGCCTTGTGCCACATCTAAGCTACGCTTAGAAAATCATCACGAAAAATAAAATCTTGGACAATTTATATTGAAATGTTCAAAGGAAACCAGGAAAATAGTTGTAAATATGGAATAAACAAAACAAATAAATCCCTCACTGATCTTCAAATAAGCTTTTATATATATATATATATATATATATATATATATATATATATATATATATGCAAGTTTAGGATTGGTATATACGGAGTGAAATCCAATAACCAACAATTAATATTCTTTAAAGAGTGCTCAATACAGAGCTATATTCTATATCGTCACTGGAAAAGACACTAGAAGTGTTGAAACAAAATGGCTACTTTTGTTGTGATTTTATAACATATTTATGTTGTAATATTCAAATAAATAATTATATATATATATATATATATATATATAATATAAAAGGCTCAAACACTAATATTCCATGGTTATAATTTATTACATTGGAATTGTAATCACAATCCAATTCATCAGACCTACAAAAGAAATCGGAAAATATAGTCAGAAGTTGGAATAAATATGTTGGACAGACAAACAAACCTTGTCAATGGTTTATAGTAAAAAAAAGAAAGAACATTAAGATATATAATTCGGTCTTCTTATTGATATTTTTATTTTTACAAAACAGTGCTCAATGTAAATTTACAGAGCATAAATATTATAAATTAACTGATTTAAAATATGCTTTTAATTCAATTATATAATTAAATTTGAAGTTTTTAACTTCAATTTTTGAAACATGGTAATTCCTGTGTAGTGAAGAAACCATATTTTAAATCAGTTAATTTATATGAATAAAAAGAAACAAGATGAAAAACTATACTTAGTCGATGTGATTTGTCCTTTGAGGGATTTTGTTGAGGTAATATAGGATATATGCTACATGTGTTCAAATTTATTGATTCACAGTTTTGACCTAAAAAATGCCACACTTGTCAAAAGGAAAAATAATTTACCCAGAAGGAAAATTCTTGAGAAATGTTTCTATCGAGTTTTATCAAAATATAAATCTATGCCTCAGTTTTTTCCCAATCTGACTTTTCCTGAAAGATGTACAGTGCAAATGTCCACCTTATGTCATACCAATCTAATCACAATGCAAACAATATTCATTTAAAAAAACAAAAAATTTTATTGAATAATACTCTCAAACACCTGACAAACATTCATGAACATTGTCAAATTTATAAGCCTTGATAAACCAATGACACCCTCACATCTGTATATATAAACACGTGGAGCATAATAAATCCTACATTGCCTTGATAAAATCCCTCAGAGGACAAAATGTGTCGGCTAAATATAGTTTTCCCTCTTGTGTCTTTTTATTCATTTTGTCTCTTTTATCGATACACTCAATTTGAGAATACTTACATATATATATATATATATATATATATATATATATATATATATATATATATAATTATTTATTTGAATATTACAACATAAATATGTTATATATATATATATATATATATATATATATATATATATATATACCATCATCCACAGAGTGTTTTGCTGTATCACAGTTCATCAGCATGGCTAGACATCTGATTGCTTCAGTTCAAGACTGAAACCTAACCGATTTGGTATCAGTCAGAGATTTTAATCTCTAGGCCATCAACGTCCAGCAGAAGGAAAGGCGAATTTTTGTGAATTTATTTTTCCATAAACACACCAGTCACTCAGAGAACACAATCGCTAGGAGAGTCTTGCATTATCAGCAGTAACAGTGACTGTTTACAAATTCATTATTCCCCACAGTGGTCAACCGATTAAATTATTTTTATCAAGAGCTAATATCGTCATCCACAGACAGACTGTTTTGTTGTATCACAGCTCATCAGTGTGGCTAGACATTCGATTGCTTAAGTCTGGTGAAAAGTAAAGTGAGTATTAGTCAATAATTTTTTTTTGTCTTTTTAAATGAATATATATATATATATATATATATATGCAAACATATATATGTTATGTTGTATTCAAATGCTGGTCCTTCTCAATCTGTTTGACCACCACCACTTCCTATCTCTGGTAATACTGGGCCACATGGGACCAAGGTATCAGGTCAGATCATTGTGCCATCTTACCTTAGGCTACCCACTCACTCTTTCCCCGACTACCTTGGTGTCAACTGTCACTCTAATAGTCCACCTGTTGTCTGAGATGAGAAGCATGTCCAGCCCATGTCTGCCCTTCTTGATAGCATTGATTATGTCTTTCACTACTGTCTGCTCTCAAATCAAGGTGTCACTCTTCTTGTCATGTAAGATGATGCTGAGCATGATTCCTTCCATTTATTTGCAAGGATCTCTGCAGTGGTGGTGCTGAGTGTTTATGTCTCACTTCCATAAGTCACTGGCTTATTATATTCACATATATATATATATATATATATATATATATATATATATATATATATATATATATATACCGGGTATAACAGCAAAATTGTCCAATTGTTAGATCAAACTTTGAACCATTGTGTCTTAGAAATTATTAAAGATATCTTACTGGAATTCTCAGAGGTTTTTATAACAATATTGGAATCTACTTTGAACACTAGGAATGTATTTAGCTCTAAGCTGAAATGATGATCCCTGTTGCTGTTGCGACATCCTGATTCAGTTTTCCTCGCTACAGTTACCTCTTTTTTAAACTTATTCACTCTTCTCTTGACGGTTCTTGAATGGACTCTGAAGATGGAAGCCAGAGTATGAATGTTGGTACCATTACTGAAGGTCTGAATGATCTTTTTCCTCTCACCATTGCTCAGTTGGGAAGACATAGTGGGGCTGACAGAAAACGATTTTAACTTGTTCTATTTCTAGCTCAATAACTCAAAATGTTTTTCAGTGATCTCACTAGAAATGGTGTCAAGATAGCTAAACATCTTATCCAAAAATCTAGAAAAAAAACTCAGTTTAGTGTTCTTTTTAGATACTAAACATTTTGTGGGATGGACAATTATTCCATGCTATTACATGGTTTGAACAATTTTGCTGTTACACCTAGTATATATACATACATATATATATATATATATATATATATATATATATATATATGCGGTACTTAGTAGAAAGTGCTCAATATCTGCAATAGAGCTAGCTAACATATTCAGTTGTATGGATGTTAGTTTGTAACCCTGGATTTACGATTTTGTGATCAACAGACAAACTGGTTTAGATCCACTTTTTAAGAAAATAAACCAGTTTGTCTGATGATTGCAAAAAGCATGAAACC
Organism: Acanthosepion esculentum; assembly: GCA_964036315.1. NCBI lineage: Eukaryota > Metazoa > Mollusca > Cephalopoda > Sepiida > Sepiidae > Acanthosepion > Acanthosepion esculentum. The sequence goes on along the minus strand of OZ038485.1, from coordinate 26,822,449 downwards.
CAGGGTTACAAACTAATATCCATACACTGAATATATATAGATTTTTTTTTTAATTAATTTCTGACGAAAGATCGGAGCAATCTGAAATATCAAATATATATATATAAAAAAATATAAATAAATACTTTCACAAAAAAACATTCAATTTTTTTTCTTTTAATTTGCAACTTTTCAGTTGTTTTCTCCATATTATATATATATCAAGAAAGTATACATGGCTTCTCATTATGCTATATATATATATATATAGAGAGAGAGAGAGAGAGAGTGGGAGAGAGAGAGAGAAAGAGAAGGAATATCGCACATTAAGTGCTGGTGCTAATAAAATAGTGCTGAATGTATAACAAACCTATAATTTATATTAATAATAAATATTTTTTTTTCCTCACCGGTAGCTCTGAGTTTCATGCACAACATAATCATTAGGTGCTAATGGAAAACTCACTGTTGCATAATTTAAATATTTATATTTATATCTTACTCCAATGATAATCGGTCAGTCCATTTTATTTATGGGCTGTGGGGTCAAAAATATAGCAATAAATAATATAAAAAAATAAAAATACTAATACATATACATATACAAATACACACACTTATAAAACTCCAAATACAAAAATAGAATTACGTGGAGTAAAAAAAAACAGATTGAAAGGGCTGCAGAACAAACTGAAAAAAAATTAGAAATATCATTTAAAATCAGAACCCCCTGATGACTAGAAATTTTACCAAGAAACTTCAAAGTCAGGATAAAATTGATATTTAAAAGTTAAGTAATCTTTTCATATAATATTATTAACACTCTGTTTTTAATATAATTTTAATACATTCAATATTGAGTACTATATACATATATATAATACATTCAATATTGAGTACTATATACATATATATAATACATTCAATATTGAGTACTATATACATATATATAATACATTCAATATTGAGTACTATATGCATATATATAATACATTCAATATTGAGTACTATATATAAAAATATCTGCTGTTTCTTAAATCTTAAATCTACAAATTATACATAAAATTATATATACAATCTTTCGTTTAAACTTTTAAATTATATTTATATAATTAAGTGAAATTTAAATAATACAATTTAAAAATTTCACTGCACTTTATAATTATGAAGTTATAAATTTCTATATAATTTAAAAATTCAATTTACATTTAATGAAATTAGAATAAAATTAAATAAAATTCAACTTCAAAATTAAATTTATATATACAATACTAAATCTAAAATAAATATATACAAGTTATATCTTCCATTTAAATATATTCGTTATAAGTTTTATATATAGCTTACATATATAGAACTTATATATATATATATATATATATATATATATATATATGTATGTACTAGATATATATATATATAATATAAACTTAATTCCTTTCAACATTACAAATTACCATTCCTTATCTCTAAAGTTTAGAAGTTTGCAAACTATATCTTAATTTTGTAAGTCTTCCAATAACAAAATAAGATACAATGTAAGGGTTACTTAGACATCTTGCTATTGAAATTATTTATCTCTTTATCTTAGTATCAGTTTAGTTCAGCCTTTTATGTGCAATTCTAGCCAAAAGGATAGAATTTTCTTTGAATTTTCAAGATAATTACTATGATGATGCATAAAGAAAATTCTCATGCTATTACGGTGTTTGGCAAGCATTTATGTATTTTAGTGTTATTAATTATGAGTCAACCAGCCAACGAAGAAGAAATGTTGAATGGTAGGAAACAGTGTCTAGAATCAATTTATCTTTTCTATCCAAGAGTGCCATTGTGCCATTTATAGTGCATTTCAGGAATTTAATTGAGAAAACTTGCAAAGAAGAAACTTGTGTTCCTCCTGAGCTTGAAAACCAAACACAACATTCCACCATCTGCAGCAGAATTTTAACCATTAATACTAACTTTTTATTTTTACATTGCATTATTACAGGTGATGAAAAATGAGTTTTGCATGTCAACAGATAATGATAAAAGAGACTGGTTATCCCAAAATGAGAAACCAATACCCAACACCCAAACCAAAAGACCATCTGTAGAAATCTTTGCTTTGTATTTGGTGGAATGTGAAAGATGTCATCTGAAAGGGCCATCACTGTAAATATTTATTACCAGCAACTAGACTGGCTAATAGAAGCAGGAAGCAGGAGATTATTGTTCTCTATGGCCTTCTCCATGATTTTGGATTTATAGTAGTCCTTCTCTTAGATAGGTTCCAGAGTACTTTGCTATTTAATCTATAGCTAGTGGGGAGAAGAGATGATTCCAAGGGTATTATTGCAAAAATGAACACAACAGTCTAAGCTGGAATTAGAACTTGGCTTGCAAATTCCACATTATATATTGATCACTGTTATAGAACCATCACTTTATAACCACTTTTTGATAAATTTACAACTGCCTTTAAAAAAAAGGATAAAATTGTCTATGACAGTAGTGCAACCCAAATGATCACAGAATTTGCACAGTACATGTAGGCCAAATATATTCTTTGTGAGCAGCATTTTTATGAGTCAGCATACAAACAGCAATCATGTGGGCTACTTTGAAGGAGATGGTAGAAACAAGATTTTTTGAATAAGCAATGATTGTTTTTCATTGTCAAAGAATGAACTGTGTAAAATAACAATCAAACATATGTAATAATTTGTTCTTTTCATTTAACTTCATTTTAAAAGAATGGCTTATTATAAAGACCAAAATTTATGTTGCTGATGTGCTTCCATGGAATAGAATCCACTGTAGATTAAAACACAAACATTTTTATCTCTCTCTCTCTCTCTATTTATATATATATATATATATATATTATATATATATATATAACAAAAATCTTGGTAATCCGTATGGATAATCCCAAGGAGAATGAAATCCTGAGAGCTCAATGTTAATTTTAAAAAAAACAGGCCACTTTAAGGCTCCATTTGTAATAGTTTATTTCACCAGAGAATTTTATTTTTCTCTGGATCTTCAGACTTCACTTTCAAAAAGAAAAATGAATTTAAAATTTACTCTTTTGACGGGCAGTATTAAGCTTATATAAGTTGACATAGAGGGTGGTGAGGAATGGTATGAGAGATATGGTCGAGCTTAGAGAGGGGAGGGAGAGTTTTAAAATTTATTTTTATATTTCTTAATATTTTATAATACTTAATATTGAGGAAGGAGGGGATAAGGATCAGACATTGACCTATTTAATCAGTCAACTCAACGGAAATGATATGGGCAAAGTAATATATATAATGTGAATGTCAGTGTGTCACTGTGTCACACATTTCAACTTTACTCCAAGAGGCTGCAGGCCAACATAACATACCATTTTGGAATCAGGCCAACTCCATGAGCAAATTAAAACATTCTGGGACAGATCTGGACCCACAATCCTGAAATTTTGGATTCCCAAGTTTTCATTACTGCACTTGTTTTTGATGACATTTTTATGTGATTTTTTGCAACAAAATATTTTTGTACAATAAAAATTTTTATAACTTGGAAATAAATTTGGGAATAATCAAAATTAATTGCAAAATCCAGCAAAAGTCACTCACGAAATAAAAATAATTGTTTGTATGGAAAGTAAAGACCTGCATACCTCAAACTGTCTTTAAATTAAGTGACAACAGAAGAATTATCATTGAACTTTTAAAAGGTAAGCTTAAATATTAATGCTATACTTAAATGCAGAGATTGATTTTGAGTTTTTCTGCAGTTTATTATTGCCTGTCACACTCTTCCATACCTATTTTGATGAAGGCCCAATGAAGAGCCCGCCACAGGAGCTATCTTAAATGCTGCCTGATAGGGCATCTATTAAGCTAGTATATCTTCTATTGAAAACCCTGAAAACATAAAAATATATATAGGTTGCACTAGCCATGAGTTCAAAAAAAGGTTCATCCAACATCAAAGTTCTTTAGGATAAATAAATATAAAAATCAAACATCTCTCTCGAAGTACTTCTGGCACCTAAAAGAATCCAATAAAACACCTACAGTAAAATGGAAGTTAATAAGAAAAGCTAGAATATGTAGGTCATTAAATGACCCATGTCCTTTATGCATACATGAGAAACTATATATTACTAAGTTTATAAAAAATAAAAATTTACTGAATCAGAGAAATAGCTATTTTGTGCCGTCATTGTCAAAAATTTTCTTTGAATAATATTTAAAAATTAAATTAAAAAAAAAAAAATTGACCTGATAATATGCATACTCATATTTGATGTGAATAAATAATTTTAAATAATTTTAAATACTGTAAGTAATTCTATTACATTTACTTGTTTTATAAAAAAATATAGCCGATTAAAGCTGGTAATATACATACTTATACTCGATAAAAAATAATTTTACATACTGTAAGTAATTCTAATTCATTTACTTGGTTTTAAAAAGAAATATAGTATATTAAATATTAAAAATAAAAATTTTTTAGAAATGCGGTTAAAACATATTCTAGCCTAAACAGCCCCCCAAAATCTTTAAATATACAAATAGAAAAAACACCGTAAGAATTTTTGCCGTTAAAAAACCCCCAAAAAACCCCAGATGACCTGCATTTAGTGGATGTCAGAATTTGTTGAAAAATACATACCTACCCATCCCTAACATAACCCCACTTTCGAATGTAACTATTAACTGATACAACGAAAATTAAAAAATTGAACCACCTACCACCCCTTGTCTAGATGAATGGATTTCTCGGTATCTTTGGAAACCCTCAATTATGAATCTTTGCCTTGCCTTTAATAACCGTAAATTTAAAAAAATAAGTTACTGCAAAATCCTTTTCCCCCTTTCGGCCTTGTGCCACATTTGTACATTGTACAATAAATAATACTCCAAAATTCGCTTGACGAGGAAATGGAACTAATGTCTTTGGTTTAATAACAAAATTAAATTCGAAAGCTTTAGCTTCCATGTCTGAAACATGGTTATCACTGTGTAGCGAAATACCCATATTTTAAATCAATTAATTTATAATATATATATATATATATATATATATAAATATATACATATATATATATATATATATATATATATATGGGAAAAGTATATATAAATTTTTTTATGTATCAAGAACCACTTCAGAGGAAAAAGGCTTTCATGTGACATGTTTCTGACTTTAGGACATCTTCTGACTAAGTTTATCTTTATGTTGATACAACTACACCTGTGGATAAAAAGAGATGATGACAATTTTAAATTTAAATTTTTTTTTAAATATGTGTTTCGGATTTTATATAATCTAGACCAGATTTCATTAATTACTTTTTTATTTTTGCTTATGTTTCAATTATATTAAATATCCCAAATTGTAGTAATAGAAGATCTGCCAAGAATGGTGAAATGTAAGAAACTGGAGGTAAATTTACTGCAAATTATCTAGCAATTAAAGCACCTTCTATACATTTTCATCATAGTAAATCATTTCCTCTTTTAATTAGAGTAGCATCTTTTATATCAAAACTGTGGTCAGTCTCATTACAGTGAGCAACTAATACATTTAATGTATTGTTTTGTAATAGATCCCTTTTGTGTTCATATAACCGTTTATTAAATTCCTTGAGGCTTCTCTGAAGTATTCCTTGTCACAACTATTACTGGTAATACACTAAATTCATCAATGCTAACTAAAATCTACTTTAGTTTGAGCTTATTATTTTGTTTTGTATTAATTAAGTTTTTATTGTTTTAGATGTTGGTTGTGACAAATTTTATTATTGAGTTTAGATAAATTTGCAGTTGTGATAGAGTTGGTGGATAGAACAATATATTTGTTTGATTCATTGGGTTTGTCAGGAAGGACTACTTTTCTATTTTGAAATATTTTATGAACCTTTTATGAATTATTGAATATGAAATAGAGTAGTGGGGGAGCTTGAAAGTAATTTTCATGTATTTCTTCCATTCATGTAAATACTGAAAGCTGAAAATTTTGTGTGCTCTTAAACAGAATCAAATAATTATTCTGGATTTTATTTTGTTGTTATGATGAGAATAGAAATTTATGAGATCATTTTTATTATTTTGGGTGCACACTAAATTTTAACCTACTGTTAATGTGGTGTAGCATGATATCTAGGAAAGGTAAAGTATTGTTTATTTCCATTACATATGTAAATTCTATTGTATGCCTGACTTTGTTTAGTTTATTTACAAGATCAGATAAATCGGTACCATGAGAATATATTAACAGCATCAACATATCAGAAGTCTGTTGATTGTTTAGGTAAAATAATGTGGAAAAATATTTTGGTAAACACAAACATAAATGCATCACACAAAAACTTTTTCTTCTATATCATACTTCTTTCCCCTGATATATATATATATATATATATATATATATATATGATACAGCAAAACAGACTGTCTGTGGATGACAATATATACACCCCCCCCCCGGAAAATTTAATTCCAATCGAGCAATCTTGGGAGAAAGCACAAATTTGTAAACAATGACTACTACTGCTAATACTGCAAAGCTCTTCCACGAATTGAGCACTCTCGGTCATTGCTGTGTTTATTAGAAGAATATGTATGTCAAAATTCACCTTCCTTCCAACCAGGCACTGATAGCTCAGGGGTAAAATCTCTGACTGATTTGGCATCAGTCGGGTTTCCATCCCGGCTTGAGGCAATCGGATATCTAACCACACTGATGAGCTGTGATACAGTGAAACAGTCTATGGATGACAATATATATATATATATATATATAGTGTAACCCGGATATAAGAGAGATTTTATCTGGTCCCAAATTAGAGCCTGTGTTAATGTATATATAATAGACCAAACCCGGATATAAGATACTCCTTCTCCAGTCCCGACAACTCCCTTATATCCGGGTTACACTGTATATATATATGTATTATTATTATTAGTAGTAGTAATCTTATAAGTATAAGAAACTATACTCGTTCGGAAAACCTTTGGTATCTTGATTTGCAAATAATCAAACCAATACCAAAGGGAAAAAAAAGGTATAAAAAAAGAAAGAACCAAGAACATGTACGTTAGCTGAAAATAATTATCTAGCATGCAAGTCCAAGGCCCAGAGAAAAAACCCCGATATGAGTACACAAAACTAACTGTTGTAGAGTAACTTTACGCAGTGGAAACTGTATTTGGACTAAATTCGGTCCTAAATAGGTTCAACATACAAAAACGTTAGGAACTTGTTATAATAAGTATTACGCAGAGTAATCTAGTTGTGGTAGCTGACTACTTTCGTATTCGACTCCCAGTTGACCCTCACTGACTCCTACTTATATTAGGTGGGAGAGTCTATTATCTATAGACTAGGTGTGTTTCACCATAACACTAACTATATATATGTATGTATATTTCTGAAGAATTAATGAATTTTGTTTTATAATCTGATATATTTTAATTACTTCAAATGTTATTTTTTAGTGGATACCTGTATTTGTGTAGACGATTTATTTCAACTAGTGGTCTGTATCCTTAAGAAAACTTAATAAAGAAAATGTTGCCTCTGGTAGGATTTGAACCTGTCTCAAGCTTTGCAGTTTCATGTTTCAGCAAGGTTTTATTTTTGCCTTTAAAGCACATTCACTCGGCCGATATGCATTGTGAGAAAAATCTAAAGAAGTAAATGTGCTTTAAAGGTGAATAACATCTTGCTTGATTTTGAATCGCATCATAACAACATGGTCAAAGCATGCCTGATCAGACAGTGGTTCCTCCTACAAAGAGGGACACAGGATCGAATACTGTCAGAGGGGCACATTTTCATTATTAAATTGTCTCACGTATGCAGGCTGAAAATGTAGATGAAATAAATACTGTTTAAAATAAAAAGGAACATCTTTTCAAATATGGGTATCCACTAAAAATAACATTTAAAGTGATAAAAATGTATACATAGATATATATAGAGACGTGTGTGTGTGTCTATATATATATATATATATATATATATATATATATATATATATATATATATATATATATATATATATATGTATGTATAGACACACACACATCTCTATATATATATATTTGAAAATTATGACATAAAAATGTTATAAATATAAATTACAAAAAAAGCCATTTGGTTTCAACACTTCTGGTCTCTTCTCAAGTAATGATGTTGAATGTAGAATAAAGAGTTTTAAAAGGTTCAAATCAATCAAACACCCCTCGCTATGGGAAACACTGTTATATAAGCTGGAATGACCAATCAAAATACAAGTATACAAGAATTCAAAAAACTTGACAACAAACTTAAATTATAATAATTATTTAATGCTTTAATGTTAGGGTTAGACTAAAATAGAATTCATTCTAACTAATAATTATTAAATTATACTATAAAATTAAAAATTAAAAATTACCAATTTTAAATTTTAAATATAATCTAGATTAGGTTTAAAATTATAAAATTATTTAAAGATGAAACTGAGGAAAAAATACATATGTTTTTTTTATTTATTTTGTTTTTATTGGAATTAAGTTGGAATAAACATTAAGATCTAATGCTGCTCTGAACTCCGTTACAACTTAGATACATTTGAATTCAAGATATGGATTAGGGATGGTGAAATCTTGCTAAAGACAATACACTCACAATCAGATTATAATATGCAAATACGCATACATATTTAGATATATAAACACACAAAAAAGAAATGAGACTGGAAATATGTCCATGGTCCCTAAAAAAAAAACACAACATATACATACAATGAAAGATACATATAATATGGATTACTAAGATTTTTGTTACTTAAATATATATATATATATATATATATATATATATATATAAATATATAAATATATATATATATAAATATATATATAAATATATATATATAAATATATATATAAATATATGTATATATATAAATATATGTATATATATATAAATATATATATATATATATAAATATATATATATATAAATATAAATATATATATATAAAATATATATATATATATATATAAAATATAAATATATATATAAAATATAAATATATATATATATAAATATATATATATATATAAAATATAAATATATATATATATAAATATATATATATATATAAAATATAAATATATATATATATATATATATATATATATATATATATATAATATATATATATATATATATATATAAATATATATATATAGACACACACTAAGGTTTTACCCAATAAAAGGTTCAAGAACCACTCAAGGTAGATGGTTATAGTCAAAATATTAATGCGATGTGATAAGTGTGATACAAATGAGAGAGAAGGTTGAAGGAAGTGAAGATTATGAGGATAAGGAGGAGGAAAGATGACAATTGACCTTTGATTTGAAGAAGTCTAGATTGAAGCATTCAGGACAGTAGCTACATGGAAAACTGGCAATTCTTGGGAAAAAGTGGTTTGAGTGATATATTCATCTTATATTTAGAAAATGGAAAAATATGGATGATTCAACTCTATGGAAGCAGCAGGATGAGTCCATGCTGTGAAGTTTTGAATTCATGGAACAAGAGAATGGATCTCATCTGAACATTTGCCATGGAAAATAGGTATAGAATTCTGACAGGTTACATTGGATATCAAAAGAGCTACAAAATTTCCCTTATTCTGTCTATTTGAGAGATGACTATTAAACTGTCCATTCTTCGTACAACCCCAAGACCAATACTGCACTCAATGAAGGTCAAGTATCATTCACTTTTAATGAAGTGTATATTTGATGTGGTAAATTCTGGCAAACCTGTTGAGGCATTTATCAATGAATTCAGTGTGAGAAATATTTGTTTAATGTAAGTTTCTATTCATTCTACTGATTTAAAGATAAAAGATATACATAATTAGTAGGTCAGAGGTGGATTATTGAATTATTCTTAGGTGACCTATCTTGGTTCAGCCAAATTGATAGTATTCTGGAGTTTGGTTTATTTGAATTGGAATTTGGGTACTGGAATTTGTGTCTGTGTCTGTGCATGATCAAGTTGTTAGGAAATTTGCTTTCTGGTCATGAGGCCCAGGTTCAAATCTCATGATGGTATTGGTCTGGGGAGGAGATCCCAGTGTGCAGTACATTTGGAAAGTACCTAAAAGTCATGGCCACATGTTGACCCAAGACTTGTGAGTAAAATTAGATAAATGGAACTATTCAGAAGCCATCTTTGGTTGCGCTAGCATGAAATCCCAGGTCATCATGATTGGGGATTTTAGTTTACTGGCTTTGTTATAACTGCTGGTTAAAATAATAGTAATGTCACCTATTAATTTATGTAAAATTATACCATTGAATAAGTATTAAGGTGAACAGAATTTCTGCCAATAAAATGCTCAGTAGTTATGTAGAACAATAATTATTGTATCAAAAGTAATTAAAGTCCACAATACTTATTGAAAATCAACTCATGATTTCAGGATTTCTCACTTGTCAGAACTCGACCAAGAAAGATTGCGTTAATTATTACGGAATTTATATTTAATATTATAAGTGTATATAATAAGCATTTATAAAATAATGAAATATTAATTCTGTACTTAATACAAGCTCTCTTGTCTGGGTGAGGAATCATGAAAATCTGAATCAACCACTAACAAATACTGTGAACTTTAATTCCTTCTGATACTATGATGGACTCTTCTGTCAATTTCAACATAAAAGGATCCAACAACCTCAATCAGTTTTTATGTTTGTCATATGTGACACTTCAGTTCTATTGGTGATCTGCATAGACATTCACATATTGTTCAGCAGCTATGATCTTGGAACATATCAACAGGAATATTCAGTGACATTTTTCACTATTGTCTTTTAGCTTGTCAAGATGACTGATTTCAAAATTTCTGATACCACCCTGGCACAAATATCTCCAGTTATTTCTATCCTTGGAAAATCACTTAAAAGTTAGTATGAGGCACATTGACAGCTGAGAGGTTACTCTTTAGCTTGTCTTTATACCTGAGCCATGGCTATCCAAAAAGTTCTTTGTACACTGTCAAGCTGGCTATACATGAGGATCTTAGGTATTCTGTGTTCACTCATCCTTGCAACATGACCAGCTCAGCAAAGTTGTGAAGGCATCAGGAAAGTTTCAGTTCCACCAATGTTGCATTTTGCAAGAAGATCAGCATTAGACACCCTGCCATCAAAAGTATAGCCACAGATTGTGGGGAGACAACTTTTGTGGGAGATATCCAGCTGATTGATATGGGACCTATATGGGGTCCATGATTCTGAGCCATACAACAGTGTGGTCAAAATGGTTGCTCTATAAACCAATATTTTAGTGTTCAATTTGATACCTCTCTCATTCCATATGTGGTGATGAAGCTTCCCAAATTAATTTTTAGCTTTGGTAATCTGATCTGTTATTTAATCAGCAAGAGATGCATTTTAATTCATCTTATTTATTAAATATGTAAATGATTTCAAATACTTCAAGTTCTTCCTATCAATCTGTATAGGAGTGTCTGGAAATTGGTGAACTGGCGGAGATTGTCTGACACCACAAATCTGCTTTGGACAAGGAGGCAGCTGGCAGATTACTTCTGATACTATATATATATATACATTATGAAATGGACAAAGTCCGACAATTATTTAAGACATTTTTTATGTTTATACGTTCTTTTTATAGATACTAATATTTAAGTAAATGCTCTGTTTATAATAAACAGTATTAAACAACATTTACCAGCCTGAATGTCCGAGAAGTTTTCATAGAAAATATGCGTCCTCCTACAGAAATCGAACATGTATCCTTTACGGAAACGTCATATAGCCTGATTTGCCTTAACCGATTGGGCTGCAGAGGAGCATTTCAGTTAGCAAGGTCAATTTTACTGTATTTAAACACAATTCTCCATGATTTTCTCTCATATATTCATATCTGCTCAATGTGTATCCAAATGTAAACAAATGATGTCATACATTATGAAATGGACAAAGTGCGACAATTATTTAAGATATATGTTTGTGGCTGAGTGGTTAGAGAGTTCATGTTTTAAGTAAGATCTGAGTTAGAATTCCACTATGCAAAATAGTAAGAGACTTTCAAAAGAACTATGTTGAACATAAAGAACTCAACAGAGATGTTTGTAAGGATGATGTTAATTTCCCTGAGAATGTTGCCACAGAATTTGAATAACATGTAATGAATGTAGTCACATTTGTTTGAGTAAAGTCAGTCTCAAAAATCATCAAAGATGCCACATATGAATAGAAGTCATTCATTATGTGCCATATGGAATTTCTACCTGCAACAGGCATGGAAAAAGGATGTGCCAGAGTTGAACTAATATATATGAAATTTCACCAAAATATTACTTTAACACATATTGCCTCTTCTGTGCAAAAGAAAATATGTCCACACCAGGCTTAAATGCCACATCTGCTCTCCTCATATGTGTGGATCAGGTAAGCAATGATATTATTTGAAACTAAGTCGTAGCTCAAATGCATGGAATGAATAACTCATAAAATTACTTCATTTTTTTTTCAGAAAGATGAAATGCAGGTTGCGATAGATAAATTGTCATCTAAATTACAAAAAAATGAAAATAACACTGACATTTCATTTTAACAGATACATTTACCAAAATTACACAAGTATATCTTGAAATGCTAAAGATTAAATTTATTCAATAAAATTGCCATTGGCTTCAACCAAGGCCTCCATACGACTTCAGAATCTTCCGCATCTCTTCTGGACAGCCTTCTTATTTAAATTGGTGAATGCTGTCATATACTTTGCCTCCAGTTCATCTTTGGTGTTACAAGGAGTTTTGTTGGTCTCTCGCTCAACTGCACTCCACACATAATAATCAAGGAGGTTGCAGTCTGGGGAGTTAGGGGGCCAGATGTAAGGGGTGATGTGGTTGCAAAAATTGTCTGACAGTCATGACTGGGTACTTCTACTTGTGTAGCATGGTGCAGAGTCCTGTTGCCAGACATAGGGTCTTCCACCAGCCACCCTCTTGACCTAGGGTAGCACTATCATCTCAAGGCACTTGATGTAGGCCTTTGTATTGAGTCTGAGGCTCTCACCAACAAATTCAGGAATTCTTTTCTTATCAGAGTGGGTTTTCCGAGCTGCTGTACCTTCGTAATCACCATTAGACTCATCCAACTCTTTCTGAATCCTCTGCACTGTCCTCAGATTGACAATGAAACACTCTGAAATGTTCATATTGCAGCTTCCGGCGCGAATGCCAAGCAGTACAGCATGTCGTTTCCATATTTCTGGTGGAGTGAATTGTGTCATGGTGCTCTTTTTCTCACAGATGGTGCCCAACTGACCCTACTATACTCTGTAGTCAACAAAATCCGAAACAAACAATGCACATGCATGAAATTAAAAATTATAAAATGGCAACAATTTACTCATTGCACCGTGTATACCAAAAAAATCCTGAAATATTACCAAAAATCCCCAGACAGGAATAATAATAAACAAACTTTCTTAACTCATTCCACATAATTGAAAAAAGGATCCTTCTCTCCACACTTCCTAGTACCTATCAATAAGAGATGGCCAGGTTTTAATAATTCTTTTCTGTGTTGCTTTTTTAGGGAATTTCTATTAATATTTATCATTTGCCAACTGTATTATTTTCTATTCAATCTGAAAGTATGACCCTCATGTTAAGGCCAAATTAAATAGTGAATTTCAGTTGAGTGCTGCAAAAAGCTGCTTGGAGGGATTGTTTGCATTTTTTAAAAACGGATTGCACTTTCTGTTAACCTTATCCCATTAGTCATCATGCATAATATTGTATTTCTTTAGTTTTTTGTCTTACATTTCTTTTACACTCTTCCCATTCAGCTCTCTTTCAGGCTGTCTCATTTTTTCTCCCTTCTCTTGTTCAGGCTTTTTCCCCTCTTTTTCTCTCTTTTAGGCTGTCTCTTTCTTTCTCTCTTTCACGCTGTCTCTTTTTTTCCTTTTTTTCTCTCTTTTAGGCTGTCTCTTTTTTTCCATTTTTCTCTCTTTTAGGCTGTCTCTTTCTTTCTCTCTTTTAGGCTGTCCCTTTCTTTCTCTCTTTTAGGCTGTCCCTTTCTTTCTCTCTTTCACACTGTCTCTTTTTTTCTCTTTTTTTTCTCTCTTTTAGGCTGTCCCTTTTTTTCCTTTTTTTTCTCTTTCAGGCTGTCTCTTTTTTTCCTTTTTTCTCTCTTTTTAGGCTGTCCCTTTCGCCACTTTTCCTCTCTTTTAGGCTTTCTCTTTATTTCCTCTTTTTCTCTCTTTTAGGCTGTCTTTTTTTCTCCTCTTTGTTTCAGACTGTCTCTTTTTTCTCTATTTCTCTATTTCAGACAGTCTCTTTTTCCCTCTATCTTTCTTTCAAACTGTATCTTTTTTCCTTTTTCTTTCTTTTAGGCTGTTTCTTCTTTTTCCTCTTTTTCTCTATTTTGGGCTGTCTCTTTTTTTCCTCTTTCTCTCTTCCAAGCTGTTTCTTTTTTTCCTCTTTTTCTCTCTTTTAAGTTGTCTTTTTTCTCTCTCTTTTAGGTTGTCATATCTATCTATTTATATCTGTTTATATCTACCTATTTATCAATCTGTCTATCTATGTCCATTATCTATCTCTGTTCATATTTATCTCTCTGTGTATCTCTGTTCGTATCTGTATATTTAACTATCTCTGTTCATATCTATCTATCTATCTATCTCAGTCTGTTTATCTATCTATCTATCTATCTATCTATCTGGAGCACCACATTTTTCACTTCATCTAATGATCTAAATAAACAGTCTTTTTTATCTCTTCACATTTTCTCATCACTATTCCCCCTCTACCCCCACCACATATACCTTTGGGGGTAGTTGCTGGTGGTCCATTCACTTTAAATAACAAACCTGCTGGACTTTGCACTGAATCATATCAAGCAATGTCCATATTTTATTTTTGAACCTATTAAATGGTAAACTTAGAAAAATATGCAACACTGCATTTGAATAATTTCTGCAAATATTAACCAATATACCCTCTTCAAGAACAAAGTAAAACATTCATGGCATCCACTTATTTCATGGAGCAGGTATTTATTGTTCAGTTATATTCACATTTTATTAATTAATAAAGAGAACAAAAACAGCACAGATTTCACTGCAGATATTTCATAAACCCACCTTAATTTGACACAGTGTTATATTATGGAAAAAACTTAAAAATACAACTGCCTCAGTCACTGAACACATATTTTAAATGTTTAAGTTGCACTTTTTATATTAAGGTATATCAAAATTATTTTCATTTTTTACAGACCTTTACTTGAAAACTTAATTCATGTATATATCTAAAGATGATCTATAACTCCATCATTATTATTGTTGTATTATTGTTATTATTATTATTATTATTATTATTAATAATCATTTCACCCAAAGCAAGATGATAAAGCCACTAAGATGTAATAGGTTACTAGGAGTGGAAGAGAATGAGAAGACTTTATTGAAGAGAAAGTACTATAAAAGAACAGGATTCAGGAAAACAGAAGATGGCAATTGGCATTGTGTTTAAATTTTTGAAGACTGTAAGTAAGATATCAGAAGAAAGTTGCACGGGCAAAAAATACAAGAAAAGAGACTATTAGAATAGAACTTATTATTACATCTAGCTGTTTCAACAGTAAAACAATGAGACCTAGTTGCCAATAGTGCACTTAAATTCATGCAGTCTAGGTACCATGGAGGAAAGAACAATTCTTATGAAAATATTTATAAAAAAGACCGGGATGCCATGTCATGGCTATTGAAAAGTGACTGAAGTCAAAATGCCAGGTCAGGACCGATTACATTATAGACCCTTCTTTGGATTTTGTCAAGGTTCTCAAGAGGAGCACCAGACCAGATATAACAACAATATTCAGTGTACAGGCTGATAGATTTTACAAGTGTGTATGATGGATTATGACATGATAAATTGTCTGGCACAACACAGTGAACCAACTTTCCAAGCACTACACTGAGCAATTGATTCAATATAATTATTCCACATCATGTCAGTATAAAACTTGCTACCAAGAAAGCACAGAGTTGCTCTCCTGGAGGTTAGCATCAGCCATGCTGATGGCAGGCAGAAAAGGTTCTCTGTAGTGATTAAATGATAGCATTTTTGTTTTGGGGGCTTTAAGATTTACAAGCCATACTTTGCTTCAGTTATTATTTTATATCATATATTATGGTAAATCAAATTTATTTTAATCTCTTACAGACTTTTATTCCAAAAGATGTGTGGGTACTGGAATCAATGAGCTGAGTTCATATTCTGGCCTAGGCTTTTGTGATCACTTTCAAACTAATGGCCTTGGGAAGGGCATGGATCCAACTCTTTTGCCCCCACCTATAGCTTAAATAGCAGAGTAGCCACTCTAAGAGAAAAAACCTATCTGAAAGCAACAGGAGACCATTCTACTATATTTCTCAAGAAGTTATGCAATTCACACTTAATAAAAGAATTAGAATCTGTGGAGAGGCATGATCACCTTCTTTTTTTTTTAATCGATTTCACCCAAGCAAGGTAGTAAAGCCACTAAGATGCAAAGTGTTACTGGGTGTGGAAGAATTAGAAAACAGAAACATTACTAAGGAGTGAGAATAGAAGATGTTGTAGTAAAGAAAAGAAAAAACTGTAAACTTATAGTAGAAATAAACGCCTGCAATTGGTTTCTTCTGTCTCTTGACCACAACACTTGTAGCCAAATCACAGTTCAAATGATAGTCTGTCGTAACAGTCTAACAGGCAACATAGAAACGACAAAATGAGGTCACAAATCCAACATTCACTTCTCACCAACAAAAACGAATGTTCGTCCACAAAGTCCAGAAAAAATCCTACCCTCGTAAGCTAAAAACAATTGCTTTTATTCACCGAAGAATTTTTCTGATTGGCCACACCATTCAGGAGAGGTAAGAACATTAGCATAGATTCTAATACTTAAAGTAGCAGATATTTGCTAATTACTTTCAGTAATCTTTCTTCAGCAGATCGCACACAAAACACAAAATCTTTTTCGAGGTAGGTGGTTATTTCTTTCACTACAGAAGAGTAATCAAGAAGACAGTAGATAGCAATTGACATTGCATTTAAATTTTTGAAGATTAAATCTGACTGGAAAACATGGAGCCAAAAGAGAGTTACACAAGTAAGAAGTGCGAGAAAAGAAATTGTTGGCATAGAACTTATATAGTTCCATCTTTTCTACAAGTACTTCCACGGTAATTGCTCTGAGGAGTTGCTTTCGCTTGTCCCTAAGCCTCGTGAATTTAAGCGTCCTACGAGGCTGGCATCCCGTTCCCACCCCTTCACCGTTGAAACTGTTAGGTGTAGACGTCTTTTCTACTCCAATAGCTTCATGTCTCGCACATCTCGCCTATGGAACTCCCTTCCCTATTACTGTTTCCCTGACAAATACAATCTCCAACGGTTTAAGTGTAGCGTCAATCGTCATCTCCAATTGCCTTGATCTATCCACTTCCTGACATCTTTCATTCCTATCTGCTCTCGCTCTATATCTCCCGTAACCTCCCTACCTCGATCGACCCTCCGTCCTTCTCTTTCTCCACATCCTCTCCTTTACCACTCCTATCTGCTCTTCCTCCAACCCTTCTGTAACCCCTTGCGTGATAGTGGCCACCAGCCTTGCTTGGGGTGATACGCTTAAAAAAAAATAAAAAATATATATATATATATATATATATATATATATATATGGGTTATATCTAGCCAACTCAAGTGTAAATTAATGAGACCTCATTGCCAGTTTAGTACTGCACTTAAATTCATAAAGTCTAAGTACCTTAGCAAAGAGTTCATCCAAAGAGATGACAATGATTGACATTGCATTTGAATTTCTGAAGATCAAAGTTGACAGAGAAGAAAGAAGCCAAAACAGAGTTCTATAAGTGAGTAGCACAAGAGAAAAAACTGTTAGCATAGAACTTATGGTTAGTTCTAGCCATTTCAACTGTAACATGATGAAACCTTAACAGCACTTAAATTCATAACATCTAGGTACCATAGTGGAGAGTTCATCAGAATATTTATATATATATATATATATATATATATATATATATATATATATATATTTTTGAATTGGACAATGTCCGACAATTTATTTTAAAGACATTTGCTTAAATACTTGTATCTATAAAAAGAACGTTAAACATATCATAAATGTCTTTAAAATATATATATATATATATATATATGATTATATATTACAATATATATATTACAATGAATCATTCATACAAAAAGTAAATTAGTAAAGTTAATGAGATAAAATGGTGAATTCACTTTGCTAACTAAATTCTAAAAATGTATTAACCCACTAACCACTCGATCAATGTTATGATCCTTGTTTTTTTTAAATTATAAACTGTATTAAGTCTTTCTTAAATAAGCATATGCAAGTACTTTCAACAGTACTTGCATATGGTTAATGCATTAATGTAATTTTAAAATTTAGTTAGAGAAGTGGATTTGCCATTTTATATCATTAACTTTACTAATTTACCTTTTTGTATGAATGATTCATTGTAATATAAATTAAACTGCACCACAAAATTGATTTAAAAGAACTGATCCGACGTGCAAACTTTTGGGAAAACAACTGAGACAATGCTCTACATATTGAACTATTTAGTTCATGCCACATTGACTGATAAACACCTACAACAAAAAAATTCTTAAAATGCCATATTAGTAAAAAATGCTCTCACTTAAATTTTCAAAAATTCAACCTTAGTGTTGCAACTGCATGCTCCACAAGTTTGTATCTGTTATCAATAACACATTTCAAAAAAACATATTTTGATTCGCATTATATTATTTCATCACAGATGCTGCCTGAATTTTACCAAAAAGAAAATAGTTTCCATGCCTGATGATGACCAGAGAACCTGTTGAAAGTACTTGCATATGCATATTTAAGGACTTAATACAGTTTATAATTTTACAAAACAAGGATCATAACATTCATCAAATGGGTTAATGCATTTTTAAAATTGAGTTAGTGAATTGAATTCGTCATTTTATCTCATTAACTTTACTAATTTACTTAATTTGTATCAATGATTGATTTTAATATAAATTAAACTGCACCACATAATTGACACATATGTATATATATATATATATATATATATATATATATATATATGTAAATAAAAAGAAAGAACAGTAAGATATATAATCCGGTGTTCTTATAGATATTTTTATTTTTACACAATTGTGCTCAATGTAAATTTACAGGGCATTAATATTACTGAATTAGTGAAATAATTTAGCCGTCAATGTCATAAAGTTTACATAAAAATATATATATATATATATATATATATATAATCTGGTAATATACATACTTATACTCGATAAAAAAATAATTTTACATACTGTAAGTAATTCTAATACATTTACTTGGTTTTTAAAAAGAAATATAGTATATTAAATATTAAAAGTAAAAATTTTTTAGAAATGCGGTTAAAACATATTCTAGCCTAAACAGCCCCCCCCCAATCTTTAGATATACAAATAGAAAAAACACCGTTAAAAAAAACCCCAAAAAACCAGACGACCTGCATTTAGCGGATGTCAGAATTTGTTGAAAAATACATCCCTACCCATCCCTAAACATAACCCCACTTTCGAATGTAACTATTAACTGATACAATGAAAATTAAAAAATTGAACCCCCTACTACCCCTTGTCTAGATGAATGGATTTCTCGGTATCCTTGGAAACCCTCAATTATGAATCTTCGCTGTGCCTTTAATAACCGTGAATTTAAAAAAATAAGTTACTCCAAAATTCGCTTGACGAGGAAATGGAACTAATGTCTTTGGTTTAATAACAAAATTAAATTCAAAAGCTTTAGCTTCCATTTCTGGAACGTGGTTATCACTGTGTAGCGAAAAACCCATATTTTAAATCAATTAATTTATAATATATATATATATATATATATATATATAAATTAGTTGTGTTTCAATCCTGGCTTGAGGCATTCGGAAGTCTAGTCGCACTGTGGAGCTGTGATACAGTACTGTCTGTGAATTATATATATATATATATATATATATATATATATATATACTACAGTTCAAAAATTTCAAGCCACTCCCAGAATTCACATGGGATGAACTTGACAGAAGAGTGAAAAGAAATGAAAAAGAGTTCTTAGAGTGATTGAAAAAAGAATAGAATCAATTATCAAACTTATACCTTGAGAAACCTTCGCAATAAATGCCAAAAATTTGTGCTGCAGTAATCAAGGCTAAAAGAGGATATTTTAACAAAACCAAAATTTAATCATATAATTCTTTATTTCTTTGTGCCATTATAAAATTTCTAATAAAAAATCAGGTCTCACTTTTTTAGCCATGTATAATAATTTTCTCTTATTTAAAGTACAAAACAACTACTTTTTAAGCCAATTTAAAAAAATTACCAGAGGTGAGCAGAAACTTTTGAACTGTAGTGTGTATATATATATGTGTACACA
Source organism: Acanthosepion esculentum (assembly GCA_964036315.1). Classification (NCBI taxonomy): domain Eukaryota; kingdom Metazoa; phylum Mollusca; class Cephalopoda; order Sepiida; family Sepiidae; genus Acanthosepion; species Acanthosepion esculentum. The sequence continues at coordinate 26,801,912 of OZ038485.1, read as the reverse complement.
CACACACACACACACACACACACATGTATATACATGCTATGTATGTTGTTACAGCAGTGTTCAAATTTAGATTTATCATTTAGTTAAATAAGTCAATATGAAACCTAACAAACTGTTGTTTCTTTATCTTCTATTTCTTTAGTTCAATTATTTTATATTTTTGCATGAATAAATCTGAACTTAATTGATTTCTGATGCATCTTCTTTTTTTTTGTTTGTTTTTCATACCGAGAGGTGAGCTCTGTTATGACGAAAATGGAAACAGCTCAGGGAGATCTCAGAAGTCTTTTATCCCAATTCAACTCATGGCGCAGATAAACATTTTTCCATCCCTCTACATTACTTACAAAACAGTCTCATCTCTTCACCAATAACCAGCATTCATGTTCAAGGCTTTGTTTGATTCTTAAATAACAAAATGGACTTATATCAAATCATCATTCAATATTGAATCATATCAAGCGATTTCTAAGGCTCAATACCCATCTTTGAAATCACCTGGTGGTCACTTTTGAAATATACATAACTCTGCATTCATTTTTTTTTTTAAGAGAATTTCTTAAGATGTTTTTTCAAGTATGCAATAACAATCTTTTTTAAGCATAACAAAAGAAGAATTACAAAGGAACTTAATGAGAAAATTCTTTATCTTGCTCAACTTGTTTTCTTTTCTTACTTTTTTTACTTCTCAATATCATCATTATTATTATGAAGGTTTTTTTGGGTTAGACACTTTGTTGTGGGATTATGGTTAGTGAGACTAGTTTAATTGACTATTACTATTGAGTATTGAGTTTGATGCTCACCTTATGCACCATACCAAATTCAACATTAAATAACCTAACAAGTGTTGACATATCATTAAATAAACCAATCTAACCTTTACTATTGAGGAGTGAGTTTGATCCTCACTGAGTGTCTCATACAAAATTCCACATGAAATAACCCAACAAAGGTTGATTTGTCATATAATCAACCAAACTAACCTTTATTATTGAGGAGTGAGTTTGATCCTCACTGGGTGCCCCATGCAAAATTCAATATTAAATACTCCAAGAAAGGTTGACATGTCATTAAATCGACCAACATAACCATTAATTGTTTGGAGTGAGTTTGATCCTCACTGGGTGCCAAATACAAAATTCAACATGAAATAATCCAACAAAGGTTGACTTGTCATATAATCAACCAAACTAACCTTTACTATTGAGGAGTGAGTTTGATCCTCACTGTGTGCCTCATACAAAATTCAACATTAAATACTCCAAGAAAGGTTGACATGTCATAAAATCAACCAACTCAACCCTTACTATTGAGGAGTGAATTTGATCCTCACTGGGTGCCCCATACAAAATTCAAAATTAAATAACCTAATAAGGTCTGACATGTTATAAAATCAACCAAGCTATTTGATGTTCACTGGGTGCATCATCTGAAATTTAACATTGAATAATCCAACAAAGGTTGATATGTCATAAAATCAACCAACTCAACCATTACAATTAAGTAGTGAGTTTAATTCTCACTGTGTGCCTTAAACAAAATTTGTTGTTGAATGACCCAACAATGGTTAACATGTAAAATCATGAAACCATAACTGCTGAGTAGTGAGATTGAAGCTCAGTGGATGGTGCCTCCCTACTACCAAAAAAAAATTGATTTCACACAGCCTAATGAAGTTTTCTTCTATGTGCCACGTCTTTTTAGGACATTACTACTGAGTAGGGGATTTGAGATCACTTGGTTCTCACCCCACCCATATTTGACATAAAATAACCCAGCAAAGGTTGACATATGAAAATTAACAAATATAATCATTACTACAGTATAGTGAATTTGATCCTCATTGACTTCCCATACAAAATTCAGCATTAGATAAACCAACAAATATTAACATCATGAAATCAACCAACTTAATCTAATCTAATCTTTTGGGAGCAAGATCACCAAAAATCAGTTATTGTTTGCATGCACCTTGTCGAGTTTTTATTCTTTTTTGTTTCTGATTTGTTAGCTGTATATTTAACAATATATTAGAATTCTACAAGGTAACCAAAAAAGTTATGTCCGTTTTTTGATTAGTCATTGAATGAAGTTGAAATATATACAAAATGTGTGTAGCAATTGTTTTCAAATTCGGACAGCCAGAAGTAGGAACATAAGATGTTATAAAAAACACACGCACCATGCCCGGCCATCAGTTATAAGCCGGACAGCTGGGAGAAGGATGGAAGTATCTAGAGATCTCGTTCGGGGCTGTTTGCTTTACGACTTCAAAGTGGGCTTATCAGCAGCTGCATCAAGTCGCCGCATATGTCAAACGTTTGGGGATAGTGCTGTGGATGAACGTACTGCAAGGCGTAGGTTTCGAAGATTTGTCTCTCCATGATGAGCCTTGCAGTGGACAACCACAGGTCTTGAATGACGGAGTCCTGAAGGCGGCCATTGAAAAGGACAGTAGTCTAACATGTGGTGAACTTGCAAGACAGTTTGATGTTTCTGATGAAACAGTTAGACTTCACCTGCACCAGCTAGGTAAGACATACAAACTGAGCAAGTGGGTTCCGCAAACGCTGTTGGAGGTCCACAAGGGACGACGAGTGGCAGCCTGTGTATTGCTGCTTTATTGCCACCGTACCCCATCCTTATTCAATCGAATGCTTACCAATGATGAAAAGTGGGTTCTGTACGAAACTCCCAAGCATTCCAGACATTGGTTGTCTCCTCAGGATGCTGTCCCTCACACTGCAAGACCGCCTATGCACCCACGCAAGATTATGCTTTGTGTCTGGTGGACAGGTCATCAAGTGGTTCATTATGAACTGCTACCAATGGGCCAAATGGTCACTGGAGATCTATACTCGCAGCAATTGAAACATGTGCAACAGGCATTGCACCAGAAGGAGCCAGCCACTGGTGAATCACAAAGGTGTGCTTTTCCTCCATGACAATGCCAGGCCACATGTCACGCGAGTGATCAGGGATACCATACAGCAATTTGGGTGGGAGACTTTGTGCCATCCACCTTATTCACCTGACCTTGCGCCATCTGATTACCACCTCTTCCACTCTCTGGATAATCATCTTCATGGGAAATCCTTCACCAATGAAGCAGACTTGCGCAAAGCCCTCATGGACTTCTTTGCATCAAACCATACATCCCCCCCTCACCGGATTTTATCCTCAAGGGCATTGAACAGCTGGAGACATGTTGGCAGAAGGTGCTGGATGCCGATGGCGATTACTTCGAAGACTAAATATAAGTTACACATGCTGTGAAGCGTTTTCTTTTTTTCCTTTAAAAAAGGACAGAACTTTTGGGGTTACCTTGTAGATAGGAAAATAATGCTGAACTGTAATGAAATATCAATTCTCCTATATGGCAGTGAATGCTGGACAATTTTCACACAGATGAAAATGCAGCAACAAAAGTAGCTCATTCATCAAATGAACCACTCACGTCTCACATGAATTCTCTGCCAAAAGTAAAAATCCAAGCTATGTCTCAACTCATAAATAGAGAAATTAGGCAGGATATACAAATAATCTGACCAATGATAGACTCTTTGGATGCCGATATAAACTGAGAGTGTCACGAGCATGCAAGGGGTTACAGAGTGTGAGAGCAAGAGTAAAGAGGCGTGTTTGAAGAAAGGATATAGAGAAGGACAGGGATCAGGATCAATGCATCAGAAGATGATGATTGACATTACATTTGACTATTTGAAGATTATAATATCAGGGAAGCAAGCAGGTGGAAAGGAGTTTTACTGCCAGGAAGTGCAAAAGAAACTGTTGGTGTAGAAGAGGCAGTTACATTTAACTGTTTTGACAGTAAAAAAGGTGGGTCCGAGATGCCAACTTAGTAGCATACTTAAATTCATGCAGATGGGGTACCAGTGAAAGTAGCTCATCAGAGCATTTGCCATAAAAATATTTGTAGAAAATTCAGAGGGGAGCCACATCACATCTGAAAGAAAATGACTATGGACAAGATGCCAGAGTGGGACATATCATATTGCATATCTGTCTGGATTTTGTATCAGAACAAGTTATGCTGAAGTCCCATGCATGTTGATGAGTTGGTGACCACTATTGTTAGCAACCAGTGGTATGTTGGTGACCATTAGTTTTGACCTTTGGTGACACTATATGAATTTTTTGTACTTACAAGTGGATCCTTGAATCTGAGGGAACTGTAAGAGTTCTTGGATTGCAAAGGAAAATATTTGTTGCAGATTACTTCCACAACGAAGAGAACAAATCACTGTAAGTTCAGACTCGAAGATCAGGGGCAGAAAGAAAATGTCGAAATCTCGATTTGCAGGTACTATGTCACAGATCACAATGTACGTAACCAGTCAGAAAAATAACTCATTTACTGACAACTGCCGCGGTCACTAAATACACAAATTTTGTCTTTTTTCTCCCTGATTTGAGAATGCCAATTGCTTTTATCGCCTGAGCATTTTTTTTCATTTGTCACCAACTGGGAGAGGACACACAATATTAGCATATCAAAATACTTTTATGGTGACTCCTGCAACTGACTTGTTTCTAATTTGAATATACTGTCTTCAGCATATCATGAAGAATACATGCCCTTTTTTTCAGTAAGCAACTTTATTTTTCACCACGGTTTCCATCATAGGATACATGAGACATGCTCTCACTTGGTTTGACAAGGTAATTCACCATTTTCTTCGCTATAGGAACATCAACTGGCTTGTCCATGGTTCAGTGGGTGAAGAAAACAGCTCATTTGCAGGATGTGCAGCATGAAGCAGTCTGAGTATGTTTCCCCTTTGAGGCTTTCAGGAATGGTGTTTGCTGTCTACCAGCAATTAAGCCATAAGGGGGAGGTGGATGCAGATAGAATTGTATATGGCATTCACAATAGAAATCGCTTGTTGCTTACAAATAATTTATGGTAAGGCAATTGCAACAGGAGTCTCCAGATGTGTATCCGACAGATTTACGAACTCTCTCAGTTCTGTTCAGTGGTATGATTGAGCTTAGTTCAGAGTGTACGTTCTTGGTGAGGCAGCTGCTTTAAGCTACATCCAGAATGAAATTGGGGTTTTGCTGACCATTATTGTTGACCCTATACAAATGTTTTGCACTTACAGAAAAAGAAATTTGGAGCTTTGTTTTTCATGATTCTACTGACAAATGGACCCCGTATGAAAAGAACCTGGAAAAGCTTAAATGTCCAACAAGCCAATCCCTGGCAGATCCTCAACATCAAATGACAGAACTGACACACCAACAATGAAGTCCTCAATTACTCAGAAATACTGAGCAGTGAAGCTGCCATCCTCAAGCACCACCTCAGTTAGTCAGGATATGTCACCCGAATGGCCTATTCAAGACACCTGCAGAATATCCTTTAAAGTGAGCTTATTATTGGCAATCAACATTGCAGAGCCTAAAAACACAGATTAAAAGACCAACTGAAGTCTTCTCTCATTCAAGCCCGAATCACCCCTTACATCTGGGAAAGAGACACCCACCTAGCATCCAACCTGATGAAGAGCAATTCATTTTGGTTGTTCCACTTTCAAAGAGAGAAGAAAGACTGAAGAGGAAGTAAAAAGAAGACCTGATAGCTCCCGTCATGACCATTACCCACCTTACCATGCTCCCGATTTCTTGAGACTGTTCCATTCCCAACTTGGTCTCCAAAGCTATGTCAGGTTCAAGCATCTTTGAGGCATCAAACTCGGACACATGTGGTGCTACTGCCGGCTGACAAATGCTGAGAATATGATGAAGAGATCATGTGAGAAATAGGAAAGTCTTAAGAAAAGGAAGAACAACAAGGAAACTTACAATCAGCAAGCTGAAATCTCTGGGACAGAGGTCTTACATAATTTAACACTCACAGAATATAGTGAACGCAAGAGAAGCAGGAGGAAGCAGTGAGTAAACAAGTTCACGAATTTGTGCAAATTCATGGCAGGATAGAGACAAAATGTGATGATAAAAAAGGGACGGTCAAAAGTTACTCATAGCAACAAACACAAGATGTGACGAGCAATGATTGTCCACATCCTGAAAGAATTTGACATAAAAGAATTGGTGTAACGGTTCTTTTTCTTCTTCTATGTGCCTTTCTCCTGGAATCATGACTCTCCACAACTTCTTATCCTTTGTAGCTTTTAGTTATTTTTTTTACCACCTCTCCCATTCCCTGTTCTGCCATCCATTTACACAAACTCATTCGGTAGTTTACTTGTTACTACTTTCCTCTGTCCCTCTTGCCTTCAGTATGCTCTGTGAGTGTCAAATTCTCCAAGCCCTCTTTCCTCATTATGTATATTAGACATTTCAACTCTCTTTAAGATTCTAAGTCATTTTTTGGTTTCATTTTCTTTAAAACTTACTCATTACTCAAATATTTAGTTCCTAATATCCTTCAGTAGAAACACAAATTTCTGTTGTCTCAGAGTTTCATATCTTAGATTGTTAAGGCTGTCCACCAAAAATAAATCCTGGTAGAATTTCTAGAGCTCTGAGGATCGCCTCCTTGTAAAGGTTGAAAATATATCTGGGGAGAAAACACATCATTGTACATTATTTGGACTATTGTTCTCATCTTTGTCGCCATATTTATTACAACGTTTCGGCTGTTGTACGCTCCTGCCTTCTTCAGGTGGTTGGAATGTCAAACTAAACCCTTTATTTTGCTCACTGGGGTAGACTGTTCCACATGCCATGTTTAATGGATGTCAGTTATCAGTTATCTCCTGTTAATTTCCCTCTGAAAGTTCTCCACTGCCTTAACCGGGTACTGAACTCACACTCTTTGGGTCCTGTCACTGGATCTAACTAACACCTTTATCCACTGTGCCATGTGGACATATGTGTATGAATTTCTGGGTATTATAAACCTAATGTCTTCAGCAATCATTTTTTACCAGTGCTCATATTGCAATTTTTTTTTTTTGCTTTTACCATTCCATGTTTTTATCAAAGCTCATATTTCAATTGACATTCATTAAACATGGCATGTAGAACTAGAACAGTCTACCCCAGTGAGTGAAATAAAGGGTTCAGTTTGACATTCCAACCACTAAAATTGCAATATGAGCATAGATTCTTCCCAGTATAAGTTCTGGATTATTCTCATATTTTCCTCAAATAAACCTTAGCTTTCCTTGTAGTTTAATCAGTTATGTTACACCTTATCAAATGATTTTTCATAATCTGTAAAACATAGATATTTGCTCTCTCTAATATCATTCTGATCATAAATATAGCATTTTTTGTTCCAGTGTCTTTAACAAAAGTGCTCTTTTCTTTTTGTGTTTTGCTTAAAACCCACAGAGCCCCCCTGTGGTTCATACTAGACTACTTGTGACCTGTTAGGTCACTGATGGTTCAGGTTATAAAACATTAAAGTTGATTTTCTTGCAATGGAATGTCCCACCCTCCCTATCGCCTATGTGGACTGACTATATCAGTAGCTATATATAGTGAGCACAGGATATACCTGGGGGCTTGCTTCGGCAGTTAGTTGGAGATTTGTCTCCAGCTGAGCTAGTTGAACTCTCTATCTTCAAGCAGAGAGGAACCCAGATGAGGCTATGCCGAAGGGCAGAGTCTCATCTGTGGTGTTAGACAGCTACCCAACCCGTTTTTTTACGGGATCTATGGGGAATTTTTGCCCGAGCCTATGGGCTCAGATACCCCACATTAAATTCGGCCTTGTGCCACATCTGATCACGTGGGATGGTTGGCAAATATCCTTGCTTCAGGAATTACTAGCCTGCCACCCGATTCCCTGTCTTTCAGTCGTGTATTCTCTTTTCCAATAAACCTCTCTTCTTTCATCTACGTGCATGTTGCTGTTCCTTTACTTGAGTACCACCTTTGTCTGTTTGTAACCTCTTTAAGGATACCACAGATTTCAACATTAAAAAATTGTCTGTTTGAAGAACGTTTAAATAAAAATACTTACTGTATAAGCAACTCGTATTTTTAAATCTTATCCACTTAAAATATTTTTTAAATCAGATTAACTTAAAAATATTTTTGTAATACGCCAAAAAATATTTTAAAATCATATTCACTGGAAAATATTTTTTTAAATATGACAAAAAATATTTTTGAAATATTTAAAGATTGTTTAAAGAAAGCTGAACTATAAATAAGCATGTGTGCATATGGAGAATTGTGGGAATCTAATATGGGGCCCACTTTGGGCCCTATATTAGATTCCCACATGGTGGTGCAGATGTAATAAATAAAGAACAGAACGTAACTGACCTCTGATTTATACCAGTTGTATTAAACAATATTTCAAATAGTCCTTGCAAATTTAATGATGTCTGCAACCAAACTTATCTGCTGAAGAAGAGTCAATGTTTTCACTCTGTGGTGATAATGGTGTAGAGCTGGCTGATTCTGCAAGTGTTCATTTCGTAGGTTTTAATAAGGGTGAGTGTTCTTCATAAAGAGGTAGAAAAGCACCGGCAATCAGCAACTGTAAGCTGATTGGTTAACCTTAAACTCCCAAGGGCAGATAATCATATCTCTTATTTCTCATACCCAACCACAGAGAGGTGGAAAGAGAGAGAAGTGGAAAGAAACTTAAAAGGTGAAAAGAAACTTAAATCATTATGCACTCGATGGCCGACATATGCATGATTCACAGACTTTTAGTATTATATAGATAAATAATGTTAAGATATTGTAAAGTTAGTGAGAACTGGTAACACAACATTGGGTATTTTGATAAAATTAAGAGATTAGAGAACAATCAAAAAATAACTTGAGAACATTGGCAAAATAAGGACAATTGACTGTCCTGGGTATGAAGATACACTACATCTGCAACCTGGGTAAGATGATAACCTATATCTGACTGCAAGGACTCTGACCAGGAGGTTTTGAGGTGCATGGAACCACCTCCTAATTGCTGGTGTTCCCAGGTCATTAGATGTGTGCTTAGGATGTAAATAGTAATACAAAACTTATATAACCCTAAGCTCACACCACCTTATATATGTGTATGTATATATAGAAAGAGAGAAAAAAATGACTTTAATAGATAGACATTTGTAGGCATGTTTTCATATGTATAGAGAATTTCGGCAAACATGAACTAAGGCTTCCTTTCAGTCATCTATTAGAGAGTAACATCTTATTCACAAGACTTCTTTCCATTACCAACACACTAATTGGGATTCATTTTGGGGGTTTCTTCAAGACATTTACTCCTTGGATTGATATTATTAAACTTCCTATTGGAAATATGACACAGAGGTTTCTTCATAGGTTAAATCCAGCATTGATCCTTTTGTACATTCTCAGAAATACCATACCTTCTCCATGGTTCACACAATCCTGCTTTACTGCCATAGCCCACAGAAATTACTTTTGCCAGGTATATCAATGTGACTTCTGATCCTAACAGATGCTTATTTGTGGCTACATGTAATAACCGCAAACATGTCATTGAAGGGGTTAAATTTTTGTTTCCTGATAGAATAAGGTATTTTATAGCCTCTAACAACTTTGGCTCTCTTGCCTACTGGCAGTTCTGAAATACTATGTTAAATGAGAGTAAGTCATCGAAACCTTCTCTCTTCATTCAGTTTTAAGAGTTAACATCTTCTGTTGATAAAGCAGAATGTTTAACTTGTAAAATCTCTTCAAATTCAATTCTCGACTTATCTGGAGTAGCTTTTCCTGATTTTCCACTTAGAACTGAGACTCTATTCAGTGATATTCTCCTTCCGTGGTTTGAGCTATCATCTCTAAACTGAATCCCCTTAAAGAATGTGGACCTGACGGTATCCCTAATCCTCTTCTGGAGTTCCAGTCTTTAAGAACTCAGGTGAACCATCTGATTCTTCTAACTATTGGCCTACTAGCCTCTTACCTCTTTTTGGCAAACTACAGGAGGCTCTAATCAACTCTGAACTTGTTAATTGTCTCACATTGTAGGGTTTTCTTTTGCTTCTCTATGTCAATTGTTGATGTATTAACAATTATTGCTGAAAGAGTCTATGAAGCGCTTTAGATAAGAATGGTGAAGCTGTTGCTTTAGCATTTGACAGGTTTGGCATACTGGTCTTCTTCAAAAGTTGAAAGGTTATGGTATTTCTGGATGAAGTTTTAAACGGATTCAATCTTTCTTATCAGCTCATGAAATAAAGGTTGTACAGAACAACTTTTAGATCTTTTTGCATTAATGCAGGTGTCTTCCAGGGCTCTGTTCTTGGATCTACATTGTTTTAGTTTTTATCAATGACCTTGTAACAGACCGTGGGGTGAAGATGTGAAGAGATATCAGAAGGTTAAAATTTCCTGCTAACAACTTTTAGATCTTTTTGCATTAATGCAGGTGTCTTCCAGGGCTCGGTTCTTGGATCTACATTGTTTTAGTTTTTATCAATGACCTTGTAGCAGACCGTGGGGTGAAGATGTGAAGAGATATCAGAAGGTTAAAATTTCCTGCTAGCCGGTCCAGCTACATGGGAATGTTGGACTTTAATTAAGTCCAAAGAAGACAAAGAAAACAAACAAGACCGATATACATGGGTAAACAAATATATATTAATAACAAGTTAAACAAAGACATGAACAGTTACATAGTGTTTGTATGGAAAAATTATGTGTGTGTGTTGTGAGTGTTCGTACGTACGTGTATTGTTCTTAGCCCGTTCCCAGAATTTGGCAAACGCTGTATCTGTGAGAGGTCACATATTGGCCTAAGTGGAAAAAAAGTGAGATTTTACCTCGTCTCCACGTGCTGTGGTGGCCCAAGGCCTAATTTGAAAAAAGAGAGGTCGAGATGAAGGGTCAGCCAGTATTTACAGCCAGGGGAGAGAGAGACCCCTGTTGAAGGAATAAGGAACTGAAGAAGAGCTAACTCCGACAACCTTCCTGATGGCTTCAATTCTCAACTATCTATGTTGATGATACAACTATTTACTCTTAATAGCAAGTCTGATTGTTTTAATAAGGTCAAATTGGGAGCTGATTACAAAATTTACCTAAAATTGGCAGTTAACAGGGGCAAGGAATGACTTGTTAATTTTAATGCCTCCAAAATAAAACCGCTTTCTATTATTCATCTGAGAAACCCCTTTTGCCTTCCATCAGGTAAGTCACTTGTGTCTTCTTGGGCTAACATTCCGTGCTGAAATGAAGTGCAAAAATGATATTGAATTAATTACTAGGTCTGTCAGCTGCTAGCAAAGTTGGTTCACTGTGTCATGCTAGACAATTTTTCCTGCCAGAATCTATTTTACATATTTATAAGTCTACCATTTGTCTATGCTTTGAATATTGCTGCCATATATGTTCTGGTGCTGCTTGATAAAATACAAAGAATCTGCAATGTTATTGGTCCTGACTTGGCATCTCAGCTTCAGTCACTTTCCCACTGCCTTAATGAAGCTTCTCAGTGCCTTTTCTATAAATACTTTTATGGTAATAATTATGATAAACTTTCCTTTCTAGAGATTATGAATTTAAGCACAGTACTAGATTGGCAACAAGGTCTCATCATTTTAGAATTGAATTGGCTACATGTAACCATAAGTTCTATGCAAACAGTTTCTTTTCTCACACTTCTTACCTGTGGAACTCTCTTCCAGCTTTTTCCTTTCCAGCCAACTTTGATCTTCAAAAACGTAAATACAATATCAACTGTGTTCTACTGTCTTTCTGATTCCTCTTCTTTTATTGTTCTTGCTCTTTCATAATGTTTATCTTTTTTGTTGTTCTTTCACACTCAGTAAACCCTTGTGTCTTAGTAGCTTTATTGCCTTGCTTAGGATGAAATGGTTAAAAAAAAAAATTTCTGTTACAATTTATTGATATCCACCACCATTAACATGTGACTCATTTTCTTCTTTATCTTGCATATTTAGACTCTAATACTGTGATTATGTAGTACTAAATTGTCTAAATATGTATTTCTTAGCAAAAAGCTGTTGATAAAAGAATCATTTTTAAGCATACATTATAAAATGTTTTAAATATTATACAAATAGTATATAGGATCAATAAATTTCAATGAAAATTTTGCATAACAAATGTTTCATCCTTGTCATAAAAGAGAGAAAGCTTTGAATAGTAAAATTAATTAATTTAACAAACATTTTCTTCTTACATGTAGATGATAAATTAATAGACAATTAATCAAGAAACTCAAAAGGTTTTTATTCTTCCTATCATTCTGTTTATTGCAAAGCACATGAAATGGATATATTATTAATGATGTCCATAATCTTTTAACACTTTCACCCTCTCTTTACTTTTTATTTTTGATTATTTTTCTACCAAAGTTTTCACACCAGTAATTTATTCACCCAAAACAGCAAGGCAATTTTGAGAGAATGAGAAGTCCTACCAGGATTCATTATTGGAGGCTACAAATTTAACAATATAAGATATTGTAGTGGTGACTTACCTCGGCTGATGGGAGTGGTGGTGTCACTTGTTGCCATTTTTATTGGAATTTAGAATTTATTCAGCTTAACTGAACATATTTAATAGCTGGATACTTGAATCGCAAGAAATCTGAGCCAGGATCAACAGATATCTGGCACAACTGGAAAAACATTGTCTGACAGTTTTTTGGTAGCCCTAGGATCCTCTTCAGCTCGTGGACTGTCAAGTACTAAAGAATTTACACTATTACTTTGTCATGACTTTACTCAAATTTAAAGAAATATCTCTGTGAAGATTACAAAACTCCTGCTGGCATATTAGAAGGAGAGTTTGTTAAACAAAAGATCTATTTTTCCTTGTAATTTGCTCACTACTAGTCAACATCAGCCTGAAGAAAGTTGTCCTTCTCCTAGACTGGTTACCAACCATAGCAAAAAAGCCCAGTCTGCTCTGCTATTTAATCAATAGTCATGGATTAGTTTATTTAGGGTACCTCTATTAATGTAATACTATTTAATCAGATAATGCAAAGCCAACTTGGAAAAAAAACTTTAAAGCTGAAAATAGCTAATGACCATGCTCTCATATTAGATTTAGCACAAAAGCAGTCTGCCACATATCTACAGTCTGATATTGGTGGTGTTGTCTTAATCTTTCTGCTCCAGGCCTGTTCATTAATAAGCACTAAATACAGTTCGAATTAGTTCAATAATTGTTATCAGTATTTTTCACGAACCTAGTCTAACCACACACCAAAAGAAGATGTATTCCCATTTCATACAATGTTTTAAAAATACCAACAAAAAAATAAAAGATTCTCAGCTCAGCTCAATGTTATGATAACAATGCTGATTCTCCAATTTGCTTAATACACCTTTATTTTCCCCATATCTGTAAATATTAAAAAATTTTATTAAAGAAATAAAACAAAAAGTTCATATGTCATCTAAGACATTTTAAACAAATGTTTCAGCCTTTCAGCTGAATAGAGGAAATAAAATTGTGAGACAGGAAGAATAAAAAAAAAGAAATGTAAACAAGATAATCAGCCTACAAGCATAATGTGTTCCAGACGGCCATGATTGGAATCAGACTTAATCAAATGCCAGTTTTAGGCTTATCTTAAATGTTCAGCACAATGTGCAGTTAGTTGGTCTCTGGGCCAATCAGTGTGAATGGAGGGGTGGCTGGTAAAAGATGATGAAAGATTAGAAAGGCTATCAATTAATTGAGGGGTTCATCTTTTTGGGTTTTTTTTTTTTTTTTATATTTCTTCATCTAGGTGCATTTTTCATTTCAAGATCAGACGGATTGAATTCCATTTATACATTTCAAGGTCATCATCATTAACTGATGGATTTTGTCTCTTTCTTTCATTTTACTTTCATTTTCTTTTTCTTTCTCTCTTTTCATTTTACTTATGTTTTACTTTCATTTTCATGACATAGTGAAAAGAATTTCTTTTCATTTTAGTTTCAATTTCTTTTTCTTTCTCTCTTTTCATGCTTTCTTCCATTTCTTTTGATATTTTTCATTTTTATGCACACTTTATTTGTTTCCATTATTTCCATTCAGTTTATTTCATTTGTCATTTCATCCATTACTTTATTTAATGTCATTCTTGTTTTCATTGTATTCAAACTTTCATTTCTTTCATTTTATCACATTCATCCATTCTTACTTTCATGTTATTCTATTCTTTCATTCATTATGTTTTCATCTTATTTCTGTCTTTTTCTTTATTAACTTTTTCATTCTTTCTTTTAGTTTATTTCTTTTATAATATCTTTCGTTCTATTCATATCAATCCTTTATTTTATTAGTTCCATTTAATTCATTAATTTTTCATTCTATTCATTTCTTCATTTTATCTGAAATATTGTCATTCATTTTATTCCTCTTTTATTCTTTCTTTCATTTTATTCCTCTTTTATTCTTTTTTCATTTTATTCCTCTTTTATTCTTTCCTTCATTTTATTCTTCCTTTATTCTTTCCTTCATTTTATTCCTCTTTTGTCCTTTCCTTCATTTTATTCCTCTTTTATTCTTTCTTTCATTTTGTTCCCTTCTGTCAGTCTTCTTTCAATTTTGTTGTAGAGCATTCTTTCATTTTATTCATTTTTCCTTCATTATATTTCTTTTGTTATTTTTTCATTTTTCATTTTATTCATTCTCCTTCTTTCTTTCTTTCTTTCTTTCTTTCATAATTTAATTAATCTTGTCTATACATTCTATCTTTCATTTTTATTCATTTTTTATTTTATTTATTGTACTTTTGTTTTATTCATTTAGTTCTTTCATGTTATCAATTTCTTTCATTCCCTCTTTCCTTTCAGCTTTTCCTTTGTTTCATTCATCTCTTCAAAGGTCATTTGCTTCTCTCAGATTTTCCTGGTCGATGCCAGTAGCAAAATGTCACAGTAAGGACAAAAAGAGAATATTGGTTCATAATTGAGATAACAATGAAAATAATGATTATGATATCTTCCATATTTATGACATCTTCCATATTTATGATATCTTCCATATTTATGATATCTTCCATATTTATGATATCTTCCATATTTATGACATCTTCCATATTTATGACATCTTCCATATTTATGATATCTTCCATATTTATGACATCTTCCATATTTATGATATCTTCCATATTTATGACATCTTCCATATTTATGATATCTTCCATATTTATGATATCTTCCATATTTATGACATCTTCCATATTTATGATATCTTCCATATTTATGACATCTTCCATATTTATGATATCTTCTATATTTATGATATCTTCCATATTTATGACATCTCTCTTAAGAAACAGGAAAATCTCAATAGAAACAAAAATTGATTAATTCATTTGTCTTTTTGTTTCTTTCCAATATTTTGCCCAATATTTAAAGCCAAAAAATATTTTTCTTATATTGTAAGAATGTTTTTGGAAATAGGTAATGATTTTACTGACACAAATTCTGCTAATTAACCCATAGATGGGGAGAGAAGAGGTGATTTCATCATTTTAATGTTAAAATAGCTAGATGTAACTGTAATTTCTATTCTAATTGTTTATTTTCTCGCACTTCTCACCTGTGGAACTCTCTTGTGATTTTTTTTGCTTCCTTGCTACCTACAATGTTCATAAATTTAAAATTTGAAATAAAATAATTGATAAGCCATAAAAAAAACAAATAAATGAATCATAATACCTGTTCTTTTATTGTCCTTTCTCCTTACTAATAGTTTCTTATTCTTTTCCACTCCTAGTAACCACTTGTGTTTTAGTAGCAATATTGCCTTATTTGCATTTTCAAAAAATGATAAAAAATTATTATTTTTCTACCATAATGTTTTAACTGTTGGGGTTATATGGAATGTTCTTTTTTCATCTCTAGCACATGTCTTCAACTGTTTTCCGCAAACATTGATTTTTAGTCTTGTCAGACCATGATATTTTGTTCCAGAAATGAAGCAAATTTCCTGAAATGGTGAGAGATAAACTGAAGGTGAGCTTTAACATACCTAGGTTTCAGGCTGAAGGATATTTATAGGAGTCTGAGGATGCAATCCCACCTGGAAGAGTGTCAAATTCATTATATCTTTACTCACTTTGCTGCCAGTTACCAACTGCAATTCTTCATCATCATCATCAATCCTGTGATCAGGTGTGGTTTTAGGGTCGATGTGCAACTGTCTGGCAGCTTGGTTTCAGTCACTTGCTCACTGCTGTAAGGTTGCCTCTTTGTGCCTTTTTTATAAATACTTTCCTGGTAATTGTTCGGAAGAGTTCTTCGCTATGGTATCTAGACTGTATGAATTTAAGTGCAATAATAGACTGGCAATGAGATCTCATCAATTTACAATTGAGCTAGCTAGATGTAGCCATAACTTCTATTCTGACAGTTTCTTTTCTCACACTTCTCACTTGTGGAAATCCCTTCTGGCTTCATATTTTCCAGACAACTTTAATCTGCAAAAATTTAAATGCAATGTCAATTGCTATCTCCTGTCCTTCTGAATGCTCTTTGCTCATTCTACTGATTACTAATGTTTCTGTTCCTAATTCATGCACACCCTGTAACCCCTTGTGTGTTAGTGGCTCTATTGCCTTGACTGGGGTGACACTGATTAAAAAAAAGAATATGTCTCAGTTTCATGTCAGTTAGTTTCTGTGAAGGATCTTTCAGTCCATTCAGGGATACTTTCAGCCTATTTTCCTCTTCTTCTTTTGACTAATGTGGTACCTTGTAGGGTTGTTGACTTTTAAGACATGTCCACACTATTTCAAATTAGGCTTCTTGATGCTAGATATGAGGGCTTTCAATTGGCCTGTTTCTTATTTGATGGCATCTTGCTTTGCATAATTTATAATGAGGTCTATGTAAGAGCTGTCTAGGTTGGTTTTGTGGTATCTTATTCCAATCCTTCAATTCTTTGCTGTAATTCTGGTATCAAAATAATGCAGAAAATTATAAGTTTTTTGAGTGGTAAAGATCAAACCAAGAAGCTATAAGCTAAAGACTAGCTATCATTTATCTTGTCAAAAAAGGTTCGAAAGACATGAAATTAAAAGAATGCTTTCCTCATGGTCAAGCTCTCCAGATATTAAACCAAATAGAATTTTTTAGCCCTTCGTTTAGAGATAAGAATGGAAAGTACTATTCAAAAATCTCTGACTAGCAATAAAAACTGTTGTAAGGAATGTTGAACAGAAGTAAAGTTAAATAATTAATGAAATGGGATTGTGAATGATACCTTCCAAAAGTTAAATAGAGTGTCAATAAATATTAAAATTTCATTGGAAACAAAGAAAAAGACTACTTAACAGTTATGTAATATCAGTCCTTCTATACAGCAGTGAATGTTGCACAATCACCTCCTACTTGAACCATAAAACTGTGGTTCTACAGAAGGATACTTAGAATACAGTAGACTGAACATGTGATAAATGACAAAGCTTTAGAGAAAATGGAAACAAAAAGGACACTTATACTTAACATCAGATAGAGATAACTGAAATTTCTAGTGCACATAATGTGGAAAGAGGGCTTGGAAAATTTGATACTCACAGAACAATTACAGATTGTGAAGAAGCCAATATTAATATATAAAATGATGAAATCATAATTTAGTTAGGTATATGGGAATTTGTGTAAATCAAGTATATATATATATATATATATATATATATATATATATATTAGAAAATAAAAGTAGTGTTGAACAGGCCCATTTCCAGTTCCTTTCATAAGACCATGAGAGTCCCCCAAGACTCTGTCCTGGGTCTTATGCATTTTCTGATCTTCATCAATGATCTCCCTAATGTCATCAGTTCCCAATTAGGTATGCAGATGACAGTACCATTTACTCCAGTTTCAGCAGCAAATCCGTCAGATCTGACAATGTAAACCTGGAAGCTGCTCTTGAAAATGACTTCCAATCAGTGGTTAACTGGGACAAGATATGGCTTGTAATTTTAACACCTTCAAAACAAAACTGCTTTCATTTTCACCACCCCAGAGGACCTTTTCTGCCTGCCATCAGCATGGCTGATCTTAGACTCTAGGAGAGTGACATGACACCTTGTTGACCTCACGTTTTCCACTAATGTGAAGTGGAGTGACTTTATCAAATCAATAATTGTATCTACTGCAAAGGAACATTGGGTCCTTCTATCATGCCAGGAAATTTTTTCTCAGCAGAATCCATATGGCATATTTACAAATCTACCATTCGCCTGTGCATTAAATACTGTTGCCATAGCTGGTCTTGTGCTCCTGCTGTACATCTAGAAATCTAAAGAAGAATCTGTAATATAATTAATCCTGACCAGGCATCTCAATTTCATTCACTTTTTCACCAACATGGCGTGGCTTCCCTCTGTCTTTTCTACAAATATTTTCATAATTGCTCTGGCGAGTTTTTTTTCCTGGTGTCCAGACTACATGAATATAAGCATGCTAATAGATTAGCATGTAGATCTCTACCATTTACTTTTGAAATAGCTAAATGCAACCACTACTTCTATTTCAACAGTGGAACTCCCTTCCATTTACTTGCTTCCCTGGTAACTACAATCTTCAAAGATTTAAATGCAACATCAATCGCCATCTTCTGTCTTCTTGAAGCCCATTCATCTCTTGTTCTTAATACATTGTTCTTTATGTATATGTTAAAATATATATATATTAATATGATCGCGAGCTCTGTGGCAAGATTAATGCGTGACAAACGTACCGATAAGCTATAGTTTTAAATAGTCCCCCTCACCTTCCACTTAGGACACAATCTTTTTCCCTGTGCGCAGGTCTTCGTAGTTGCCACCCACGCGACGCCAGCATATCCGACTCTAAGAAAGAATACTTGACTTTAGAATTTCAGTTTTTCTGTTTCTGACCAGTCCTGTATATATCGTCTCTCCATCAAACTTAAATCTAATATAAATATGTCTCCATTAACCATGTCCCGAAGAAGGTCTATTTGACCGAAACGTCTGACGTCGACAGAATAACAAAAACAAAAACAAAATAAAAACAGTAAACTCACATATTCGGATTTTGCTTTGTCTTTTCCACATTTTCATCATACCGTCGGATCTACATCCACACATTTGCTTACATATATTAATATATATATATATATATTAATATATAATATATTAATATTAAAAAAAACTTCATGTTTCTCTATATTTTTATGTTTATATTTGATAATTCTTTAAAATAAAATTAAGTTCTTCTCTCAAGGATGTTCCTTCCTTCAGCCATCCATTGGGACTCAAGCCCTTCCCAGACCAAAAATGAAACTCCTATATCTGATCTAATGCTAAAGATGCTGGAAAAATGGCTGGTTCCTTGTACTGCTCCAGTAAGTATCTGACTCTTGCTGTCATACTCTAACTTTACAAGAGAGCTAGATCAAGCTGAAAATGGAATATTGCTGCCATATCTGGGCAAGTAACATGCCTAATGAATTTCTGTAAATGCATGGTAGAAAAGGGAGTGGTCAGGATAGTAAAAAGAAAAACATTACTAAAAGCTACAATTATGGAAAATTTGAAGGGTCATCATCACCCACACCTTGAAGCAGGAGATGTTTAAAAGAACATTTTCTGCATAAATAAACTGAATATACTGTCATCGCACATATGTGTGGGTGTGTGTGTGTGTGTATAAATTCCATTTCCACTCAAACAGCTTCTTCCCACAAAGCACTGCTCTGTGGAACAGACTTCCAAGATGTTTCCTCAATCACTTCAATCTTAACCTATTCAAGTCTAGAGTTAACCATTATCTTCCTTTCTTATCTGTATAAACTACCTGTTAATGTAACCCTCAATCTCGAGTGGCCTTGTACAGGATGAACCTTATGGTAAAATAAAACATAGATAGATAGATAGATAGATGCATTTTAAACATGTGAATGGGTATTTTCACATCAACTGAGAAGAAATATCTTTAGAAGCAACAGTTAAACGATGCAATATTTAATAACGATCAATAACTACAATTGGCACAATGTATCTATTGTTTTTAATAATGTCAGCTGACCTAGCAATGGATACAATATTGCTTTGATTTACAGCATATTATTCTAGACAATTTTTCTCTTCAAAATCTGTTACATATCAGTCTCTGGTTTGAATATTGCTGCCACATATAGTTTGTTGTGCCTGCTATATATTTAGAGATCCCTGATAAAATCCAAAGATGAATCAGCAATATTACTGATCCTGACCTGGTGTCTCAGCTTCAGTCACTTTCCCATCACTGTAAAGCTGCTTCCCAGTTCCTTTTCATTGTAATTGTTTGTGTGAGCTCTTTCCTATGGTATCTGAATTTAATCGCAGTACTAGATTGGCAGTTAGGTCTCATCAAATTACAGTTGAATTTGTTAGATGTAGCCATAAATTATATGCTAACAATTTTTTTTCTCACACTTCTTACTTGTGGAACTCCCTACTGAGTCCATGCTTTCCATACAACTTTAATCTGTAAAAATTTAAATGCAATGTCAATCACTACATACTGTCATTGTGATTACTCTTTTCTCTTCCTGCTCATTATAAACGTTTCTGTTCTTAATTCTTCTACAATCTGTAACCCGTTGTGTCTTAGTGACTTTATATTAAAAAAAAAATGTTGTCAAAAAAATTTTCTACCTAAATAGATTGAATTTAAAAATTTATGGATACACAAGGCATTTTAGATGTGGACATGAGTTATTTTTTTCTGACGCAAAAAGTTATGTCTTTAGAATCAACAGTTAAAAGATGCAGTACTCAGTGATGTATATAATAAATTTAATCATCAGAGGAAAACATTTCAGTAAAGAGACACAATATCAGCAAAACGAAGGGGTTAATTACATGCTTTTGTATATATATTTCTTTTTTTAGCTGAGATCCAAAAAGATAATTCTAGTCAGAAAGATCTTGAAGGAAATCAACAAAAGCTGGCACACAATCAATCGATTTCTTTTGATCATCAATTAAACAGAGTTTTGAAATATTTTCTCAAAGATTCCCCCTCAACCTAATTCTTTCACTCTTGATTACAATCAACTATTTGAGATCATTCTAAATTGGCTGAATATTTTCAGATCATTCTATTCTTTTCTCTTTCTAAAATAATGAATGTTTGGAATATTTGAAAAGATTTCTGTTCATTGTTTATATTTTTTTTATTCTTGAAATTAATCTTTTTGTTTCTTATTCATGTTGTAAAATTCATCTATGCATGAATTCATATTTTAAGTTTTCATATCAAAATGCTTCAATTAATTTACAAAGAATCAAATTTTTCAATTCCTTATATTTTTTCTTATGTTTTTTTTTTCCTTCAGAATTTGTATTTATGTATTTATTGGTTGTATCTCTGAGTTTTGTAACATTTAATTAAATTTTGACAAAACCTTTTCATCTTTGTTAATATCAAGATTCAACCCAGCATTGAACATCCAACTCCATTCCTGAGTGAAGTTTATTATGAGAACTGCATCAAAAATAGAAAACAAAAATTACTTTCAGTTGCATTTCAAAGAAATACAAATAGATATATATATATATATATATATATATATATATATATATATATATATATATATATATATATGTATGTATTTGTATTTCTTTGAAATGCAACTGAAAATAATATATATATATATATATATATATATGTAAGTCAGTGGGTGGGTGGGTGTGGGGGGGGCTCCCTTTCATCTTTTCTTTTCCAAATGAAAAATTTTATTACAAAGATAAATGCTGAAATATCCTCTTTGTAGAAGAATGTACAAAGAAAGACAAACAAAAATATTAACATATATCAGATAGATAAATACAGTTTTATATATATATATATATATATATATATATATATCGCACATATAGTGCTGGTGTTAATAAAGCAGTGTACAATGTTAATACAACAAAACTATTTAGTATATATTAATAAATATACATATTAACTTTCACCATTACATAATTTCAATTTTAAAAAATATTAAAGATATATTTTAAAATTTAAATTATGTAACAATCAATTTATATTCCCCACCTGAAGATTGTGTTGTGCATTAAACTCCAAGTCGTTTTATTCGTGAGGGATATATGTATATGTATAGCTGGTCACTCGTATTCGAGGATACCCATATGCTAAGGCAGCTAGCCAATCCCTACTGCAGATGCTTGTGTTTATTCAACACCCACAGAGCCCACCTGTGATTTATACTGCAACTATGCTGAGAAGACCTTAGTTACAGTTTCTGGGAGAGAAGCATGTTATCTATCTAGTGTGATCAACAATTTGAACAAAGCCAGCATGCTCAAGCTCTCAGCCATGATGACTTGTGACTTTGTGCTATCACAGCTATTGATGGCACCCAAGAGTTACATCTACCCAATTTCACTCACAAGGCTTGGGTGAACTCATGGTATGGTTTGCAGTCTCTTTCCAAAGGTGCAGCATGCTGGGATTGATTCCGCCAGTCTGATAACATCAGGAAAGTGAGAAATCATATATATATATATATATATATATATATATGGCAGTAACTGTATGATCTAATGATAAAAAGCATTTATTTTACACAAATAATAACTATTTTTTGACTCTAATATAAACTATACCTGTGTTACCTTTTTAGTATCTGGTATAAACCATACCTGTACTTACCTTTCCTTTTTGACTCTACTATAAACTATACCTGTGCCTACCTTTCTTTTTTACCTCTAGTGATGGTTCATATATAAGTGTTTCATTTGAGGTCAGGAGTGAGTTTGAGGGACAATATTCTCTCAAAGCATAGTTCCTCCTCAATGGGATATCAGGGTTTGACCAGCAGTGATGGAATTTAACGTTTGGTTTTGAAGCATTGAATGTAACCAGCCAGTTTTTTTCTCCATCGGGAAGTTTGGGTTAGATTGGAACAGAGGTCATCTGCCAATCTCTGATCATCAGTTGTTTTTATTTGTGCACCCATATATCATCATTTCTTCAGCATAGATGTTTACAAATGATCTGAGTATATTCTTAGGCAGATCATTTATGCAAATCAGAAAGAGGGTTGGGCTGAGAAATGATCTCTGGGTGTTATTATTTCTTTTGTGATGATCTTATGTGTGGTCCTTGTTTTAATTTTATTGTCAAGAATTGTGAGATCAGCACACTTTCAATACATTTTTAATCTTAGTGAATCCTTTTCTCTCCTGATAAAACTGGCATTTATTGTCGAAATTGTGGTCAAATGTATTATGGTGAATTACCAGGGCATTATTAGGCAGCATATCTCTGTGATGCTCATATAGTCTTTTTGTGAGGTTTTGGGATGTTTCACCAATGTACATCATTGGGCATTTTGTACAATCTATTCTGTATATTCCTGCTGCTGTTCTGTTGCTGCTATCCAGTTTTCATGCTAACTATAACTTGTATTGCTTAAGAAATGGTGTTGAGGAATTATATATATATTTTTTTAATTATTTAATTCCAAGCAAGGCAATAAAGCCACTGTGATGCAAGGGGTTACTGAGTGAGAAAGAATATTTGTTTGCTTATAATAAAACAGCTAATATTATTATTACTGAGGCATATATAAGCATATTACAGTCAAGTTACTGAAACTGTAATTTTATTTCTTGCTTTAAGTTCATAAGTGATGCTTAAGTGTTACCCAAATGAAGCCATCCATTTCACCTATGCCTTGGTTTATGCAATCAATAGCAAAATGTTTCCACTTTGATATAGAAAGCTGTTATTTAAAAAGAAGCAAAATTCAAAGAGAACTTCAGCATGTAATCTGACTAATGAAAATCAAGTTGGAACAGAATTTGTTTTTCTGCAGGTAAAGAGTAGAAGTTGTCAGTATAATAATGGTGAAAAGTCAAAGATATTTTGCAGCCTTTGAAACCCATTTTGTCAGTATCCAGCTTTCTTGAGAGCCTGCTCTGCTTCTCTCCAGGAAATGTACCTGCAAAGTTCTAGACATTTCTGAAGCAGAGGTGAG
This sequence comes from Acanthosepion esculentum, assembly GCA_964036315.1. Classification (NCBI taxonomy): domain Eukaryota; kingdom Metazoa; phylum Mollusca; class Cephalopoda; order Sepiida; family Sepiidae; genus Acanthosepion; species Acanthosepion esculentum. The sequence goes on along the minus strand of OZ038485.1, from coordinate 26,778,002 downwards.
AGCTAGAGAGAAATAGATGTTTGAAAAATGGGCTCACCATTTTCAGCATAAGCTTCTAAAATCTTGGACAGGCAAAACACTAAATGGTTTACGTAGAAAAAGTTCTACTATAATTTCTTTTCTTAATGCAAAATTTTTTGCCAATAAAAAAACATTTTTTATCTCCATGCCTCACTAGCAAAATGGGAAGAAAGAAATTCTAAAATCAAGTTGAAGAAACAAGGAATTTTTAAAATTTAACTCAGAGGTTAACTGTTTGTCAGTCTTTACTGACATAAAAATATACAGAATAACTTAAAACTTTAAATAAGCTTAATCATTTCACCCCAAGAAAGACAATAAAGCCACTAGAACACAAGGGGTTAGTGGGTGTTAGAGAATATGAGAAAAAAAAAACACTGTTAAGGAGAGAGAACAACAAAAGAACATGAATTAAGAACACAGAAGATAACAATCGATATTGCATTTAAATTTTTGAAGATCAAGTTGACTGGAAAGCCAGAAGAGGGATCCACAAGCGAGAGGTGTGAAAAAAAATATTAACCATTCAAAAGATTTAAGAATTATATGTTGGAAAAATAAAAACCAAAATTACTAATTTTTTTAATCATTTCACCCCTAGCAAGGTAATAAAGCCACTAGGATGCAAAGGATTACTGCATGTTAGAGAATATGAGAAAAATTACTATTAAGGAGAGAACACAACAAAAATATTATAACACCATTATTCTATGCCTATTGCTATAACACACTGTTACTTATATAATGTACTTTGTATAAGGATTCTAAAGACGTAATGTTTTGGCTACTCTGCCATGACTCCTGTACTAGTTAGTCTGAAGACTGACTCCAAATGACTACCAGTCTTACCTCTGATCTGGAGTTCTTTATAATAATGGACTAGTTCATATAGTTACTGGGGGTGTATTATTTACTCCACAACAAAAAAACAACAAGAATTAAGAAAACAGAAGATAATAATTGACATTGCATTTAAATCTTTGAAGGTCAAAGTTGACTGGGAAGCAAGAAGCCAGAAGAGAGTTCCACAAGCAAGAAGTGTGAGAAAGAAAATTATTAGACATTCAAGAAAAAAGAGCACCATATTGCATTTCACTCCACCAAAATTTTGGAAACATGCTGTACTGCTTGGCATTCGCACTAGAAGCTCCAATACAAACATTTCAGAGTGTTTGGGTGTCAATCTGAGAACAGTGCAGAGGATTCATAAAGTTTGATGATATATCCAGTCAAAATAATGGTGTTTGGAATGATCACTAGTAATGGCAATGTTATGCCTTCGTTCATCTTCCCACAGGGACTCACACTCAACACTGAGACCTACATCAAGTGCCTTGAGAAGGTAGTGCTGCCCTGGGTTAATAGGGTGGCTCCTGGAAGATGCTTTATCTGACAAAAGGACTCTGCACCATGCCACACAAGTAGGTGAATCCAGTCATGGCATTCAGACAATTTCTATCACCTAATCTGGTCACCTAACTCCCCAGATTGCAACCCCCTTGAGTATTATGTGTGGGGCACAGTTGAGCAGTAGATCAACAAAACTCCTTGCAACATCAAAGATGAACTGAAGGCAAGGATTATGGCAACATTCACTAACTTAAACAAGGAGACCATTCAGAAGAGTTGCAGGAGATTCTAAAGTCGTCTGGAGGTCATGGTTGAAGCCAATGGCAATTTTATTGAATAAGCTTATTCTTTAGTATTTCAAGATAGTTTTGTGTAATTTTGGTAAATATATCTGTTAAAATGTGATGTCAGTGTTATTTTCATTTTTGTATAAGTTAGATGACAATTTATCCATCATATCCCGATATATGTCACTATTACCATTTTAATGCATGTTACTTAAATCAAGAACAGATCATTGCACATAAGAAAACCACAACAGCTTAAAACTTCCAACAGCAGAAACAAGAAAAATTGATAGCATATGTAACCAGAAGAGACAATAATGATATAATCAAACTGTTAACTTTCCACACTACCTTAAACAAAAGTTTAGAAAGGAAACTTCCATTAATACAAGGAAAAGTGACAAATCTAATTTTCTGAAAAACTGTTTTAATAAGGAGATTTTATAAATTTATGCTGATAGTAACACTAACTGTTCAGTCAGTGAATGCCAAATGTTTCCTGTATGGAGATGGCTATTCTCAAAATTAACATTATGTTTTTTTTTCCAGATATCTTATATATTCTGTCATAAAAGACTGATTCAAGTTTTGATTTGAATTCTTCAAGGAACCATTTGTTATCTTGAACTTGTTGGAACTTCAGACAAAGAATGTTGTATTGAGTGAAACTATTGACAATGTGAAGTTGACAGGAGTCTAGAGAATCTACCACATGTGGGGAAATCTAACAAGAAAGCAATCATTATCATGCAACAAAATTACCAGTCAGTTTGCTTTGCTCAAGCAAATGTCATTCAAATGAGCCAATTGTTCACCATAGCATTGTGTTCATATATATATTTGGTTAGCAATCCTTTTAGTGTTGGTTTCACGATAAAAAGACTTCAGATGGGAAGGAAAACTCATGACAACTTAACCCAGTCATTATATTGCATGCGTCTGCTGAGAGGCGTGTCCTGGCTGGTATTGACTGTGATCCGCAGAGGTTAAACTCTGTGATAATAACACATGAGGACTGTCGTTTGGAGTTTCTGTGGAAAGTCTTTTGCACCGTTCCTTTTTTATCGACAAATCCAAAAAGTGTGGGTGGTCCGACACAAGCCTTCACCACTTGAAACAAATCATTGTGTTGCTTTTCTGACAACTACATCTAATTAGTTCCACACATATCCGGCTACTGTGAAAAACTCTACGAAGCATCAACTTCATCTTGGCACTTGGAATGTACAAACTCTCCAGGACAACAACTCAGCACCAGAAAGAAAAACAGCTCTGGTCGCATTGGAGCTAAAGAAGTACAACATTGATATAGCTGCACTGAGAAGTAACCATCAGTCAACTACATGAAACTAGAAAGCAAAATAAGATATCTAACAGTGTTTCTGCTGCCCTTTGATACAATACATTCTCCTGTACTCTTTGTGGTCTTTTGTGCAATTCTCAAGCTGGTCTCAAAAGTCATGCTCGTCATAGGCATGCAGATAATTAGTTTGTGGTTGTCGGAACCTCATATGTGAAACTCAACAGGAGAATCCATCATATATATATATAACAAAAACAAAAAGATATAAGTGAAATTAATTTATTGTGAATTGTCTAAGTAATTCATTTTAAAAATATTGCAATAGAATTTTTATAAAGAAGTAACTTGATTTAAATTTAATACATATTCAAAATACCAACAACATTTGAAATTGGTATATCTAAACATGGCTTCAGCTTATTCCAGCCCACTAACTTTACCATTATTCTACCACATGCAAACATAACTTTAGTCATTTTCTGCACTAAGATACAAAATATTTCTGACATTAGTTTACACTGTTTTAGAAATTTTGGGAACTCATAGTATTGTGCAATATCAATGTTTCCTTATTTCAACAATTCATAATAAAGAATTCCCACAAATTACAGAAGTGAACTTTTTTCCTCAGTAGATTCTGTTTGAGTTGATCATCATCATTAATAATAGTCTGTCAGATAAGAGGTCATGGCTCGTTATAATGACACACACAAATAACTAGTGCTTAAATCAATTTTTAATATGAAAATGAGAAAATCTGCCGTCAATTACTGATACCTCCTGATGAGTGGACAGAACAATTATAAAACAATTTATCTATAAAAGTGTCAAGGTGCTGAATATATATATATATATATATATATATATATATATATATATATATATATATATATATATATTTAAAGAAAAACAGACCACTTTAAGGCTCCATGTAATAATTTATTTCACCATAGACCATATTTTTAAGTATCTGTGAATCATATATGTATATATATATGGAAAGTATTCTAAGGGAAGGACTTAAAGTTCTTTTATTAACGTTTTATCTTATTTTCTCTTAATATTCTCTAATTAGAATTGTGAGATTGGAATTTTTATGTTTTTATTTTATTTTATTTTTTTTTTTAGTCATCTGGAGGTAATTTCAGTTTAAATTGATAAATTAATTTAAATTTAAATATATTACTCTTTAACTATCAATATTGATAGTAAAATATTAAAATTAGAAATATTTGTTTTGATATTTAAACGCTTAAGTCATCACCTAACATTAAACATTAACTGTGAAATTTAAGGAAAAATTTAAATAGATATAAATATATGTGTAAGTATTGGTATATGAATATACATAGGTACCTGTGTGTTATAATGTTGGTTTGGGGTTTGTAGAGACAAACGACAAATAACAAGTAACAATAAAAAGGGTTTTAAAAGGTACAGATATCGCCTGAGTAGTCTATAACTAGCTCAGCGGAATGTCTCCCACTGTCTCTCGACATGCCGCTATTTAAAGTCTTTAGACGCAGACAAGTTCATCTTCAAGAGGGGTGGTAGGTTTCCGACACAACACTGTGTATATTGATACATGTGTATGTGCCTATGTGTGTAATTGCACATGTAAATGAACGTATATATATGTGAGATTTACATAAGTGTATGTGTGGTATATATATGTATATGATAAAACAAAATCTTTAATATTGTCTTCAAATATTACTCCATCTTAATTTAAAACCTAAATTTTAAGTAAAAAAGATTACCCATCTAAAAATAGTCACAAATTACATTCATGAATTAGATTCAAACTGATAGAGATGTTACCTTAACAATCATTTACAATATTAAAAGATTACTATCAGTAAACTGTTATATTTTAAATAAATTTCTTTTAATGTACTTTCTATGAATGTGTTTTTAAATATAATATTTAACTCATATTAAATCCCTAAATTATTTGTAAGAGAGTTAAATATTTAAAGCAAACTTCAAATTAATTTCTTCGGCAATTTTAAAAAGTTAAATTACTATCAAACATTAAAATCTCATTTTTTACATAAATTGCTAAAATTTACCACTCCTCCTCTCTCTTCGTAAAGTCTAATTACAGATTCTTTCTCTTTACTTCCCCCTTCTTTCATTCTTTTTCTTTTTCTTTTTTTTCTCTCTTCTCCCCATTCCCTTTCAATATATCACTTCCATTAAGTTAACCGATTAAATAGGTCAATGTCTGGTCCCTCCTCCCCTAATACTAAGTATGATAGATAGAAATATTAAAATAAACCCTCTCTAAACTCGATCATGTCTCTCACACCACTCCTCACTGCCCTCTCTGTTAAATTACATAAACTTAATACTACCCGTCAAAAGTGTAAATGTTCATTTCATTTTTCTTTTCAACTTTTGGAAGTGTAGTCTGATGATCCAGCATCCTTTAAAAGGCCTATGGTGAAATAAATTATTACATGGAGCCTTAAAGTGGTCTGTTTTTCTTTAAATTATTAGCTCTGAATTTACATTGAACTCTCAGGATTTCATCCTCCTTGGGTCTACCTATACGGATACCAAATTTTTCGTGACTTAACCATATATATATATATATATATATATATATATATATATATATATTTATATATATATATTTTAAGACGTTTTTATGTTTATACATTTTTTTATAGATACAAATATTTAAGTAAATGCTCTGTTTATAATAAACAATATTAATAACATTTAACGGCCTGAATTAATACTGTTAATTATAAAACAGAGCATTTACTTAAATATTTGTATCTATAAAAAGAATGTATAAACATAAAAATGTCTTAAAATAATTGTCAGACTTTGTCCATTTCATAATATATATATATATATATATATATATATATATTCAAAATACCAACAACATTTGAAATTGGTATATCTAAACATGGCTTCAGCTTATTGCTGCCCACTAACTTTACCACTATTCTGCCACATCCAAATATAGCTTTAGTCATTTTCTGCACTAAGATACAAAATATTTCTGACATTAATTTACTATTACAGTCCATCTCTTTGATATCCCCAATATGGACATTGCCTTACTCAATGACTTTGTTATTTTCTGTTTTTTCTGAATTTGTTAGGTTCTTTCCATTACCAATGTTTCAACATATAGTAAAAAAAGAAAAAAATATATTTTAGTAGATTTCTGATGCTATAAATTAATAATAGTTTAATCTGCATAATAACTTTGGGCTGCAGTTTTTATAATAAATCCAATAACTTAAATAAAACATGTTGAAACTACCTAAAAAAATTAACTCAAGCTTTGACGTCTAAATTAATTGTTTAAAATTTTGCGAAATTGCTTCAAGCAAATTTGAATTATTGATTGTTGTTGGTTGGTTGTTTTTGTTTAGCAGCATATGACCCACTGTGGGTTATTTGATGACTTTATACACAATTTTAACTTATATTTTTTAGATAATAATGCTTTTTACGGATATAAGTCTTACTAATTAACCCATAGTTGGGGGAAGAGGTGGATTCATATCTTTCCCAATGGTATTTGTACATAACGAACTGAACTGGAATTAGAACTCTGCTCTCCAATTAACAATTCTGAACTGTAATCCATTACACCACCTGGTAGTCCCAAGTGGTCACCATCTGAGTAAAGTCCAAACTTGATTTTGCTTAACTTCAGTGATCGTAAGGGAACTAGTATTTCAATGTTACTGAGGTTTATGTGATTTGCATAATAACTTCAGACGGATTGTATGTTTTAAAAAGTTTTAGAACTCATAGTTGTGTTCGTCTTGCCTGGTTTTTGCATGTCCACACATTGAGAGCATTCTTCTCGTCTGAGAAAAACACTGGTGTTATATAGCTCTCCCAGTCCCAGATCCACGCTGACTATTGGCTATTACCTGCCCAGTATCGTTCATATGCAAATAGTCTACTCTAAGAAGAATGTCTTCTCTTAACAGCCCATTGTAGAAGGGGACACAACTCCTGGTACTTACAACACCTCATACTACCAATTTAGAGTCTTTTATCAGGCTGACCTGATTCTCTGTTACAAAAGTTTTGTGCAATATCAATGGGTTCAGATTTCAACAATTCAGAATAAAGAATTCCCACTGAATCCGACAGATCACAGAGATGAACCTTTTTCCTTAGTAGATTTTCTTTGAGTTGAATGAAGTCTGTTCTGGATCTAACCATAATTTTCTTTATTTGGAATTCTCATAACAAACTTATTTTTTATTGTCTGTGACTTTCTTGCCCCCAAATTATTTTTTCTGCATGAAGCAAGAAGAGAACGGTAAGTGTTTAAAAGATGATCAATGTTAAAAATTTTGTAAACTTTTCCTCGGACTTCTTTTCTTTTTATTTGCACACAAGAATAGAATCATTTCAAACAGACCAATACTTACATGGGTCAATATTACTTTTTCATAGCTAATAACTCTTAAAAAATCATTTCTAAGAACTGCAGGGAAAAGTATTACCAAAAGGTTCACCACATCCAGCCTGTTGTTGGAGAGTGGAAAATAGTTCTTCTCCAGAGAAGCTTTATCAAGACTGGAAATGAGGACTGGGCAGCTCCCACCCAAATATGGCAACATTACTCCATTTTGGGCATGACACAGCTCTTAGAAAGGTAGCAGATAGCATATTTTCCACAGCTGTCTTTTTGTTAGACTGGCTGCCACCTAAAGCCATGCAAGCCCATTATAATCTGCTATTTAACCTATAAATGCTGATTAAGAGTGGAAATAGATGGATTTGTGCCTTTCCCAAGGGCATTACTGTAAAAGTGAGAACAAAAGACTAGGCTAGAATTTGAAGTCAGTTTACTGATTCAACTTGCCACACTTGTTACCACTATGCCACCCACACATCCATTCTGCTTTCTTAACACTGAAAAATGTTTGTTCTGTAATGTTAGATTGTCTACTTTGTTCATTCTAAAATCTTCATTTCACTCCCCAATGAGGATTTAACAATTGAGATGCAGTTAAGCTAGGGAAGTGGAGGTGCTGTAAATTCCATCCAGGAACTACAAGAAGACATGGTTGTCCTGTCAGATTTTGATTACCTGTTCTAAAAAGGTTTACTCCATATTAGATTAATGACAAAAAAGTTGCTGTATATTGCATTTCATTCATTTCCTTTCTTTCATACAACATAAATCTTTAATTTGCTTGCATTTCAATTAAGATGGGGAATTTTAGAAAATTTTCCACAAGAAGAAAATATCCCATAAGACACATATTCTGATTATTGGTTTTTCACAATAATTAAATATCTGTCGAGTCTTAAATCATAAAATAAATAGACACACACACGCACATAATATATATATATATATATACATACATATTGATACTTCAACATGGTGTAATGGTTAGCAAGTATATCTCTCTAGTTCAATTACAATTGAGTAGAGAGTAGAGAGTTTGATAATCACTGGGTACTCTATACTTTGTAAATTGCTGGATATACATACATATATAAAGATATTTGTATTAATCCTATATATATATATATATATATATATATATATATATATATATTTGTCATCCACAGACAGACTGTTTCACTGTTTCACAGCTCATCAGTGTGTCTATACATACATATATATATATATATATATATATATATATATATATATACACTTACATGTATAGACAAATATATATATATATATATATATATATAATATTTATTCAAAATTATAACATGTGCATGTTATGACTTCACTACAAAATTACAATTTTGTTTCAACATACTGGTGTCTTATTAAGTGATGGCATTGATTGCAAAATAAAGGGTTTTAAGAGTTCAAAAACCAACCAACACCCCTCAGTAGGGAAAACATTGTTACATAATCTATGATGACCAATCAGAATACAAGTATATGGTAATTCAAAATAATGTGACAATATACCCTAAGTACAATCTATTAGTGCATTTAAGTTAAGATTAGATTAAAGTTTTCATTATACAGTTAAATTTAAAATTAAAAGTTACAAATGTCAAATTCTAAATTTAACCAAACATCAAGTTTAATATTATTACAAAATGTTTCAGAAATGAAACTAGGAGAAAAATATATTTATCTGTTAAGTTCAAAGCTGATGTAAGAAGTATCTATGATCACTACATATATTTGATACATGGAAGACTGAATTCAAATAAGGAGGTGGATAGGGAAGTGAATATTCAAATGAGAGGACAAACACATTCACATCCTAATACATAAACACATATATACATATATATTAGTGAGTTGGTGAATTCTGCAACATTATCAATGCTTATTGGGTTATTTAATATTGAAATTTTTTTTAATTATACTTGTGCCTATAGATAAATATTTGACAGCTTTATACTTGAGTCCATAGGTAAACATTGTTGAGTTTCATTCTTGAGTATATAGTGTTTCACTCCCAGTTTCATCTTAGTGGCATTATCACCTTGCTTGTGGTGAATTGATTGAGACAAGTTTTTCAATGTATTTTCAATTGGATCCTTTCATATTCACAGACAAGCTTTTTGGTGTTGTTATGAAAGGACAAGAGAAAATTGCCATGTTGATATATATAATAATGAACACTACAATATTTGTCTTGCAATAAACAACACACTGATGATGACATTGTTCCATGTCAAAAGTACTCGGAATAAATAATATATATATATATAATATATAAACATGTATTGGTCAAAATTCAGAATATATACATCGTTGTGTGAAAAGTGGCAAAAATTGTCCATTTGTAGTTCCTTAGTTGTTGTTGGTAAGGAAAGTAATTAGGTATAAGGGTATTGTTGGTTGAACCTGCAGTTGACTGATTTCTTGAGTTGGTTGGCCGAGATCACAATTGGTGTCAGGAGAGAGGTCTATAGTGGATATGAATCTGACTTTGCTAATAGATAGGGTGCAAGCATGACAAGTCAGAAAAATTCATGAATCTGGCTTTGCCAATACAGAGGGTGCATTGGATTCTGGTCGAATGGGAGATTGTGCCAAAATTGGTTGGATGCACAAACAGGAAAAGAAAAGGGAAAAAAATTAGTGTGAGTCCAATAGGTCCATTAGGCAAAACGAAACCACACTTCTCTCCACATCTCAATCTCCAATACAGCCCATCAGAAGCGAAAGCTAACTGCTCTTGAATGAGTGTACCATGCTTTTATGCACCCGACCCAGCCATCGCTCAGCCAATGAGCACCCAGAAACAGCCCATAAAAATGGCTGCAAGTGACACCACTTCCGTCAGCATGAAATGCTGCTTGATTCACCATCTGTCCAAAGTTCACTGATTTGCCTTCTCCACACTCCCGTGCAAAATATATTCGTAACTCTGGCTCTTTTGGATTGCCAAGGTAAGTCACTGCTACAGAGATCAACAGAAATAGCATCATGGTAGTGACAACAAGGAAGGCCTGGAGTGGACAATGAAGACATCAGCATGTTAGAAATCATGGTGGTGAAATCAGGAGTCTACCAGAGTCAAAACTAACCTACAGGCTGCATTATGCATGTGAAGATATCAGGTGAGATTAGTGAATCTTAGGCGAGGTTATGGTGGTGACAAGAGAGGTGATCATGATGGTGATAGTGACAACACACTGGTGTAGACAGGTGGCCTGTCAGCCTGCTACAGTGCCAGTCATTTTTGAGAGGCTCTCTTTTAAGCAAATCTTGTGTCCTCCAAGTCATCTCTTTTTTCAGCGAGAATGTTTGTGACTGGCTATTACATTTTTATTGCAGGGACTTGTTTGTGGACCAGATGTGATGTTCGGAGCTCCTGTTCAGAAAACAACTTTCTTATATTGTGTTTTGCTTCCTTAGCACTCACATCTGACCAACATGTCTAGTGAAATGCATTTGCGAATCAGAAAGCGATCTTGATTAAGCAGTATAACACTGGTATGTCTTTCATCTTATTTCTCTTGATTTTATCATAATTCTCAGCTCAATGTTTCATGATCATTAGTATCACTGAGTAGAAATTAAGAATAAACCTCTAGTGAGATTCAAGCACACATCTCTCATCTTTATATTAACACACTTTTATTTATACCTATCTGACAAAGAACAAGAGATGGGAGTTCAAATAATGCTGGAGGTTTGTTCTTTATTTCCAATTCTTATAGTTACACTTTGCAATTATGAAATGATAATCAAGGATTTGCAATAAAATCATTGGCCATTAAGATGACAAAAGAAAAATCAAACCAACTATTCCTATCTAAATAGAAGGAGTAGTTGCGTGGAGTTAATGTGATCTGATTATAAAATGTATACTCCTCTCAATACACAAGCTCTGTCTGAAAAGTAATGGGACTGAGTCTGGTGCATGAGTTATGGGTGAAAGAGGGATAAGCAGATTGTGTTATCATGCAACATGATATCTTTGGAGCATATAACTGTAATCTTAGCTTTCTGCAACCATTGCATTTTTTAACATTTAAGAGTTGTGGCAGGACAAATCATGGCAGATTCACAACACAACACAATGCAAATGCTTACAGCACCCTGAGCATCCGGCAGTTCCTGACCAAGAATAACATCGCCATACTGAAACAACCTCCCTATTCACATGATCTTGCTCTATGTGACCTTCTTTTCACCAAGCTCAAGGGAACTCGTTTTGAAGGCATGGAGGCCATCAACAGTTAGTAATGATGGAGCTGAGTGGCATCCAAGAAGAATCCTTCCAACAGTGCCTAGAAGCATGACAAAAAAGGATGGAAATGTGCATTAGACTCGAGGGGGGTTGCTTTGAAGGGGAAACCATATAGTTTCTTGTTTGGAACTGAAATAAATTGTCTGTGACACCAGACCCATTACTTTTCAAACAGACCTCGTATTATTGAGATGGATGCATTTTCTTTCTTCATGTTCTTTTTAAATGGTGTGCACAGTAATTTTATTTATATCTCTACCAAGCTTTGATGGATGAAATATGAAACTGTTTAACTCACTCATATTTTTTATTTTTTTTTGCTTTTGTGTGTTTCTATTTTTGTACTAGATATAGTAGTTGTCACTATTTACATTCTTCGGACTATTGTCATCACCTTTACTGTTGCTTTTGCAACATTTCAGCTGTCATACACTCCAGTCTTCTTCAGGCAATATTTGTTGGAATTTTGAACTGAACCGTTTATTAAGTCCATGGAGTAGGGCAGGGTTCAGATTGTTCTAACTCCACATAACATGCCTCTGGATATCTCAGATTTTGTTAATTCGCCTTGATAACTCTCCAAGTTTTTGTTCCCTCAGCTGACACCAGGGATTAAACTCATAACTCTTTGGATCAAGTCACTCAACCAATGCTTTTCTCCACTGGGCCATGTGTTTTTCCCTTTTTTCTTTTCCATTTTTAATTTTTTCTATTGTTTCTTTTATCTTTTCTAGTATTTACACCATTTACATTGTTCACACTGTTGCCCACATCTGTACATTCACAACGTTTCAGCTGTTGTATGCTCCAGCCTTCTTCAGGTGATATTTGTTGGAATTTTGAAGCAAACCATTTATTTAGTTCATAGGGGTAGAGTGTTCTAATTCCATGCATTATGACTTTGGCTATCTCAGTTTTAATTAATTCGCCTTGACAAATCTCCAAGATTTGTTCCATCAGCTGATTCCAGAGATTGATATCATAACTCTTTGGATTAAGTCACTTTTTGGATCAATCAACCACTGGGCCATGTGTACTTGGGGAAGAAGTCCAGAGCATAAAATGGGTGAAATATCATGAATGTGACAATAAAGATGTGGACAACAGTCTGAACAGTGTAAATAGTTGTAATACCTCATCTCAGAAATATAGACAGATATTGAAGAAGGCCGAAGAGTACAACAGCCAAAACATTGTGAATAGGACAATGAAGATGAGGACAATAGTCTGAACAATGTAAATATTCTAAATAGTAACAATACATCATCTCAGAAATATAGACAGATATTGAAGAAGGCCAAAGAGTACAACAGCCAAATCATTGTGAATAGGACAATGAAGATGAGGACAATAGTCTGAACAATGTAAATAGTCTAAATAGTTACAATACCTCATCTCAGAAATATAGACAGATATTGAAGAAGGCCAAAGAGTACAACAGCCAAAAGATTGTGAATAGGACAATGAAGATGAGGACAATAGTCTGAACAATGTAAATAGTCTAAATAGTTACAATACCTCATCTCAGAAATATAGACAGATATTGAAGAAGGCCAAAGAGTACAACAGCCAAAACATTGTGAATAGGACAATGAAGATGAGGACAATAGTCTGAACAATATAAATAGTCTAAATAGTTACAATACCTCATCTCAGAAATATAGACAGATATTGAAGAAGGCCAAAGAGTACAACAGCCAAATCATTGTGAATAGGACAATGAAGATGAGGACAATAGTCTGAACAATGTAAATAGTCTAAATAGTTACAATACCTCATCTCAGAAATATAGACAGATATGGTAGTTTTGTTTTTATGTTCTTGACTCTTGCTTTCTTTTCTTTTTTGTTGTAATAAAAAATTTTTACTGCCAATAAGACTTTCTAAGATGAATGAAATACTAATAAAAATTCAGGGAAAAACAATGTCATTTGAATGAGTTTCAGGAATGAAGAGCGTTTTTTATTCTGTAGTTTATCCCCACAAAGCTTTTCCAGGTTTGACAAGAAATTGTTAGAAGGCACTGTTAAGCACCTATAAAAATGTGACACTTCCTGTCTTCCTTTCTTTTCCTCACAGCATGATTTAGGGACAACACCACTGGGACCTTGTTCGCAGGCATAGGGATGTCTTTCCCTTGAGTAGCTAAACTCCCCTCCACACACATACATGCACATGTCTCCCACATAATTATTAACTTGTAATGTTGTCCTTCTTTTGCATGCATACTAGTCTCTTTTAACTCGGTTATATAAAAACAAAAATGTAAAATGATGGAAGATGAAAAAAGTGAGTGACATTCCTCACCAAACAATAGAAAAATTCACACTGAGGAGAAATTTTAGTAAACTTAAATAATGCCTAAAGGTTAAATCCACTTTTGCAGGGAGGGGGACAAGCCTACTAATGCTGCTACTTAGAGCACATCCATTAAGCTGAGGTGGGGGAGTTTAATATCTTCAGAAACTTTTTAGCCAAGGATGGTGAGTTCAGTCCTTGGTAGGACCACAAGAGTCAGCATAGTTAACTGTTGTATAAGAGTAAGTGTCATTACCGACACTGTGGTTTGAAACTAGATCACTAGTGAGTAACACAGGCAATTCCATTATTAAGTAGATCATGTGATCATAAAGGAAGTGAATAAATAGGAAGTAGCATGATGACTATACAATCACTGTTCACTCTTCTTGCCTATCCTCTAATGCGATACAATCACTATTTCTTCTCTATCACTATACGTATCACTGTTCACTCTTCTTGTCTGTCCACTACTGCTATACGTTCACTCTCTCTACTCCTATACAGATTACAATTCTCTTCTGATCATTATACCATTTGGCGATTACTACTTGAACAAGTATTACTAGTGTGGATATTATTGGAAGGCGTTACTACTAGTACTAGCATCTATGAAGTCTCGAATATAATGAGAATTTATGGAAGTGATAACAAGCTTTCACTTGACATAGCAAAAGTGACAAGTGAAGCCGTCTGACATCACAAAAGTGGCAACAAGGATTTGCAAGGAATCACAAAATTAACATAAAATATTACCTTGCTGAAATTGCTTTCTTTACACCCATCATTTACATGTGTAAAATATTATTGCCATTGCTTTTAGTCAAACCTGAAGCAGTTCTGCAACATTTGATGCCCACAACATGATCTCAACATGCACCTTCCTGCAAAATTTATAAATATTTTATGAGTTTTCATTTTAAAAAAAGAAATGTTTTCCTTCACACCAATGGTAAGAACTGGGTTATGGGTTACAACACAGCAAATTCCTCTGGTTCCCAAAGACGAATGATGGAAATTATTTAATCATGTTAACTAGAATCAGCAGCTGAATGTATTTTATGTGGATGTGCAGGTAGTGTAATGGATAGCGGATCAAAAGGAGAAATCAGAGAATCGAGTTCAAATTCATTATATTCCTTGATATACAAATACCGATCGGAAATGTATGAATCGATCTCTTCTAAGCTATGGCTTAAATATGAAAACTTCTCTCTGGAAAAATCATTATCTCTAAAGAATTGTTAATGCAATATTTAGTTGTAAAGAGAGAATTATTCTCCCCATTCAAAATATATTTCAGCTTTAAATAACCAACAAAGGGTTGATAAACTGTAAAAATCAAATCAATCAACAACAGAAAATATTAATATTTTTAAGAAAGAAGGTCTCTTGATTGCTTTCAAATAAAACTTTGTTTTGTGACAAAATTTATCAGGAAAAATCGACTATGACAAGTAATTTCAGCATTGACTTTGCATACAATTTCCTTTCTATATAAACGAACCAACTTATATAGTAATGAGGTTAGTCCTGTTTGGCCAACCATTACCTCACTATAACTGCCATTTAATTTTTTTAAATTAACTGCTAGTTTTCACCTATTGAGACAAACTGCAAAAACAAACTATTATTAAGGTGGTGGGAGGCAACTCATACTCAACACTGACAGACTAACAAATATGAATTTAGATTATAAAGGAAGAGCTGTTTGTCTCTCTCTCACATACTGTCTACACATGACTTTGAATGCACATATGTAATATATATGCATATATCTGTTATACATAAATGACTCACATACACTAGTGGCAGTTAATGTACACATAAGCATATGCACACACATACACACACAATTTGCGTTTGAAAAAAGATATTGAAATAATACATTTCCCTCCTACTCAGTCTGGACAACACCTACTTTTTGGAAATTATTCTATAATAAATAAAATTATTTAAAAAAAAATTCTTATTTAATAGAAATATTTTTGGGTTAGCCATTGAATTAAAATCTGTGTGTACATCTAAATGTATATACACAATTTGAATGAAATTGAAATGGAAATCCGTGGGATGACCACTAATTTCCTTTTATATCTGGCAACACCACCTGGTTAACAGGAAAAAGTATAAGCTGAAATGTGCAGCAATTTGAAGTCATTTTTATGTTTCCTGCATTTAAACTAAGTATATTTTCTAAGAAATATAGTGCTTTAAATGAACAACCAATTTAGATTTGAAATTTGATCATCTTGCTATCAGCAAAGCAACAAGTACCATATCTTGTTTATGACAATTTATTTGTTTTATTGATTTCAAATAAAAATTTTTATAATGTTGTGATTCTAGGCATCATCATTTTTTTTCAGTATGAAAATAAGTGACAGTCACTGAGTATCATCCTCACATCCTCTTCTACTGTGATATATAAGTGATGAAACCTTTTGTTCAAGGTAACAACCAATTTAAGGATTTAAGCACCCAAATGTGCTTGCAATTTTCACACACATTCCGGGAGCACCTGAATATGTCCACAATTGTATAACTCTGTATTTCAATAACAACAAATATCACTGTATTTCAATAACACAATGTATTTTCAGTATCACAGTAAATACACTGTATTTCAATAACAATAAATATCACTGTATTTCAATAACAATGAATCACAGTAAATACACTGTATTTCAATAACAATAAATATCACTGTATTTCAATAACAAAAGTGTATTTTCAGTATCACAATAAATAGACTGTATGTCAATAACAATAAATATCACTGTATTTCAATAACACAATGTATTTTCAGTATCACAGTAAATACACTGTATTTCAATAACAATAAATATCACTGTATTTCAATAACACAATGAATCACAGTAAATACACTGTATTTCAATAACAATAAATATCACTGTATTTCAATAACACGATGAATCACAGTAAATACACTGTATTTCAATAACAATAAATATCACTGTATTTCAATAACACAATGAATCACAGTAAATACACTGTATTTCAATAACAATAAATATCACTGTATTTCAATAACAAAAGTGTATTTTCAGTATCACAATAAATAGACTGTATGTCAATAACAATAAATATCACTGTATTTCAATAACACAATGTATTTTCACTATCACAATAAATAGACTGTATTTTAATAACAACAAATATCAATGATCATCAAGGTGATGGAAATCTATACCTTTGTAAAAGTTGTCAATTTCCCAAACCAGTAAAACCGAGGAGGGCTAAATTTGGTATCATTTGAAAGGGAAGTCAATTTATTTTCATATAAAAGACTTGAATTTTAATGGCTTTTGAGATATATCAATTCAATTAAATTAACACTACATATTCTGATGGTTTTAGGAATTTTGTCAGAACTTCAAGAATTTAACAACTGAATTCTCTTCGGGGCTAATATGTTTAATGTGACAGATTGATTGGATTCCTGCCTTTGTTTAAGAAAGCATTTTAAGTGAAGGAGATAGTTTGTGATAACAGATTTGAATTTCCATTTTCAAAATGACAACAAAATATACATCTTATATTTCCTTGGGTAGCAGATGAAAAGGGATCCAATGGAAACTAAATAGTCATTGGTTCCATCACAGTCACTTCCTGTCAGTTTCTTGTGTTCTTCATTCAGAATAAAGTTGCTTGCAAGGATGCCTGAATATAGTAAGGAGCTCTGCCGAATTCCAGTGATGTGATTACTTAGGATTTGTCAAGTGAAGCCTGTTAGTTGTTGTCGTCCCCAACAATGGACAAGTTCTACATCAGCCAAATGAAGGGTTACTGTCAGCTTTGTTTCTGCAATGCACATGTGCCAACAAAATGGGTAAGTTGTAAGCAGAACTAATGGCTTGTGTCTCTAATGTATGTATCACATATAGGAGATTGACACTTTGTTGGAGATAATGATAAAAGCCTATTTGATTAGTGAGAGCAGAAGCTTTTATATATATAGTTTGCTTTGTTTTGTTTTACGGCATATCAACCTCAGTGGATTATTCAATGCCAACAAGATTTTTATTGCTGGTAATATTTTCTATCTATCTATCTATCTATCTAAGTATATATTCATTTGGTTTGTTGTGTTTTACAGCATATCAACCTTAATGGGTTATTTAATGCTAACAAGATTTTTATTGCTGGTAATATTTTTAATCTATCTATCTATCTATCTAAGTATATATTCATTTGGTTTGTTGTGTTTTACAGCATATCAACCTTAATGGGTTATTTAATGCCAACAAGATTTTTATTGCTGGTAATATTTTTTATCTATCAATCTATCTATCTAAGTATATATTGGTTTGGTCTGTTTGCTGGTATATCAACCTCAATGGGTTATTTAATGCCAACAAGATTTTTATTGCTGGTAATATTTTCTATCTATCTAGCTATCTAACTCAATATATATTGGTTTGGTTTCATTTGTTTTAGGGCATATCAACCTCAATGGGTTATTTAATCCAACAAGATTTTTATTGCTGGTAATATTTCTTCCAAAAAATTATTGCTGGTAATACTTTTTTTCTTCAAAAATGTATTGCTGGCAATAACTTTTCTTCAAAAATGTATTGCTGGCAATAATTTTTCCTCAAAAAATTTATTGCTGGTATTAAAACCTATTTTTACACTTTCATAGTGTTTTGACCCCAGTTTGGGGGTTAACTACTTGCCCATAGTTGAGATTCTAACTGGTGCTACCACCCCAGGTCAGGGTGGACCTGGAAAGATGCTCCTCAAAACTTCTGACAAGAGGTCTTGCTGTTGGACATAGTTTATTGTCTTACCCATGATGCAGATTTAGTTTATCATCATATGCAGGATGGTTATATATATATATATATATTGTGCATTTGGGCAGCAATCCCTCATTTATACAGGTTATATTGAAGACAACTGACAAGGTATATCAATTAAGCTTTTTATGATATTTTTCTTGCATTTATACAAGTGATTTCTGTGGAACTGAACATTTTTGTCTAATCTATTATCCATTATCAATGATGTTTTTTGTTTATATGGATATGTAGGCACTTTTTATAGCAATAGGGAAGTTTTAATTTCATTCACTGTGTCGTGCAAGAGAATTTTTCTACCCAGAATCTAACATACATATCTATAAATTTATCATTCATCCAAGCATAGAATATTGCCGCTGGATATAGCTCAGTACCCTGCTATTTACCTTGAGCTCCTTGATAAAATCCAAAGAAGAATCAGCGATATATTGGTCCTGATCTGGCAACTCGGCTTCAGTCTCTTTTCCACCACTGTAAGATTATCTCTCTGTGCATTTTCTATAGATAACAAAGTAAATGGATATACAACAACATAACGTATAAAAAAAGTTTAAATAAAACACAAAAGTCTTCATATAAAAACAATTGCTGCGTATATATATATATATATATATATATATATATATATATATATATATATATATATATATGTGTACATATATATATATATATATATATACAGAGTGACCCCAAAAAATGGGAATTTTTGAAGTGCGTATTGCCAGACATGAGCAAGTGGCAACACTGCGAGACAGTGACCTTGAGCAAGTAAACATTTCGCCATTTTAGTAACAAGAATGAAATTCACAGTATCCCAGCTGAGATGTTGCAGCAGTCAATGAGGAATCTCAACAGTAGATTTCAAGAATGCATTCGTACAGGAGGACGCCATCTCCAGGACGTAATTTAAAAAAAATGAAAATTCCATTATTGTTTCTTAAATGGCATGTTTTAAGGTTTCAATTACTATGAATTAAATATTTTTCTTCCATCACTCTTGGTTTTATTGGATTGTTAAAAAGTTCCCGTTTTTTTGGGTCACCCTATATATATATATATATATATATATACACATATATATATATACACATATATATATATATATATATATACACATATATATATATATATATACACATATATATATATATACACATATATATATATATACACATATATATATATATACACATATATATATATATATACACATATATATATATATATATATATATACACATATATATATATATATATACACATATATATATATATACACATATATATATATATATATATATACACATATATATATATATACACATATATATATATATACACATATATATATATGTTTAATTTATACACTTAATGATATCTTATGTGGTTCTTGTCAGGTCACATGACTGTTTTTAATTCTCATGATTATCTATAATTAGTTTTTATATTATTCAAGGGGATAGACAAGGGGAGATAACTTTTCACTCTCACTACAACCTCTTTGCTATGGTACCTAGACTTATTGAATTTAAGTGCAGTACTCGACTGGCATCAAGATCTCATCAATTTACAGTTGGGCTGATTAGATGTAGTTGTAGATTCTATGCTAACAGTTTTTTTCTCACACTTCTCGCTTGTGGAACTCCCTTCTGGTGCCATGCTTTCCACCTAACTTTAATCTGCAAAAATTTAAATGCTATGTCAATTGCTATCTACTGTCCTCCTGATTATTCTTTTCTCTTTCTACTCATTATTAATGTTTCTGTTCTTACTTTGTTCTAATGTTATGTTCCACTCTCCCTGTCACCTATCGTGGACTGACTATATCAGTAGATGTATATAGTGAACACAGGATATACCTGGTGTCTTGCTTTGGGAATTACTCGCCTGCTGATTCCTTGTCTTTCAGTAGTTTATTCTCTTTTACTATAAACCTCTCTTTCCTTCATCTACGTCCATGTTGCTGTTCCTTTCACTCAAGTACTACCTTTGTCTGCTTGTAACCTCTTTAATAATACAACATACTTCTTCCATTCTTCCACACCCTATAACACTTTGTGTCTCAGTGGCTTTACTACCTGCATGGTGAAAAACCGATTTTTGAAAAAAATATATATAGTATAGTGTGTGTGTTTTATAATCATTTTTTATGGAAAAAAAAGGGAGGCTGCACAGGTAAGTTTTTTGATGGTTAAAAATCATTCATTTTTTTTTGGGGGGGAAGGATTAAAATTCATGACAAAACATTCAAGGGTTACATTATTCATAAAATTGGCTTATACAAGAGTATATATGGTAATTTCTGAACAATCAGCATTTTGTGGCCATGTTCATAATTGATATTATCTAAATGCAGAAAACAATTAAAAATAATGGAAGTGTTAACAATGAAGAAGAAGAAAACAACTCTCATTAATATTAATTGTGAACATGGCCACACCGTGCTAACTGTGTTTGGAAATTAAAATATTTTTACTGCTAAAAAAAAAAATCTAGATAAAGAAATAACATTTTTGATAATGGCTAATAGAGAGCACTTGTATCCACAGATCATTTGGACAATTGTTACACATGCTGTCCAAGAAAGAAACTACTTGTACAAATGCAAGAAAAATATAATAAAAAGAAAAATTATAGTGCCTTGTCAGTCATTTTCAATGAAACATATATATATACTAGCAGCATGGCCCGGCATTGCCCGTGCTTGATTCAAAAATCGTACGACTCATACACCAATCGCTATCACTTGACTTAAAATATTTTTGCCCTTCCTTGCCGTGCTGATGTTGCTACATGTCTTACTTCTTGCCTATCTCACACTGCGAATTTTTTCTAAGCTCTATACTAAACATTAAATCTGTTACGAAAAAAGAACTAAACAAAATGAACACAAAATGATCAGCTTTAAAAAAGGACTCGCAACTGGAAAAACCAAATGAAAAAAGAATGTTAACAACATATACTTTTTTACACCCAACACAGTTCTACAGAATCAGAATCAACGTTGAGTTTAAGCAAGTGAATGAGCCAATTGGAGTAAAGTGCCATGCAGATTTAAATTTTTCCCACTTGCACTTGTGACAAATGCAGCTATCGATTTTTTTGCATGCTAGCATGCTAGTTAACATTCGTGTCAGTCAGCTGTTGGCTCTCACGCTGGCCAATAGAATCTTCCTGCCTATTCGTGGCAGCCAGCTATAGTCTCTCACTCTGGCTAGTAGAAAATGGCTGCAAACCACATGAAAACTGCTGTAGACGCATGAAAAAATTGATTATTTCCACTATCGATGGGAGTTGGGAAATGCAAAGTCAGTCTTGGCCTTCCCGCTAACTGTGCATGTAAATTTTGGTGCAAATCCATCAAAAATTGTGGCCATGCATTTGTTACATGCACACACATCCTGCCTTTTGTATATATATATATATATATATATATATATATATATATATATATATATATATATATACATACTAGCAGGCTTCGCCCACTCGCTATAGTTTCGCAAAGTAAGATATATTCACTACTTGATATATTTGAAACAAAAATAAGCATAATTTGGCAACCCTGAATATGAGATTAATGAAAAACATTCCTTCCACATAACTTTTCTAGGGCTTTTTAATGAGCTATAACTCATTGAAGTATAGTTGTGTTTCCAACGAGGATTTTCCAGAATTGTGTATGTGGCCAGGCATGAGTTATCATTCAAATGAAAACAATACAAATAACATGAAAACATGAAAACAATAAACAAAAACTAAAAATTCTTGAATCTATATACATAAAACAGTTGAAACTTAACCTGAACAAAATAAACTACGAAATCTCCACAAATATTCTTAAATGCCTATAATTGATAACAGAAGACATTGGTTTATACCAACAGCTTCCCATACATAATACTTCTTGTTTTTACTCTCGCGTGGTCATGTGTGACGTCACGAGCTGTGATGTGATTTTCGCTTCCGCATCTTGTATACACAAGTTTGCCGTTGCTTTGAAATTTTTCATGCAACAAAAACAGAGTATCATTATTGTTTCATCCGTGTATTGTTTAATATATTGAAATGTAATTGTCATCTTTGATAATAGCTTATGTAAGCCGAAATCTTAGATAGGATTAAAACATGTATCAATACGGTGATTTCCTTTCGTCTTTCAATGATAATGCTATTAAGCTTATCAGACAATATGAAAGGAACTTACGTAAAATAAATAGACAAAACTTGTCTATATTATTTAATGAAACATGCATCAATGAAAAATTGCTGCCTAAATATACACAATATATATATATATATATATATTATATATATATATGTATATATGCATACATAATATATATATATGTATATATACATATATATACATACATAATATATATACATACATACATACATAATAAATATATATATATATATATGTATATATATATTTTTTTTAAGCTTTTCACCCCAAACAAGGCTGGAAGCCACCAACACGCAAGGGGTTACAGAAGATTTGGAGCGAGAGCAGATAGGAATGTTAGAGGAAAGGATGTGGAGAAGGATAGTGGATAGATCAAGGCAACTGGAGATGTCGATTGACATTACATTTGAATAGTTGGAGATTATAGTTGTCAGGGAAACAGGAATAAGGAAGGGAATTCCACAGGCGAGAGGTGCGAAACATGAAGCTATTGGAGTAGAAGAGACGTCTACATTTAACAGTTTCAACAGTGAAAGGGTGGGAGCGGGATGCCAGCCTTGTAGGACGCTTGAATTCATGAAGCCTGGGAACCAGCAAAAGCAGCTCATCGGAGCAATTACCATGAAAGTATTTGTAAAAAAGACAGAGCGAGGCGATGGCGCATCTGTGAGAGAGCGACTGCAGACGAGATGACAGATCAGGGCCAATTACGTTGCATATCCGTTTCTGGATCTTATCAAGAACTCTGAGGCAAACAGAAAGGACTCCAGAACATATATGGCAGCAATACTCCATGCAAGGGCGAATGGTTGATTTGTAGATTTGAAGGATCGATTCCGGGGAGAAAAATTTCCTGGCCCAGCAGAGGGGCCAACATTCCTTGCAGTGGATGAAGCAATTGACTCAATGTATTTGCTTCATCTCAGGTCAGCGGACAGCATGAGACCGAGCAGCCGCAGAAAGGAGCTCTCGAGAAGTTGGGCTTCAGACATTCTAATGGGAAGCAGGGAAGGATCCCTGTGGTGATTAATAGACATAATATATATATGTACAGGCATATATATATATACATACACACACTCACACGCACATATATTCCATTGGACACTCCATTTTTTTAAACAGTCTTTATTTTATCTACCTGTTTGTAAACTAAAGAAAACTTAATAATGAGAATTGTGAGTGCACAGGCTGTACATACATGTTTGGTTAAAGACCAGTGGGAGTTCTTTTTCAAGCATGTTTTCGACATTTTTTTTCTATATTCTTGGTTTCTGGCATATATGTTGATATAAACTATCCAATATTAATTATCATTAACTGTTATTAAATACTTTTTGTTTCGTGTGCCATATAGGTTTCTTCATTTCCCAATACTGTGTTTATACATTTACATTATTTACATGTGTACTATTATCCTCATCTTTGTTGTTATTACCACAATAATTGCAACCCTTGTGTTCTCTGGTCTTTATTGAGTGACTGAACTGAGTCAGCAAAATCTTGAACCAATGCTTTAATCCACTTGTCTATTGGATAATTGATTCCATGTAAATAATTATAATTCCTCATCCCAGAAATTCAAACAGAAATGATTGTGTTTCTATGCATTTAGATGACTGCTTGTGTCATCAATCATTTTGTTTCTGGGGTGGGGTTGAGATTTATTTACTATATTTGTTCCTAAATTTGTTCTTTGTCTTTTATGCTTAATGCTTTTAATATTTGTAATCATTTTTTACTCATTAGATTATGTGATATACTATTTTTTTGTTATTGGTAATGATTTGTCAGATTTCTTGTGCTTTTGTTACGTTGGTTGGTGATATACAATATAATTGAACTATTATTATCAGATAAAACACACATTAATAATTTCTCCCATGAAAGGATCTTTTTTTGTGGGCTATATCAGTTTCTTCATTTTCAAATATTGTGCTTCAGCAATTCCACATGACAGTTTGAGTCAGTATTTTTTTAGTGCAATACATTTAGTGTGTTTGGTCATTTTATTCATGTTGGGTTTGTTTTTATGCATAATATTTCAACTATTTGCAGTCATTTTAACAGTTTATGTGATATAGCAATTTTATGCTATTAGTGAGGATTTGCCAGAGTTTTGCTGATATGTGATTTAACAGTGCTTTTATCTGATATATATATATATATATATATATGTATATATATAAATATATACTAGCAGCATGGCCCCGGCATGGCCCGTGCTTGATTCAAAAGTCATACATTGAGATAGTTTCCTCTTACTTTTCAATGAATATGTGCAAACTAATTTGCAGTACAAATAGTAGTTATGCTCACCAAGCGTTTCATGTGACAAAACATAATGCCTCCATTGAGATTGACTGGAAAGCCTCAAAGAGGCCTCTACCTCGGTTTCCTCCTCCTGCTTTCTCTTTGCTGCAGAGGTTCTTTTAGAACGCCTGCTAAGGTTGCCTCGCCATCGTATTTTGGCATGCTTAGCAAAGCTGCCGAATCAGTCATCGCCATGGCACTCAGAAGAGTGCAAAGCAGAGGTTGAAGTAGACGCCTTCCCCTTCTCCCCTAAGGAGGTGCACTCAGTGGAATCCTGCTCTCGTTTCCCCTTAGCCGGTGAGCCTTTTTTAGAACGCCTGCTAAGGTTGCCTCACCTTGGTGTTTTTGCAGCCTTTGCAGAGCTGCCAGGTTGGTCATCACCACGGCACGCAGAAGAGTGCAAATCAGAGGTTGAAGTAGACGCTATATGATCATCTGTAATTGGAGTTATGTGCTCCTCCGCAGTCGCCTGTTCTGCATGTCTAACGTTAACAGTGTTAGGGGTCTTCAGTTGCTGACATGCGTATGTTCGTCGTGTTGGTGCCATTTGAAGGGTTGTAGAAATGCTGTGTAAGAATGCGAATAGAAGTTAATGCTGAAGCTGAAGCGGTGCAACCTTGTTGTATACGAAAACTAAAAATGCAGTGGAGCAGTATGGAAAAAGCTTCTCCTAGCTATGGGCCGTGCTTTCTGGCAGCACGAAAACGTCGCTGTAGGAAGAGGTTACGCAACCAAAATGTTGAAGCGTTGAAGGTTAGAAAGTAGTGAAACACTGAGGTGTACTAGGCCACGTAGTAAAGGCAGAAGAGAAGTAACTTGTGACACCAGTTAACAGCAAAGTCAGACCTGGTAGCAGGGATAAAAAAGCCGAATTTCAATGGCCCTGCACCCATTCCAGAATTTGAGGTCAAATATTTTCTTCCACTCCACTGCACACACTGACCTGTTTCTTCCTGCGCATAGCGTGACCTTAAATTAATCTGCATTTAGGAAATACACAACTGGAAAAACATTTTTACAGGTTGACCGATTGTCAGTTTGCACTCTGTTTGGGGGGCGCTTAAAGTTGAAACTTCACATGGTGACTCCCAATGGCCTCCTCATAAATCCGGTCAGTTTTTGCTAAAAACAGGCATGTGGTTCAGGCGCAATCTTGGCGTATCGGTTTGTGGGTTTTATCGATTTTCTGCGCTGTTTAGGGGTCCATGGTCATGAAACTTCTGGACAACAATTCTAATGGTAGACTCTAAGAGGGTGTCAAATTTGGTTGAAATGCAATCATTCCTTCTGTAAGCATATTTTTTCGATTATCGATTTTTTCGAAACCTGAGTCTGAACTAAAAAATCAGGCTCCGTCATGTCCTTACGGCAGCCATTTGCAAACTTGTGGTGAAAACCGCATCGAAATCGAGTGAGAAATGCGGCCTGGGCAAGGTAACAACGCCCACGACAAACACACAGACAGACAACATGAGAAATATAGATAGTAGATTATGAAATGGACACAGTCCGACAATTATTTTTAAGACATTTTTTATGTTTATACGTTCTTTTTATATATACAAATATTTAAGTAAATGCTCTGTTTATAATAAACAGTATTAACAACATTTACTGGCCTGAATATTCGAGGAATTTTCATAGAAAAGATGCATCGTCCAACAGGAATCGAACCTGTATCCTATACAGAACCGTCATATAGCTTGACATGCTTCTACCAACTGAGTCACAGAGGAGCGTTTCGGTTAGCAAGGTCGATTTTACTGTTTTTAAACCACAATTCTCCATGATTTTCTCTCATTCATTCATATCTGCTCAATACATATCCAAATGTAAACAAATGACGTCATACATTATGAAATGGACAAAGTCCAACAATTATTTTTAAGACATTTTTTTTCTATGAAAATTTCTTGGACATTCAAGCTGGTAAATGTTGTTAATACTGTTTATTATAAACGGAGCATTTACTTAGATATTTGTCTTAAAAAAAACAAAATATATATATATATACACAAGCACATATATATATATATATATATATTATATATATATGTAAGTGTGCAGATGAAGCTGAATATAACACTGATCAGCTAAACGACAAATTTCATTTATTTGTATTAATCTTATATATATATATATATATATATAGAGAGAGAGAGAGAGAGAAAGAGAGAGAGAGACTACATTTCAAAAGTTTGAAGCTATCCCCAGAATTAGCATGCATGTGATGAACTTGACAAAAGAGTGAAAAAAAATTGAAAAAGAGCCTCTTAGAGTCATTGGGAACATAATGGAATCAATTATCAATCTTATAGTTTCAGAAGCTTTTGCAATGAATACCAAAAATGTTTGCTGCAATAATCAAGGCTAAAGGAGGATATTTTGACGAGAGCAAAAAAGATGTTTCTATAGAGAAAACATATCAGCAATAGATTTCCACCTGCAGAAAGAGAGAGAGCAAGAAAAAAACTATATATATTCAATTTGTATGTGTATGTAGAGATATTTCATTAAATATTCATATTTTAATAATATATTTTCATATTCTCTGATGTCTTTCCAAAGATCCTAGTTATGATTATATGAGATGAGGAGAAGAGAATTAAAATTGTTAAGGAGGCAGAGCCCATCATGTTTAGTCAAATATGTTTCAAAATGATCACACTGTTCCAACACATATGCATGCTCACACACACATCTCCAAACAAGTTTTGTTCAAGTCAACCAACAAGGTCTTTCTGTTTAATTTTATAATCTATTAGCTGAATTACCCATGCCTTGCTGCATGTTACACATTTCTTTTGTAAGAAAATGATGATTGATTTTAAATCATTGTTATAATTTGTGGAGAAGAATGATGCATTTCAATATTACTCAATGTGACCTCCATCTTCTGGCTTTCTCCTTCTATATTTTCGATAGGAGTCATTCCATTGTTCAAATTTAAATTTAATTTAAATCAAACTGAAAAAAAATTTCAGTGGGGGTTTTGTGCTAAAACAACTTGATCTGACCCCTTTGATATGTATTTGATGCAATACTTGATTGAATGAAGTAATGAGCAGATTTCAACACTGATATGACAGATGAATTGTCGCAAACAAATACGTATTGTAAGGCGCTACTCACTGATTGGTGATTTCTTGCTCAACTTGACATCCAGTCTCATTTTGATCTTGCCGATGTGACCTCTATCTTCTGGCTTTCTCCTATATTTTGGATAGGAGTTATTCCCTTGTTCAAATTTAATTTAAATCAAAGGGAAAAAAAATTCAGTAGTAGGGGTGGGGGCTGTGCCGCCTGGGGACCCCCTCTGATCAAAATGAAATATACTTATCCAAGTACTCTGGGTAATGTAGTTTCAGAATATATGTGGTTATGGGGGTCTATCTCCAAAACCTCAGGAGGTGTTTGATAACAAACAAACAGAGGGTACAATTTTATTATATATAGAGATTTTTTTTCCATTTTTTTAAATAAGATCATGTACATCAGGATCAATATTGCAGATAAACCGTCTAAAATACATGTTTCATTCAAGTACATTACATCGTTTTAGTCATTATCAAGAACTGGGTAGTGCCAATGTGGTACACAAAATATTCTTGGCTATATCCTGACTTTTATTCTGAATGTTGGGATTCTGATTAATCCAAAGTGATCTCATGTGTAAAAGAGTTACACAGAGCTTAACTACAAAAAAGAATTTATCAAATATTTATATCTACTAATATATATTTTTGTATAAAACAATTGTCTAAACAACTCACATTAAATATATCTTTTACTAGATGAGATGGTATCACAAAAAAGTGTGTATAAAATATTTATTATGAGGCAAAGCATAAGTTCATAGCATTGCGTGAATTCTTGTAAAGACAATTTTTAGATATTTGTACATAGATTTATTCAACTACATAGGTGACATTTTGTTCTACTACATTTCCCAATATTTGAAACAGCATTTAAATTTTTTTCATTAATTTGTGCATTTAATTGGTCCAATTATGAACACTACTTTTATGAATTCAGTATCTGATCTTGAGGAAGGAGCTTCATAATATACAATACCTTTCAATCACCTTCTTCAGATGCAGACCAGCTTTTAGAGTTATTAATGATGGCTCATTTCATTTTCCTCAGAACCTTTTTCATGAAACATTGTTGTAAACAATCCATTTTTCATTGCTCTGTTTCCAATAATCATTACACAAGACATCACCACAGACTATTTCAAACTTCCAAAAAATACCAGAACATAGACATAGGAATCGTAACTACGACATTGGTTCTTGTTAATGACTAAGATGGTTGAAAACAATAACATACTATGGACTTTGAAGAGTTTATCCACAATTTTAAGCACAATAGTCAACACCTTTAGGTATATATATTTTTTTAAGCAATTTGCCCCAAGCAAGGCAGGAGTGCCACTAACATGCAAGAGGTTACAGAGAGTGAAAGTAAGAGTAAAGAGGAGTGTTTGGAAAAAGGATAAAGAGAAGGACAGGGATCAAGGTCAAGGCATCAGAAGATGTCGATTGACATTACATTTGAATATTTGAAGATTATAGCTATCAGGGAAGCAAGTGATAGGAAGATGGTAGTAGAGGAGATGGCTACATTTAGTCATTTCGACAGTGAAAGAGTGGGTCCGAGATGCCAACCTAGTAGCACGCTTAAATTCATGCAATTTGGCAACCAGTGAAAGTAGCTTGTTGGAGCAGTTGCCATGAAAGTACTTGTAGAAAAGGCAGAGGGAAGCCACAGCACGGCTGTGAGATGGCAACTGCAGACGTGATGCCAGATCAGTACCAACCGCATTGCATATCCATCTCTGGATTTTGTCTAGGACCTCGAGATGAACAGCCAGAGCACCATACAGCAGTATTAGTTGGATTTGTAGATTTGTAGGATGGACTCCGGTGAGAAGAATCTACCTTCTGGCACAACACAGAGAGCCAACTTTCCTTGTGGTAGATGAAGCTATAGATTCAATTTAGTTGTTCCAATTCAGGTCAGTGGTCAGCGTGAGACCAAGCAGGCACAGAGAGGTGCTCATGTGGAGCTGGACATCAGCCATCCTGATGGGAGGTAGGGAGGTTTCTCTTCGGTGGGTAACTGACAGCAGTTTCATTTTAGAGGCATTAAAGTTTACAAACCATTTCCTTCCCCAGTCAACCATAGATTGGTGGTCCTTCTCAAGGCCTATGGCCAGGTTAGCTTTGTCAATGATGCCAGATCTACTATTAAGGCAGGAGTAAATAATAGTGTCATCAGTGTAGATGTCAACTTGGGAGTTGCTGACATAGGCAGCAAGTAAGATGTTGAGTACTGTGCTCAGAGTTGTGGATAATCCACAACTTTGAACACAATCCTTACCTTATCCAGAAATTGGAAAAATACAATAAAAAATTATACAGACAGACCTTGTGGATTCTTTTAATCAAACTTATTTGTTTGTATATATATATATATATATATATATATATATATATATATATATATACACACAAGTATAGGATTGGTGTATATGGAATAAATTCCAATAACCAACAAATACTATTCTTAAAAGAGTGCTCAATACAGAGTAGAGCAATTACAATTATTTATTAGAAAATTATATATATATATATATATATATATATATACTTAAAAAAGCACAAATGAAATGTCTTTCCCTTACCTGATTTTCTCCACAATAGCCCCTGCTAGTATGCATAAGTATAAAACAAAAAGTACCATCCAATGCTGACCCTCATTTATCGTTAACGATAGGAGAGTCTATATATATATATATATATATATATATATATATAATGACTACTCATCTGCTAGAGCTGCTAGCCAATCTCTGTTGCTGATGCCAGCTCAGGCACATTTATGTTTGTTCAACAGCCCAACCATCGCTTATATTGCAACAATGCTGAATGAACCTTAGTTACAGTTTCTGATAGAGGGAGCATGATCTGGTATGATCAACAGCATAAACAAGGCCAATATACTCAAAATCTTTGTCATGGTAATTTTTGACTTTGTGCTTGTAGAACTATCAACATCTTCTGAATAGTTCATCTACCAATTTTACTCACAAGTTTTGGATCAACCTATAGGTTAGTTTTGGGGCTGATAGCATCAAGAAGTCAACACCCTGATAAATCCACCATTGTTTTCTGGTTGGAAAGTAAATATTCTATCAGTTAGACCACACAGCTGCAAGTCATCATGACTGAGGGATTGAGCATGATGTGACCTTGTTCAAATTGTTGATCACACTAGATAACACACTCTCTCTCAGAAACTGTAACTAAGGTTTTCTCAGCATAGTTGCAGTATAAACCACATGTGGGCTCTGTGGGTGTTGAGAAAACACAAAATGTACTTGAGCAAATATCTACAATAGGGATGGATTGGCTAGCTGCCTTGGTAAACAGGTATCCTCGAATACAAGTGGCCAGCTATTATATATATATATATCTTTCTTTTTTTTTTCTTTTGCTCTCCCGTCGAACTCGACGTATGAGGGTCAGACAGATCAGTTCCCAGAAACTGAAAGCACGACAGCCACACAGGATTTGATTATAGTGGTGAAGGTTTTGTGCAGGGCCATCCACACTTTTTGAAGGGACGAATACAGGGACCTGGTGCAACGAATGCCACAAGGTCCCCAAACGACCCTCCGCAGGTTTTGAATTCAGAGTTGTCCTTCTCCTAGACCAGTTGCCATCCAAGGCTATAGAACCCAGTCTGTCCTGCTATTTACCCATAGTTGGAGGGAGAAGAAGAGGATTCACACCTTTCCCAAGGGTATTAGCACGTAAGTGAATGTAATGGAATCGACTGGAATTCGAACTCGGCTCTCCGATTCCTCAATCCAAGCAGTTATCCATTACTCCACCGTGCCTCCTCTATATATATATATATATATATATATATATATATATATATATATATATATATATATATATATATATATATATATATATATATTTTTGAATTGGACCTAGTCCGGCAATTTATTAAAGACATTTTTGATATGTTTAACGTTCTTTTTATAGATACAAGTATTTAAGCAAATGCTCCGTTTATAATAAACAGTATTAAATAACATTTACCAGCCTGAATGAAAATTTCTCGGACATTCAGGCCAGTAAATGTTATTTAATACTGTTTATTATTAACAGACCATTTGCTTAAATACTTGTATCTATAAAAGAACGTTAAACATATCAAAAATGTCTTTAATATACATATATATATATATATGGGCTGATGACTTGTCTGCAAGGGCTGCTAGCCAATCCCTGTTGCTGATACCTGCTCAGCCGCATTTACACCTACAGAACCCAAGTGTGGCTTATACAACAAGTATGCCTAATGAACCTTAGTTACAGTTTCTGATAGAGAGGGCAGAATCTACTATGATCAGCAGCATGAACAAGGCCAATATACTCAAAATCTTGGTCATGGTAATTTCTGACTTTGTGCTTGGAGAACCATTAACATTTTAAAACAGTTCATCAACCAATTTTACTCATAAGGCTTGGGTCATCCTATAGTTTGATTTTTGGGCTCTTTTCAAAGGTCATGCAAACTGGGACCAACTTCCAGACTGATAACATCACAAAGTCTACTCCCTGACAAATCCGCCATTTGTGTTTCATCAATATAAATTTTATCATATTTACAACATGGAATTATATATGTTAGTATTTTAATCATATTTATTAATCTTATTTTATGAATTTTCAATTATGTCTTTTATGGTAGATGTGATTAGGACAGTTTTAATATGTTTTATAATATATCACTTTTTCTAGTTAAAGAAAATATTAAAATAGATACTAGTTAAACATCTTAATAAAAGTTTTGATTAAAAATTTAAATTAAATTCTGTACTTTCCATAACACTTTAATAATATCATAAATCATATTTTTAATTACAACTTCACTATTGTCTTTGAATATACATGCTTTATTTTTCTTGCTGTAACTTTCTTTTAATTATTTCTATATAACATTAACTTTAAAAAGAAAAAAGCCTTCAGATTCTCATAAAATCAAGAACCTCAATAAAGTTATAATAAATAATGCCACAATGATTAATAAAGAAAAAAGTTCAATAAGAGTAAATTTATGGATATTCTTCTTCTTCAATAATGACCTTATCTGTGCAGCTGCATTCACTGTCAATCTTAGCAGGTTGATGTGAAAAATAAAGGTCACTTATTGATGATGAACAGTTATCTACACCAATAAGACAGTGAAGTTTCCTCAGTTGCATATTGGTATTACAGAGAAACAGCCATCAATATTTCCATCTCCTGGCAGTCATTTTGGAAGATGCTTCATCTTGATTGAAGGACCACCCCCCATTATGACGCTAAGCAGGATCAGTTCCACAAAGTGAATCTCATCTTTCTTTCTCTTTTTTGAGTGGCATAAAAAGCCATCAGGCTTTGTACTGACCACTCATTACTTTTTTTCTTTTTTTTTCCTCCTCGGCAAAATGGCCAATTTCCAGCAGGGTCAAAGACAAAAGATCATTTCTTCTAAAGTGGGGTCCATTAGAGCAAAAACTAGCTTACTGCTGGAATGACAATAATGTCCAATTTAGAGCTTACATATAAAGTGGACTTTTGTTTTCAAATGTAAGTATGGTCAAAAGTTTGCTGGAGATTAAACATTCGATAAAATTTTGTTCATTGTCAAATCTATTGCTTTTCTTTTTGGCTGAATTTCATTGTATGGGGGTGCTGAAAAATTCTTGATCAAACACAACCCCAAACTCAGTATTCTGATCTTTTGCTATTATAATACTGATTTTGTCATACTAAAATACTTTTCAGTATTCCTTATAGGATGTAAAACTGTAGTTTTTCCTGATTATGACCCTATTTTGGTTTTTCATTTTTCTGATTGAGAGTGTGTGTGTTTTTTTAAACATTTCACCTCAAGCAAGGCAATAAAAGCCACTAAGATCCTTGTGGTTACTGAATGCAAAAGAAACAGGACAATAAAAGAACAGGAGTCAAGGAGAGGGAAGATGACAACTGACATTGCATTTAGATCTTTTTTAAATCAAATTTAAAGAAGAGTTCCACAAGAGAAAAGTGCCAGAGAATAAACTCTTAGCATAGAGCTTATGGCTGCAACCAGCAAATTCAACAGTTAAATTATGAGACCTAACTGTCAGTCTAGTACTGCACTTAAGTTCATGAAGTTGAAGTACCAAAGGGAAAGCTCATCTTGGAAAGTTTTTTTGCTTACTGGCTACTATATAATAATTATTTTTACAGTTGGCTTACTAAAAAGAACTTTTTGGAGTAAAATTTTCCATGAAAAATGCTAGAAAAAAATAATCAAAATATGATTTAAAGGTGCAACAAAAGCAATCACAGTAAAAAAAAAAGAAGCAAAAAAAATCTCTCCTATCAAGATAATTTATAATAAATATATTCTTTTTCCTTTTAGTTTTGATGTACAAGATCAATCAGTCCGATAGATCGATAGATAGATATGAACAAACTAAAAAAAGAAAATAATGTAAGAAAGACAAATATACTACAAGGAAAATCAATGGCAAAGTGGAAAAAATGTTTTGCGTTATGTGTTTCGTTCTTTTAAACTTCATCAGATTAAAGTAATGTTTATGCTGATGCAACTACACATGTACAAAGGAAAGAGGACATTGAAATTCCAAACTTTAAAATGTTTTTTAAAATATGTTTTGGTATATAGTCTAGCCAATTTCATTTAGTTTCATTTTGTTTTTGTTTATGTTTTTATCACTTTTGTTATTAAGTATCTGGAGTAGAGTTTATCTCTTGTTTCCTGTTTAGAATTGGGTTTCCAGTTCCTTCTAAAGCCTACATCAGCTCCATACTCCTAAAGTCTGCACTTGAACTCTGAAAATTTATTCATTAACTATTTATTTCAGTTTTTTTCTATCCTCCACCAAAGGAGTAAATATTTTTGCCCATCATCCGGTTCACACTTCTCCCTGTTTTTTTTGTGGAGGGGTTTATCTTTTGTTTCCTGTTTAGGAATGTGTTTCCAGTTCCTTCTAAAGTCTGCTTCAGCTCTATATTCCTAACACATCTTCCTTCCTATGCTAATATAAGTTCATAGAGTAGCCGTCTACCTTGAGTGACTCTTTGGCCTGGTATTGGGTGAACATTAGTAAAAATATATATATATATATATATATATATATATATATAAAAGTGAACATAGAAGTCAACACTTAGAGGCGACAGTCTGTTTCATGCTAGTGTAATCGTCAGGCAGCTAGTGCTGTTATTTTTCTCGGCTATATAACGATAAAAAAATTAATAAATAATATACTGTTACTTAAAAATCGAAAAGCAAAAAGAGAAAATATACAGTGTAACAAATAAATAACAAGTATAATTAATCGATCTAAATACATCCAAATATATAAATAAACTAACAACCGATACCGACAAACTAGCTGTTTAGAAAAAACAAATAAAGATAATCAACCCAAATAAATAAATTAAAAACCGTTCCCACCAAAATAGTAGTGAGAACAAACCACAACATTTGACCCCAAAATTCAACAAATAGCTTTAATCAATGACAAACAAATATATAAGATAAAAAATAAAATTGAAAAATAAATAAAAACAAGCAAAACGATTTGACCCAAATAAATAAGCAAATAAACGACTTCCGGTAAATGAGTGCAATAATAGACTACCAACAATAAGCTATATAAACAAATTTTTACTATGTTAATAAAAAACACCGATCAAAACAAAAAATAAATAAATAAATATATAAGATAAAAAATAAAAATAAAAACAACAAAACAAAAAAAAAACAAGCAAAATAATTTGACATAAATAAATAAATAAACAAATAAGCAACTTCCGGTAAAAGTAACCGCCAAAATAGATTACCCACAATGCACCACTGACCCTTATATATAAATAGCCGAGAAAAATAACAGCACTAGCTGCCTGATGATTGCACTAGCATGAAACAGACTGTCGTCTCTAAGTGTTGACTTCTATGTTCACTTTTATATTTACACACGCTCTATCTCTGATATTGAGCACTTTATCCCATAAATATAGCACACTTTAAGACTATATTTCTTTATATATATATATATATATATATATATATATATATATATATATATGGTATGGGTAATTTTTTTCCATTTCATATTTTTAATTTCACACATGCACATTGTTTTTGATTTTGCTGACTGCACAGTATAGTAGGGTCAGTTGGGCACTGTCTGTGAGAAATGGAGCACTATGATGCAATTTAATCTGCCAGAAGTTTGGAAAGGGCATGCTGTTAGTCTTGGCATTCACACCAGAAGCTACAATATGAACATTTCAGAGTGTTTGGGTGTCAGCCTAAGGACAGTGCAGAGGATTTGGAAAAAGTTGGATGAATCTAATGGTATTTATGAAGGTGTTTGGATTGATTACTAGTAACTGAAATGTTATGC
This sequence comes from Acanthosepion esculentum, assembly GCA_964036315.1. Classification (NCBI taxonomy): domain Eukaryota; kingdom Metazoa; phylum Mollusca; class Cephalopoda; order Sepiida; family Sepiidae; genus Acanthosepion; species Acanthosepion esculentum. The sequence goes on along the minus strand of OZ038485.1, from coordinate 26,741,237 downwards.
CTCCATTCATCTACCCACATAGTCTCAGACTCAACACAGGCCTACATCAAATACTTTGAGGTGGTAGTGCTGTCATGGGTCAAGAAGATGGCTGCTGGAAGACAGTATGTCTGGCAACAGGACTCTGCACCATACCACACAAGCAGGAGAACCCAATCATGGCATTCAGACAATTTCTGCAACTACATTCATCCCTTACATCTGGCCACCTAACTCTCCAGACTGCAACCCCCTTCATTATTATGCATACATAATAATCAAGGGGGTTGCAGTCTACACAGTTGAGCGAGAGACTAACAAAACTCCTTATACCATCAATGATGAACTGAAGGCAAGGATTATGGTAGCATTCACCAACTAAAACTAAATATATTTGCTCTTTAATATTTCAAGATATTTTTGTGTCATTTTTGTAAATGTAACTGTTAAAATGTGATGTCAGTGTTATTTTCATTTTTGCGTAATTTAGATGACAATTTATGTAAGCAAATATGTGGATGTAGATCCGACGGTATGATGAAAAATATGGAAAAGACAAAACAAAATCCGAATATGCAAGTTTATTAACAACATTAAAACAGTAAACTTGCATATTCGGATTTTGTTTTGTCTTTTCCATATTTTTCATCATGACAATCTATCCATGGTACCATGTACATAGAGTGCATGGTCTGACTGATAGAACATTCACTTTCCAACCATAAACAATGGTGGATTTATCAGGATGTTGACTTCTTGATGTTACCAGCCTAAAAACTAAACTATAGGTTGACCCAAAACTTGTGAGTAAAATTGGTTGATGAACTGTTTGGAAGGAGTTAATAGTTCTACAAACACAAAGTCAGAAATTTCCATGATGAAGATTTTGTGTATATTGGCCTTGTTCATGCTGTTGATCATAACAGATTCTGCCCTCTCTATCAGAAACTGTAACTAAGGTTAATTCAGATAATTTCTGCAACCATCACACATCTTACATCTGGCTACCTAACTCCCCAGACTGTGTGGGGTGCATTTGAGAGAGAGACCCACAAAACTCCTTGTAGCACAAAAGATGAACTGAAGGCAATGATTATGGCAGGATTCCTCAACTTAAATGAGGAGACCATCCAGAAGAGTTGCAGACATTTCCGAAGTTGTCTGGAGGCCATGGTTGACGCTAATGGCGATGGAATAAATTTACACTTCAGTATTTCGAAATATTTTTGTGTAATTTTGGTAAATATATCTGTTAAAATGAGATGTCAGCATTATTTTCAGTTTTGCATAATTTCGATGACCATTTATCCATCGCACCCTGCATATATAAAAATTATATATCTTTTTCCCATACATATATCTGTAGTGATAGCAATAAATAAATTAGTAAATAATTCCCAACCTCTTTTAGTAGACTATGTAGTAGTTTGTAGCCAAAATCATTAATAATAAAAGAAGAATTAAAAGCTAAGCAATAAAAATACTTTAAAGTACAAGATAAAAATGGTAGTTAAACAATAAAGAAAGAAAAAGTCAGACTATAAAAATACATTACCCATGATGCATTAGAAAAAGCATTTTACTGCCAAAAGAAAGAAAAATCAAAACTTTCTTTCTCTTTTAACTTCGACAACCTATAAAAGCAGACATTCAGGACAGTCTCTGATAAAATATGGTGCCATCAACAGATAAGCAAAATTTTCTTTATTTCTGTGCTTACCATATTCTTTGAATAATACAATAATTTCTTTTAAATGTATTACTAAGCTACAAAAGAAAGATTCTTATGGAATGTACTCTAAAAGAAAGGAGAAATTACTAACAAAACACTTATTTCTCTAATTCATCATTGTAAAGAAAAACTTAATTACTTAAAAATGTTTCTGAATTATAACAAGTTATCTATGCCTTCAATGTTACTTATTGTGGATTACTTGACATGCTGAAATATAAAATAAATCAATTTATCATTTTTTTGTATTCCTATAAAACAGACAGAAAAATCAAGACCAGATGTCAGAAAGCCAACACAGTCAATTACCAACTTGCTCTTCTTCTAAAACATCCTAGCATTTCTATGAGCACCAAGGCAAATCTCATCCATGCCATTTTCCTACCAATGCTTACATACCGGTGCCAGACATGGCCCCTAACAAAAACCCTTGAGAGGAAACTGATCACTTGTGAGATGAAATGCCTGAGGAGGCAGTGAACAAGACCAGGTGGGACAAGGTTAGTAATGAGGTGATATGAGATATGGTAGGAGCAATGCCAATCATACATCAAATGACAGAGGATCAAATGGTTCGGATACCTCACTCATATGCCTGGCAACCAACCTGTTCTATGAGCATACACTCTCAGGTACTCTGGCTGGAGAGTGAGAGGCAGACCAAGAAGATGCTGGACAGACAGACACTCTCAGAACCCATGAGATATTTCCCCTCCATGCTACTCACCTTGCTACTGACAGATGACTGTGTCTCCCCAAGACACCTAACAGCACAAGCGGAAGGAAATACTAAACTAACTATAAAACACAAACTGTTTCTGAATTTTATTACATTGTACCTCGTGTATGATTTTGTTTATAACGTTACAATCCTTTTGTGGTCTAGTGATGGTCTTTTCAATCCTAAATGAAAAGAAATGCATCACAGAGCCCCATAACACCTGGCACAGGGCCCGTCCCTGTGCTGGTGGTATCACGGCTATGACTAGCTTAGACCAGCTCTGACCAGCTTAGACCAGCTTAGACCAGTGGCCCGAGTGAAAACACTTGTGTCCCCATGTTAAAAACTGACCTTGTGTCACAACCTGACTTAGTGGGGGGGTCAAGTAAATCTCCATATATTCATATATATAATGTATATACTGTATATGCTCACATATAACGCAACTTTTGAAGGCATAAATTTGAAGCTAATTTTAAGGGGTTTGCATCGTATATGAGATATAAAATTAGCATATGTCCTGCTGGCCCTGGCTATGCTTTTGACCAAACCATATATCCATTTATTATAGTCAATTTAGCTTAAAAATTAGGTCTTCAAAGGTCACATGATATGCAAGTATATATGGTATAAATGTTTTGAGCTGGTACAAGGATCTTGTGTGCTCCCACTGAAATCTATAATACAACCCCCCACCAAATCTATGATACTTTATTGCTCTACTACATCTCAATTTTCATAAGGTAGCGTTCATATGAAATACAAATTTTATTGTAACCTAATTATGCACAATAATGGCTCATATGGAATATAAGTGAACAATTTAACTTGAAAAATTGAAAAATAAATACAATGTATCTAAATACAAATTAGAAACATGTCATAATAGATGATTCCATCTTAAATAAATCAGGAATGTTTTGTGGCGATTTTTAATATCAACTTGAGATTTTTCTTGTTAAAATGTTGAATCATTTTAACCCATTCAACATTATGGATAAAAAATAGTGAATTTTATTTTGTTCATTCAAGACTTAACATCAGCAAATTCATGAATTTGGACAAAAAAGACTCCAGAATGACATCAAAATCCATGAAAATTTTCCATCTTTTAATAGTTATGCTTAGTTTAATCTGTAATGTATATAAATGTAGGTGGCAAAAAAAGCAAATTTTGATAAAACAGCAAGGGTTAAAATGTACTGCCCAGGACCATAATCAGGTTTTGGAGGATATTAGGCATGGGCCCAGTTTATATATATATATATATATATATATATATATATATATATATATATATATAATTATTTATTTGAATATTACATTCTATATTCTATATTCTATATTACATATATTCTATATTACATATATTCTATATTCTATATTACATTTATTTGAATATTACATTCTATATTCTATATTCTATATTACATATATTCTATATTACATATATTCTATATTACATATATTCTATATTCTATATTACATTTATTTGAATATTACATTCTATATTCTATATTACATATATTCTATATTACATATATTCTATATTACATATATTCTATATTCTATATTACATTTATTTGAATATTACATTCTATATTCTATATTACATATATTCTATATTACATATATTCTATATTACATATATTCTATATTCTATATTACATTTATTTGAATATTACATTCTATATTCTATATTCTATATTACATATATTCTATATTACATATATTCTATATTCTATATTACATTTATTTGAATATTACATTCTATATTCTATATTCTATATTACATATATTCTATATTACATATATTCTATATTACATATATTCTATATTCTATATTACATTTATTTGAATATTACATTCTATATTCTATATTCTATATTATCACTTGACAAGACACAAGAAGTGTTGAAACAAAATGGCTACTTTTGTCGTGATTTTATAACATATTTATGTTGTAATATTCAAATAAATAATTATATCTGCTCTACTCTGTATTGAGCACTCTTTAAAGAATATTAATTGTTGGTTATTGGATTTCACTCCGTATATACCAATCCTAAACTTGGGTATATATATATATATATATATATATATATATATATATATATATATATATATATATATATATATATTGAATGATAAAAATTATTAAAAAAATTAAAATCTTCAGACACACTGGGTTGTAGATTAATATTCTTTCATTTTTATTATTATTTCATTTAGATTCCTCGACTAGTTTCGGCCAATATGGACATCATCAGGAGAAAAAATATTTCTGCTTGCTAGTAGCAGTAAACTACAGAAATGAATGTCTTGATGGAGAAAATGAACTTTTGTCTGTAGTTTTCATTTGTTTTTTTATCTTTTTAACATGAGTTTATTAAGATTCCTTGTGTTGGTCAAACAGTCTCTTTTAAGTTGTTATTTGAGATAAGAGCTGGATGGATTCATGCTGCTTTGAATTCCCTTGGTCAGTTTGGCAGATTTATTGGTACCTGGAGAGGGGGTGGTGTCTCTGTTAAGTGTGTATGTGTCTTATTTAGTTCTTAGTGAGTGAGTGAGTGAGTATGATATGTGTAAATGTGTATATTGCTGTGGGTGTGTGTTATCATTTGGGTCATTAGGGAGTGAGTGAGTATGATGTGTGTATATTCGTGTGGGTGTGTGTATAAGTGTGAGGCCTCAACACCTCCGTAAGTATGTCTGTTTTGTGTGGGTGAGAAATGTGGGTAGGTTTTGATTTGTAGGGTTATGTATTATTACTTTCTATATTGTTAAATCTATGGTTTAGTCCGGCTGGATAGTGTGTTTTTAAACATCGTATACACTTATATTTGGCTGGGCATTATGTAATTTTTCTCAACCACCAGTAAAACAGTGGTCAGGGTTCGAAGGGTTAATAGTCACTTGTGCTTAGTTTAAGTTGAGTACTTAAAAAGAAAAAAAATATTCATTTGCGATTAAATTAGTATTCATATAAAATATAAATTTTACTGTAACCTAATTATTTACAATTATGGATCATATGCAATTTAGATGAACTAGAAAAATTGAAAATAAATACAATGTGTCTAAATACAAATTAGAGACATACCATAAAAGATCATTCCATCTTAAATAAATCAACAATGTTTTTAGCATTAACATGTGATGTTTCTTGTTAAAAAGTTCAAGAATTTTAGCACATTCAACATTATGGATACAAAATAGTCGACTTTATAGAGTGGTTCTTTTCAAGACTTAGCAGTCTTTACAGGACAGACCCCAGAATGACGTCAAAAGTTCAGATTCTAGTCGAGTTTCTTAGACTCACTTAAGTGCTAATACCGTTGAGAAAGATATGAATCCATCTATTCTACCTTAGTTATGGGTAAGAGCAGCAAGGGTCACAATGTACTGCCCAGGCCCATGTTTGGGAGTTTTGTAAGATAGTAGGCAGGAGCCTAGTATATATATATATATATATATATATATATATATATATATATATATTCAAACATGTGTTAATATGGTGTTTTTCTTTCGTCTTTCAACAATAATGTGATTAAGCTTATCAGACAATACGAAAGGAATTTACTTAAAATATATAGACAAAACTTGTCTATATTATTTAATTAAACATGCATTAATATATATATATATATATATATATATATATATGTATATATATATATATATATATATATATATATATATATATATATGTATATATATATCCAGGTAAAATGAGAACACATGGAGTATAATTCCACTGTATGTAACATTTAATTTAAAAAAGGGCTCAATACAGAGTAGAGCTAAATATTATTTATTTTGGGATATATTAAACAAAAACATGTTAAAAATTGCTACACAATAGCAATTAGATTTCAACACTGCAAATGTGTCTTCTCGGGTGATGGTAAACTACTGGCGAGTGAATGATTAATTGAATTTCAAAAGCAGAATACTTCCTCCTTTTTCAAGAAAAAGTAGAATTAAAAATAGGCTTGTGGGCTTTACTATGATTAATCAATCAAATGTGACCTATGCTAAAGTTGTCAGCATATAAATCCTAGGCAATTTCATTATGGACTGGTACAAACGGTTACATTATTTCATAAGATGTATAGAAGTCTGGTGTTCAACTTTCCTAATAAGTAAAAGCAAAAGAGGTAGGGAGGTAATTTAACTAAATACTAACTAGTTATATGTTCGGTCAGCTTCCTACATAAAATTTTGTAGTGGACAAATAAAAGGCCCCTTTAAGAAACTGGTAAATAACTTAACCATTTAAAAAAAAACACATCATAAATACAAACCTAATTTGTCAAATTAATATGCAACCATTAAGTAAAGAGCATCTATATAAGATGTTAATAAAACTATCAATATAAGATGTTAATAAGACTAGTTAAACATTAATACAGAGTTATATTAAATCAAAATGAATCTTACAAATAGAATAGTAAGTCATATAAGATGCACTGTAGTTCATCTACTTATTATTACTAGAAGAAAAAGTATTATCAAATTCAATGTTTAAACATATTGTAAGGTAAAAGGTAGACTATCCTTACAATTTACAGTCAATTCACTTCTTTGATTTAATACAGCGTTTTTATCAGAAAATCTGATAATTTATCATTTTTCATGTAACTATAGAAAACAGGGTTCATTTAAAGATCTACATGTTCTAGCTTTTTTAAAATTTTCCATTTTATCTTCGGAGTTTCATTAGCTTCTTTTAAATTCCAAAAATATTTAGAAAGAGATGTACTATTTTTATAAGTACTATTAGTGAAGGATAAGATATGTTGATACCACCTAGTCTTAAAAGAATTCTTAGTATTGCCAATATAAAATTTTTCAACAGTCAGATTCTCTATTGTAAAAATGGTACTTAGATAACAAGAGAGTTGGTTAAACATTTTTTTCGTAACGGGCATTTGTTATAATTCTTGCAATTGCATTGGTTAATATTATCAACAATATTTATCTTGGAATGTGAATTATTACTCAAATTTTTAAATTGGTTTAAAATTTTATTATTGTGTTTCTTTATAATCTTAAGATTATCAGTGCAGCTATAACTTCATTTTAGTGTGTTTCTGTTGAATTTTTTGTTTGTTTGGGGTTTTATGGCATATCAACCACTATGGGTTATTTAATGCCAGATCCAGTATTTACTAAATATATCAACAACGTATAGCTGGCAACATCATTGTTTCAAAAGCGTGTAGCTGGCAACGTCATTGTTTCAAAAACGTGTAGCTGGCAACGTCATTGTTTCAAAAACGTATAGCTGGCAACTGTTTCAAAACCTATAGCTGGCAAGATCATTGTTTCAAAAACGTATCCCTGGCAACATCATTGTTTCAAAAACGTATAGCTGGCAAGATCATTGTTTCAAAAACGTATACCTGGCAACGTCATTGTTTCAAAAACGTATAGCTGGCAACATCATTGTTTCAAAAACGTATAGCTGGCAACATCATTGTTTCAAAAACGTATAGCTGGCAACATCATTGTTTAAATTTTTTTTCTACTGATTGACTCACTCATCCAGACAAGGGGTGGTAGCATGGATTTTTCTGTATCCTTGGAAACAGTGAATTATGAATTTTTGCTGTGCCTTTAAAACTCAGTAAATTTGAAAATAAGTTACTCCAAAATTCTCTTGAGGATGAAATGAAACTAATGTTTTTAATTTAATTACAAAATTAAATTTGAAGCTTTTAACTTCCATTTTTGAAACATGGTTATTACTGTGTAGCGAAAAAAACAAACATTTTAAATCAGTTAATTTATAATATTAATGCTCTGTAAATTTACATTGAGCACTATTTTGTAAAAATAAAAATATCTATAAGAACACTGGATTATATATCTTACAGTTCTTTTTTTTTATTTATATATATATATATATATATATATATATATATATATATATATATATATATACACTGATATCTATCTCTTTATAGGTATGTATAATAAGGTGACACAGTTTTTACCTGAATTTTGATCTGAAATTTTCCCTGTATAATGTTCAGTCGATGTGTTTAATGGAGCAGCATTGTGCAGTAATAAGGAATGATATTTTCAAAAAAAATATTTATTGTGTAAATAAATGCTACTGGCTTATCGATGTATCTACAAATATATTTTATTAAAACTAAAGAGAGGAGAGTAATTTTATGTTTTCAGTTTTACTTAAAATGAATTTAAAAAATACAGCTTCAAGGAAATCAACATCTTTCTTTGAAAAATGTTTTGAAAATAGCGACTGTTTTTTAATTTTCCTGAAAATATAAAAGATTCAATTTATAGAAATGGTTAAATAGATCGCTTTTATCACAATTTGCTGAATTTTAATATTTGTCAAATTCTCTGATTAGTTTTACTTCTTTAAGAATTCACATTGAAAAAATAATTTACAATTTAATCAAAAACAAAATATATTTTGGAGCAACAGTCCTAAGTTGTTTGAATTTTTGGAATGAGGCATTTTCATTTTTAATTATCAAAAAGTTTTTTGTTCATTAAATTTTTTCTTGCATCTTACTGAATATGCTTCATCTATGAAAATTCAGAGAAGTAATTTACATCTACTAAGCTGAAGAAATACAGAAAAAAATTGTTCATTGTTGTGGATCAATGGATAGCAAGCTAATTTTTTAGACCATTACTACCATAGTCAGTTTGTTACTGGGTGCTTTAAAATAGTGACCTTGTACCTGACTAAGATACATTAGATTGGATAATCTAATGATATAACAACCCTTGATGGGTTATTTAATTGCAAATATGAATTAATAGATAGGTATACATAGATCCAGGTTACTCTCCAGTCAAAAAAGGTTAACATAGCTCCAATATAGACTAATGTCAAAAAAGTAGATATAAATCTGTTTTACGTGGGAGTACAAATAATGGTAATGGTAAGTAAGCATTCAGCATTCATTGACTGAGCAGTTAGTGCTGCTTCTGGTTAAAAATTATGAAATCTTTCGGTCGGCTGAATATTGTAGTATATTGCTGCTGGGCCCAAATGAGATGACAAATATATATATATATATATATATATATATATATATATATATATATATAGCTAGAGGCAACCGGATGTCTAGCCACACTGATGAGCTGTGAAATAGCGAAACAGTCTGTCTGTGGATGACAAAAATATTGGCTCCTGAAAAATTAATTTCGGTTGAGCTCTGTGGGTGTGAGGGGTACATTTGTAAACAGTGACTATTAAAGCTAATATAGCATGACTCTTCGGCAGAATTGAGTCACTGTCAGTCACTGTGTGTTTATCTAAATCTAAAAATAAACACGCTAAAATTCACCTTCATCCCTGCTGTGAGCCGACGGCTTAGTGGTAGAAGTTCCGATTGACGCCAATTCAGTCGGGTTTCAATCCTAGCTAGAGGCAACCAGACGTCTAGCCACACTGATGAGCTGTGAAACAGCGAAACAGTCTGTTTGTGGATGACAAAAAAAATATATATATATATATATATATATATATATATATATATATATATATATATATATATATATATATATATATATATATATATATATATATATATATATATATATATAAAAATATATAAATATCTTTATTGTTTGAGTTGTAGTGAATGGGTATAGGGAGGGAGAATCACTGTGCTTAGGATTGCGAACACAAGAATTGACGGATACAAAAATTCAGTGAACCTCTAATTCAACTCTATGTCCAGATCAAGAATCAGACTGGTTAAATAACATTTGGACACTTATGCAACTTCACGTGGCTACAGCTTCTTCCGGTATGTTACCTACACAACTTTGTGTAGACACACCTCTTCAAGCATGCACCCATGCAAGCACACATTTCTTTCCCCTCAGGACACCTGTATTCACTGCTTATATAAGGCTCAGGACACCTGTGCATCCGCTTTATTTTAGCCACTGGTTGCATTTCCTGTTTATGCTATCACCAGTTCCAATTTCTGCTCACACATTGATGCAGTGGAAGTAAGGCCAAAAGTCTTTCCACAAGTGATATCCAACATATATAACTGCATCCTAAGAACAATGGTGAAGAAATGATTTAAGCAAATGAAGCCTGAGGGTTTTGGCAAAGATCATCTTTCTTTGAACTTTGTTGACTGGCACTTCAGATTCACAAACAAAAAAACTGTAGCAAATAACAGAAACCACATCACTTGAAGACTAAATCAAAGAGAAAATAATGACATAATCAAGATGTTAAATTTCCACATGGCATCAAATAAAATGTTAAGAAGGAAACCCCATCAATACTGGAATGATTACACTAGAGTCAAAAATGGTTGACACAGATCTAATATACACCAGAATAAAAAAAAAGATAGACATAAGTTCAGTTTACATTAGAGTAAACAAAAAGTAAGCATAAATCCAGGTTGAACTAGAGTCATAGATTGTATAAGGGTAGGCTGAAAAGTTCATAGGTTAACTATGAACCACTTTTTGTTGCTACAAGTCTCTTCTTCATCTACGAGGAGATTGTCCAGCATTCACTGCCATATAGAAAAGCTGATACTTCATCACAGTTCAATACTCTTTCTTTGTTTCTAATAATATTTTTCAGTTTCTTAATTCTTTTCTCATATCAGCATTGAAAGGCATTTGAAAACACTTGTATATGTGAATTGCTATCATGTTTGAATACCTGATGATTTAACAGCAAAGGATTTAATGGTCTATTTATACGTCAGTTATTCCCAGCTCATATGCAACAAAAATCAATTCATTTTTTAAAAGAATGATATGAAATGAAAAGTGTCCTTGGGGAAAACTCCCAAAACTGGTCTGCATCTGAAGAAGATGATGCTGTGTATCAGATGGTATTTGATGGAATTAGGATCACCTTCCACAAAATCAGACATTGAATTCAGATAAATGATGTTCCCCACTGGACTGTTTGGTTTAGTTTGGTTTGTTTTGTTTTAAGGCACATCAACCTGAATGGGTCATTTAATGCCGACAAATTGTTTTCCTGGTAATATTTTTGTTTTGTCAAAAATCTATTTCTGTTAATATTTTTTCCTCAAAAATGTATAGCTGGTAATATTATTTTCAAAAACGTATAGCTGGTAATATTATTTTCAAAAGCGTATAGCTAGCAATATTATTTTTTTTTTAAATGTATAACTGGTAATATTATTTTTTCAAAAACATATAGCTAAAAATTTATTTCTGCTAATAACTTTTACAAAGTATTTCTGGTATTAAAACCTATTTTTACACTTTTATAATGCTTTTTACCTCAGTTTTGGGGTTAACTATTTGCCCACAGCTGGAACCCTAACAGGTGCTACTACTCCGAGTCAGGGTGAACCTGGGAACACCAGCAATTAAGAGGTGGTTCCATGCTCCACAAAACCTCCTGATCTGAGGCCTTGCTGTTGGTCATAGTTTATCGTCTTACCAGAACACGGATATAGTTTATCATCATACCCAGGATGCCCCCACTGGACTGAGTAAAAGCAACAGTTGATGAAAAGTGTTTGGAATTGGTCTCTTGGAAGTGTGTCATCAAACGATGCCAGACACCATGTCTCTCTGGCAGAAATTGGTTCAGCTTAGGTTGGATGGCCTACTACACTTGACCTTGCATTTTTGCATTATCAAAAATGGTAAAGAGCAGTGGAACAAAATGGAACCTATGTGGTTGAATAAATTTATGTAGAAATATCTAAATACTGTCTTTGAAATTCACTTAAAAATTTTACAAACTTTTGTTCTGATCCAGTATTATGTTTCCAGCTGTACCTTTTGTTTCCACTGATATAATTGTGGCTACAAGTGATTCAGGCAATTCTGAGATATTATTTAAAACTGAACCTCAGAGTTGCTGCAGCTGTTCCTACAATGAGAAAGGAGAAAGGAAATGAAAACAATATCTGACCATATGGCACAATACTGGTTTCAGTATTTTAATGCTAATGAATTATTTCTGGCAATCATGCCCAGAAATGTGCCACCATCACTTGTTTGAATGTGATGCTTTAAAATAGAACAGTTACAGAGAGTAATGTCAGTTAAGGTAAGATATTATTTAATGGTGTCTGAACCCTTATAGGTTATTTCATGCCATCAAGATGAATATATATATATATATATATATATATGAAGCCACAATTCATTGTGACCAAGGGCTTGCGTGTGCCGACCTTGTTCAAATTGTTGATCATGCTAGATAACATGCTCTTTCTCAGAAACTGTAACTCAGGATAGTTGCAGTATAAACCACAGGTGGGCTCTGTGGATGTTGAGGAAACACAAATGCACTTGAGCAAGCATCTGCAATAGGGATTAGCTAGCTGCCCGACTAGATGGGTATCCTTGAATATGAGTGGCCAGTTGATCAGAACAAGAAAATTAAATTATCTGCTATAAAAAATTTAAAACAGCTAACCTTATCACGAACAACTCACCTGCAAGATTCAAATTGCAGGAA
>OZ038485.1:26665819-26720819 GCA_964036315.1 Acanthosepion esculentum | reverse complement strand
AAGTCATCCATTACATTACCCACACATCCAATCTTACAGCACCTGGTAAATCTCAAGTAGTCACCCATCTAGGTATTGACCAGGTTCAACATTGCTTAACTTTGGTGATCCTACCAGAACGCATGCTTCAATGTGATATGGGCATAAGCCGATTTCCAAGATAGATCTTGTGTTCATTATTCGGGCTATTGTCCTCATCTTTGTCACCATATTTATTACAGTATTTCGGCCGTTGTATGCTCCGGCCTTCTTCAGGTGGTTGGAATGTCGAACTGAACCCTTTCTTTCACTCACTGGGGTAGATTGTTCTAGTTCCACATGCCAGATTTAATGGATGTCAGTTATCAGTTATCTCCTGTTAATCCCCCTCTCTAAGTTCTTCACTGCCTTAACCAAGTATTGAACTCACACTCTTTGGGTCCTGTCACTGGATCTAACTAACATCTTTATCTATGCCATGTGTCCTTGAGGACATCTGTGTATGAATTTTTAGGTATTATAAACGTAATGTTTTCAGCAACCGTTCTTTACCAGTGTTCATATTGCAATTTTTGCTGTTATCATTGCATGTTTTTTACCATAGCTCATATTGCAATTTTTGTTGTTATTATCACTTTTCTCTGGCACTCCTTATTACTGGTTCCCATATTGTATTCATTTCTATGCTTGGTCAGCTCAGGAGATTTTTGTGTTCTAGCATATGTCCCGATTCCTTAAGTTTACGAATTTTCCAATGATGTTCTTTGTCTATGATCTCAACTTGATCCCACAGAGGGCAGTGATCTCCCTTTTCTCCCCATATGTGGTCAACCATGCCTGATTTTTCCACTTCCCCTTGTGTTACAGCCGTAACGTTGTAATAAATTTGGTGACAAAGATAAGGACAATAGTCCGAATAATGTAAATAGTGTACATAATACCTCATCTCAGAAATATAGACAGACCTTGTGTTATTTAATTTCATTATGCTAACCATTAAGCTTTGCCAATAAGTAAACCCACAAAGGACATCTCATAAAGAAGAGAGAAATTTAACATCGTTCTCACTTAATAAGAGAAAATTGAAAGGAAATATGTGTGGTACATTTTATTATTTTTCCTTATTTCACATGTGGAAACAATGCAACAAACACTGGCCCGTGGCTACTCAGTTATTACCAATATTCTTGGAGAGTAAAACTAGAAGATAAATAGATGAACTCTAAAGAGAAAAAACTAAAATATATGGAAGCTTCCAGTTTATTAATATAATTAGTGTCTTTTGATCCTCTCCACTGGAAGATGTTACAAGAATTCCTCAGACATCAAATTAAATTCCTTGTTTTCTGACATTTGAAATACTTACAAAAGGAATTATGCTAAAAAGCTTTCTTTTAAGAAAATGAAGAACAAAAATCCCAAAACAATATAAATAAAATAGAAAAATGATTCTAGATTAGAAAGCAGAAGGAATGCAAAAATGATATGCGAGTTAACATATATTTGTATATATATATATATATATATATATATATATATATATATATATGTATATATATATATAAACAATACAAATTACATAATTTATACATATATATTGCATAATGCACAAACATACTTATTGCAAATATATGAGTGTAAATATTATGTAAGTTTATATATATGTGTGTATATTTATCATACATAAATATATTGTGTGTATATAGAGATGGTATATTATATATATATTCTAGTTTAAGTGTAAAAATATGCTACAAATTATATGTATTCATGTAAAAGCATGTATTTCTGTATATGTATATATGTGTGTGTATATATATATATATATCCTTCCACTTACCTGAAGATACCTCATGGTCGGATCCTGGATTGCAAGGTTGGTTGGCATTTTAGCCTTTTCTTATATATATATATATATATATATTAAATAGATAGGATGGTTAATAAAACAAGGACTAATGAATGGGTACCAATATAATTAGTATAATAAACATTTATTAAATATTAACCAAACTATCTATTTTACATATTATTTGAAGCACATGTGTCGCAATTTTCTTTTAATTATATATATATATATATATATATATATATATATATATATATATATATATATATATATATATTTATTTATGAAATTTTATATTTGTTGGAAGGGAAGAGGGAGATATAAAAACACAAGCATCAGTTTTAAATATACACTGACAGGAAATGAAGATGTCGGAATGTTGAAATTTAAAATTTTTTTTAGATGTGTCTGGGCATGTAATATAGCTGATTTCATTCAGTCTCTTTATGATTTTATTTTGGTCTCATCCCTTTCATTAATAAACATCCCACATTGTGATAATAGAAGATCTTACAAGAAAGTTAAAATGTGATAAGAACCTGGATGTAAATTTACTGTGGATGACATAGTGATTAAAGCACTCTCTATACACTTTTGTCTTAATAAATAATTTTCTCTCTTAATTAAAGTAGCACTTTTTGAAATCGAAATTATGGTGGTCAGACTCATAACAGCAAGCAACTAATGCATTTAGTATGTTGTTTTGATCCCGTTTGTGTTCATATAATCTTTTATTTAAATTCCCTGAGGTTTCTTCTATGCATTCTTTGTGGCAATCATTACATGTGATTTATAAATTCTTTCAAGTTTTAGTTTATTATTATTGTGTTTTGTAATATTTTTTTTATTATATAATGGATTATTGTACTAATTAAGTCTGCAGGTACATTCTCAACATTCCAGAAAATAAATGCCAATTCAGAATCACTGAACAGTACTCTGTGCTATAGCACCATCTCCATAAATTGCACATATTTTTTTGCTGTTTGTGCAGTGTTTATTTTCCTTTCTAGAAAGAAAAGAGCTCTAGGTCACAAAAATGCATCTCATTTTCACTTTTAATGTAGAAACTTTTTAAATCCACACCTGAATTGTACAGAAAGGTGCATTGAAATGCCACCCTTCAGAATATGTATATATCATAAATTTCAGTCATGTTTGAAATGAAATAATGTGTTGTAATATCACTTACTGAAAAACACTAGAAGCTTTTGTCCCAACCCAATATATTTCTTTGTGTTCTCTTTCTATATGACTAAATGAACTTTGGAACTTTTATAATTGGTAAGAAGAAGAAAGAAAAGCTTTAAGAATGTTACAAAAAGAGATTTCAGAAACATTAAGAGAGTAATAACGAGCAACAAGGATATGCAGATAGTGTCACTGATACTGGCTACAGGCAAGCAAATTTCAAATTCCAGGCTCATGTGTTGTATTCATCTTTGGGAAAGGCATGATATTTAACCTCCAGCTGGTGCAATCAATCCACTCTACCCCAGTTGGAGGTTAAATATCAGGGTTGACTGTCCTCTCTAGCCTTGAGTCCCAACCAGTCTTATGAAAGGAAAAATCTGAAATCCAAATTGTAGAGAAGGCAAAGGAGACCACTCCACAATTTTTCCCAAGAATGCATGGCATTTCACATCGGTCAGTTGCAAGTCAGACTTTCAGGAATGTTGACCTTTTGACCTCAAATGAATGACTTAAAGTTGGAGGATGAAAAATTACCCTTTCACCATATTATGCTCCATGAATATTTGAAAGGTGCAAGCATCAGAACTGTGACGAAAAACATTAAGGTTTATTTGGATCATGCTCCAGAACCTCAGATGATGAAAAAGGAGTTTGGAAGATTTCGTCAGGGTGATTTTAAAGTAAATGTTCATCCACACTCCAGGTGATCATCTGAACTCAATGAAGATGCTCTACTTATCATTATTTGGTTTGTTTTGTTTTACTGCATATCAACCTCAATGGGTCATTTAATGCAGACAACTTTTTTTTCCTGGTAATATTTTTGTTTTGTCAAAAATCTATTTCTGGTAATATTTTTTTCCCTCAAAAATGTATAGCTGCTAATATTATTTAAAAAATGTATTTCTGGTAAAATTTTTTTTCAAAAACGTATTGCTGGTAATAGTTTTTTTTCTTCAAAAATCTATTTCTGGTAATATTTTTTTCCCTCAAAAATGTATAGCTGCTAATATTATTTAAAAAATGTATTGCTAGTAATATTTTTTTTCAAAAACGTATTGCTGGTAATAGTTTTTTTTCTTCAAAAATCTATTTCTGGTAATATTTTTTTCCCTCAAAAATGTATAGCTGCTAATATTATTTAAAATATGTATTGCTAGTAATATTTTTTTTCAAAAACGTATTGCTGGTAATAGTTTTTTTTTTTCAAAAATCTATTTCTGGTAATATTTTTTTCCCTCAAAAATGTATAGCTGCTAATATTATTTAAAAAATGTATTGCTAGTAATATTTTTTTTCAAAAACGTATTGCTGGAAATAGTTTTTCTCTTCAAAAATCTATTTCTGGTAATATTTTTTTCCCTCAAAAATGTATAGCTGCTAATATCATTTAAAAAATGTATTGCTAGTAATATTTTTTTTCAAAAACATATTGCTGGTAATAGTTTTTTTTCTTCAAAAATTTATTTCTGGTAATAAATTTTTACAAACTATTTCTGGTATTAAAACCTATTTTTATTTTTTCATAATGCTTTTTATCTCAGTTTGGGGGGGGGTAACTATTTGCCCATAGCTGGGACCCTAACAGGTGCTACCACACCGGGTCAGGGTGGACCTGTGAACACCAGCAATTAAAAGGTGGCTCCATGCTCTTCAAAGCTTCCTGATCAGAGGCCTTGCTGTTGGACGTAGTTTTTTCGTCTTACCCTGGACATGGATATATTTTTTCGTCATACCCAGGATAGCTGCTTACCATTGTAGAATACACCAAAGATTTTGATGGAAGAGAATGCTAAGTTGCAAAGAGTTGAAATGGGAAACCTCCAGCATCCGCCATATTTTCCTGGTGTGCCTCCAAAGGATTTTCATTTGTTCCAGTCTCTACTGAACAATTTAAATGACAAAAATTTGACTTTGTACAGTCATTCAAAAGCTACCTCACAACATTCTTTAAGCAAAAAACACAAGGTTTCTAAGAAAATGGCATCAAAAAGTTGGCAGAACAATGGGAGACAGTTCTTAAAACAATGGAGACAACGTCATTGACTGACAAAATGCTGTATTAGTGAGTATATAAAATTTTGATTTTTAATTTTCTAATTGGACACGGAGGCACGGTGAAGTAATGGATAGTGGCCCAGATTGAGGAATTGGAGATCTGAGTTCAAGTTCCATTCAAATCCATTATGTTCACTTACATGCTAATACCCTTGGGAAAGGTATGAATCCTCTTCTTCTCCCCACAGCTATGGCTAAATAGCAGGACAGACCAGGTTCTATAACCTTGGATGGCAACTGGTCTACTGCACAAAGAAATGGCAGCCTACTGCAGGTAAAAAGCTAACTCATCAAGTGATGTATCAAAAGATACATGATCACCTAAGCGTGTATCACACATGTCACATAACTGACTGAATTGAACACAAACTTTTGCAATGATTTAATATATTAATATTTAAAATAATAAAATGATAATTAATTCAGGTATAAGGGATGCTGTCTATGTAAAATATATGTTTCTCTGGTTTATATTTACATTATTTAAGTGCGAACTATTATCCTCATCTTTGTTGTTATTATCACAATATTCCAGGTACTTGTCAATGTGGATAACCTGAACCATTTATTTAATCTAAGAGGGTAGATTGTTATCACTGATCATGTCTACAGATATCTTATGTAGTTTTTTATTTAGTATTGCTCAGTTAATGCTCATCTGATTTAAACTGAGTCCAAGTAAACATTGTCTGCTCTAAGAACTGAAATTACCATTAATATATCACCAAATTCACAAACCAGAAATTTAATCCATTTGACCATTGCTCTAGGGCACAATCCGAAGTAGAGAATTGCTTGCTGACAAATGCTGCTGCTGCTGTTGCTTGACATGCCTAACTGCACTCTCTGAGGTTTCTTTTTTCTACAAGGGCTGCTGCTCCTGTTGAAGCCTTGCTGTAAATGTCTTCCATTATTAATGGCTCATATGATATAAATTTCTATGCTAGGTCGAGTAAGGAGGTCTTCATAGCCTAGCATATCTGCTCATTCTTTCAGGCATCTGACTCTTCTTTGCTCTACTTCGTCTTGTATTTTTACTTCATCCTAGAGGAATGACTAACCTTTTTTTCTCCATACATGATCAGCCATGCTTGATTTCACTGTCTTGGCTCTAATTACAGCATTTCAATATTCCTCCAGTATTACTTTCATTTATATCTTTTGCACTTATTTATAAATAAAAGTTTAAGCAGCAGTTTGTATAATAAAACTTCATAAAAAAAAGAATTCATAAGTGTTATGGGAACTTACCTATAACGATAAGGGACTCTTCCTAACTCTATAAATATTGCGTGTCTCAGAGAGAGAGGGAGAGGAATGAGTTGAGACCTAACGAGTCAAGACATATTAGTTCACTCTAAACCAGACTGACAGTTAATACTAACACCTTCAACTTCTTGTATTATATTTCTGTTGTAATATATCTTTGTTATTTTCTACTCTTGTGTTCGTATTGTTCTTCCTTGGACCATAACCGTGGTGCGAGGATATTGGTCCATAACAATAAGTATTTCTAATATAGAGAGATATTGAAACTTTTACCAACATAAGTTTGGTTAATACTAATTTTTTATATGAGTGCATAGACTTGCATCACTCATAGTGTGTATATATATATATATATATATATATATATATATATATATATATATATATGTATGTGGGTGTCAGTATGTCTGTGCTGATATTTATCATTTACTTTTTTGCTAGACACTGCAAAAGAATCCTTATAGATATTTGTTTCCAATTTTGTTCTCTCTTAATGTTGTCATGTCCTCAATTCTTGCATTCTTTTCTTTTCCAGTTTTCATTGTATTTTGTTTTGGATTATTCTTCAGCTCCTCTTTGGAATTCAATTAAACATTAAATTGTTATCTTTGGCACATCTTGTCATTACTCTCAAACAGAGTAAGTTTCAAAGAAAGTTCTGAAAAAATATGCAAACACAGCGACCATTAAGAGAAACTGCAACATTACAAAATAAAATAATAAGCATTGTTCAAGCTTCATACATATATGCTCATTCTTATTCACATGTAATATCATATACATGTGTGAGTGCCTTTACATGTATATTGTTGTGTTCATAGTCTCTCTCTCTCTCTCTCTCTCTCTATATATATATATATATATATATATATATATATAAATCAATCTTTCAGTTTATATAGACATATGTATGTGTGAGTGTGTATTTATAAATCATATATATATATATATATATATATATATATATATATATATATATATATGTATGTATATATAAATTAACCTTTCAATTTTACATATATATATAATGAAAAAATTATTTTATGCATGCACATCTGTTATAATAGATACATAGATTGGTTTGAACAGACTGAAATAGATAGAGAGATAGCTAGATTTGAATAGATTGAGATAGATTGATTTGTACAGACTGATATATATATATATATATATATATATCTATATATATATATATATTTGAAGAGACTGATATATATATATAGATAGATTGATTTGAACAGACTAATATATATATATATATATATATATATATATATATATATATATATATATAAATATATATATATATTAGAACAGACTGAGATAGATAGATAGATAGATAGATAGATAGATAGATAGATAGATATTTGAACAGACTGAAATAAATAGATCAAATTAAGAAAATTCTGAAAAATTCTCAGCCCAGTCACATACCCAAACTCACAGCAAATGACTAATCATTAGAATTTTAAAAAAATATCTGCTTGGTCAGGTTGACAACTTTTCAGTGCCTCCTGATGGATGGATAGATAGATACACAGATATGAACAAAATGATGTAGATAAAAAATGAATGAAATAGATAAACAGATTACATTGTTCAATATGAAATTCTTATTGTTAACAAAAACTAATATAATTTCCTCTAAATATAATTTATTCAAACTATATATTCCCTTTCTTCTTCTGTGCAAATCATCAATTCCTTTCCAAAAGAATTTTTCAGTCAAACAACTGATAAATCCATTAAAGGTTTCTCCAAGTTGATTCTGATCAGAGACGTTTTTGCCTGTAACAATGTAGTTGAGATACAAAATTATCAGAGATGTTGCATGAATAGGAAAAGCAGAAGAAAGTCTTCATCTTCAGTTGATTCCACTTTATTTGCAGTCTTTTTTTTCACTTAATGTCTTACCTGTTTAACCCCCCACCACCAGACATATGATCAGCTTTAAAATTTCATGAAGTAAAAGTTTTTAAAAATCTAACCAACTGGTACTGCATGTTATACAACAACTTTTATAATGATGGTTTTCTCTTTCTTTGAAAGAAATCAAAATGATTAAAAGGAATTAATTGATCCTGACTCGGCATCTGGACATCAGTCACTTTCTTACTGATGTGACATAACTTCCCTCTGTCTTTTCTATAAATATTTTCATGCTCCAACTATGAGAATTTAAGCATTCTACTAGATTGGCATCTAGGTCCCACCCGTTTACTGTTGAAATAGTTAAATGTAACCACCACCTCTACTCCAACAGTTTCTTTTCTCCTGTGGAACGCTCTTCTGTTTACTTGCTTTTCTGATATCTACAAACTTCAAAAATTTAAATGCAACATCAATGACCATCTTCTACCTTCTTGAATCTCATTCAGCTTTTATCCTTTCTTCAATCGCCCACCACCCCTATATCCAGGCTTTTCTCTCACTTTCACTCTCGTACTGATGGCATTCCTGCTTGCTTGGGGTGAAATCATTAAAAAAAAAATAAAGTGAAAAATAAATCAAAATTTACTTGGACTGTATTTACAGTATGCCAGTCAATGTAATGTACAGAATATATATTTTTTATACTAATGTTCAACCAGTAGCTTAAGAGCTACTTAAGATAGAGGGCTTCTATTTGTTGCCATATGAGCATAAAAAAGGGCAAAAAGTGAACTTCAAGAGGTTATGCAGGGAAGATTCAAGAGATCAAAATTGTAGTGATTGGGAAAACATCCTGCCAAGAGTCTGTTCCACAAAGCAGCAGCTCTTGGAAAGAAAACTATTAAGTGGAACTTGCTTCTTATTAATTGAATAATTGACTATAGAGCTGAAGTTTTAATTTGTTTATTATGCTTAATACACTTCTGTAATGTATAAACATTTAGAAATAAATTAGAAATGTTAAAAAGTTTGCAAAAGTGATATTAAAGCTATCTGAAGATTGGTGCCACAGACATGCATAAAATGCCTGAAATAGCAGTCAGGTACATTTAGAAATAAATTAGAAATGTTAAAAAGCTTGCAAAAGTGACATTAAAGCTATCTGAAGATTGGTGCCACAGATATGCATAAAATGCCTGAAAAAGCAGTCAGGTACATTCAGAAATAAATTAGAAATGTTAAAAAGCTTGCAAAAGTGACATTAAAGCTATCTGAAGATTGATGCCACAGACATACATGAAATGCCTGAAATAGCAGTCAGGTACATTCAGAAATAAATTAGAAATGTTAAAAAGCTTGCAAAAGTGACATTAAAGCTATCTGAAGATTGGTGCCACAGACATGCATAAAATGCCTGAAATAGCAGTCAGGTACATTCAGAAATAAATTAGAAATGTTAAAAAGCTTGCAAAAGTGACATTAAAGCTATCTGAAGATTTGTGCCACAGACATACATAAAATGCTTGAAATAGCAGTCAGGTACATTCAGAAATAAATTAGAAATGTTAAAAAGCTTGCAAAAGTGACATTAAAGCTATCTGAAGATTGGTGCCACAGACATGCATAAAATGCCTGAAATAGCAGTCAGGTACATTCAGAAATAAATTAGAAATGTTAAAAAGCTTGCAAAAGTGACATTAAAGCTATCTGAAGATTGGTGCCACAGACATTCATAAAATGCCTGAAATAGCAGTCAGGTACATTCAGAAATAAATTAGAAATGTTAAAAAGCTTGCAAAAGTGACATTAAAGCTATCTGAAGATTGGTGCCACAAACATGCATAAAATGCCTGAAATAGCAGTCAGGTACATTCAGAAATAAATTAGAAATGTTAAAAAGCTTGCAAAAGTGACATTAAAGCTATCCTAAGATTGGTGCCACAGACATGCATAAAATGCCTGAAATAGCAGTCAGGTACATTCAGAAATAAATTAGAAATGTTAAAAAGCTTGCAAAAGTGACATTAAAGCTATCCTAAGATTGGTGCCACAGACATGCATAAAATGCCTGAAATAGCAGTCAGGTACATTCAGAAATAAATTAGAAATGTTAAAAAGCTTGCAAAAGTGACATTAAAGCTATCCTAAGATTGGTGCCACAGACATGCATAAAATGCCTGAAATAGCAGTCAGGTACATTCAGAAATAAATTAGAAATGTTAAAAAGCTTGCAAAAGTGTCATTAAAGCTATCCTAAGATTGGTGCCACAGACATGCATAAAATGCTTGAAATAGCAGTCAGGTACATTCAGAAATAAATTAGAAATGTTAAAAAGCTTGCAAAAGTGACATTAAAGCTATCTGAAGATTGGTGCCACAGTCATGCATAAAATGCCTGAAATCGCAGTCAGGTACATTCAGAAATAAATTAGAAATGTTAAAAAGCTTGCAAAAGTGACATTAAAGCTATTCTAAGATTGGTGCCACAGACATGCATAAAATGCCTGAAATAGCAGTCAGGTACATTCAGAAATAAATTAGAAATGTTAAAAAGCTTGCAAAAGTGACATTATAGCTATCTGAAGATTGGTGCCACAGTCATGAATAAAATGCCTGAAATAGCAGTCAGGTACATTCAGAAATAAATTAGAAATGTTAAAAAGCTTGCAAAAGTGACATTAAAGCTATCTGAAGATTGTTGCCACAGACATGCATAAAATGCTTGAAATAGCAGTCAGGTACATTCAGAAATAAATTAGAAATGTTAAAAAGCTTGCAAAAGTGACATTAAAGCTATCTGAAGATTGGTGCCACAGACATGCATAAAATGCCTGAAATAGCAGTCAGGTACATTCAGAAATAAATTAGAAATGTTAAAAAGATTGCAAAAGTGACATTAAAGCTATCTGAAGATTGGTGCCACAGACATGCATAAAATGCCTGAAATAGCAGTCAGGTACATTCAGAAATAAATTAGAAATGTTAAAAAGCTTGCAAAAGTGACATTAAAGCTATCTGAAGAATGGTGCCACAGATATGCATAAAATGCCTGAAATAGCAGTCAGGTACATTCAGAAATAAATTAGAAATGTTAAAAAGCTTGCAAAAGTGACATTAAAGCTATCTGAAGATTGGTGCCACAGACATGCATAAAATGCCTGAAATAGCAGTCAGGTACATTCAGAAATAAATTAGAAATGTTAAAAAGCTTGCAAAAGTGACATTAAAGCTATCTGAAGATTGTTGCCACAGACATGCATAAAATGCTTGAAATAGCAGTCAGGTACATTCAGAAATAAATTAGAAATGTTAAAAAGCTTGCAAAAGTGACATTAAAGCTATCTGAAGATTGGTGCCACAGACATGCATAAAATGCTTGAAATAGCAGTCAGGTACATTCAGAAATAATTTAGAAATGTTAAAAAGCTTGCAAAAGTGACATTAAAGCTATCTGAAGATTGGTGCCACAGACATGCATAAAATGCTTGAAATAGCAGTCAGGTACATTCAGAAATAAATTAGAAATGTTAAAAAGCTTGCAAAAGTGACATTAAAGATATCTGAAGATTGGTGCCACAGTCATGCATAAAATGCCTGAAATAGCAGTCAGGTACATTCAGAAATAAATTAGAAATGTTAAAAAGCTTGCAAAAGTGACATTAAAGCTATCTGAAGATTGGTGCCACAGACATGCATAAAATGCCTGAAATAGCAGTCAGGTACATTCAGAAATAAATTAGAAATGTTAAAAAGATTGCAAAAGCTACATTAAAGCTATCTGAAGATTGGTGCCACAGACATGCATAAAATGCCTGAAATAGCAGTCAGGTACATTCAGAAATAAATTAGAAATGTTAAAAAGCTTGCAAAAGTGACATTAAAGCTATCTGAAGATTGGTGCCACAGACATGCATAAAATGCCTGAAATAGCAGTCAGGTACATTCAGAAATAAATTAGAAATGTTAAAAAGCTTGCAAAAGTGACATTAAAGCTATCTGAAGATTGTTGCCACAGACATGCATAAAATGCTTGAAATAGCAGTCAGGTACATTCAGAAATAAATTAGAAATGTTAAAAAGCTTGCAAAAGTGACATTAAAGCTATCTGAAGATTGGTGCCACAGACATGCATAAAATGCTTGAAATAGCAGTCAGGTACATTCAGAAATAATTTAGAAATGTTAAAAAGCTTGCAAAAGTGACATTAAAGCTATCTGAAGATTGGTGCCACAGACATGCATAAAATGCTTGAAATAGCAGTCAGGTACATTCAGAAATAAATTAGAAATGTTAAAAAGCTTGCAAAAGTGACATTAAAGATATCTGAAGATTGGTGCCACAGTCATGCATAAAATGCCTGAAATAGCAGTCAGGTACATTCAGAAATAAATTAGAAATGTTAAAAAGCTTGCAAAAGTGACATTAAAGCTATCTGAAGATTGGTGCCACAGACATGCATAAAATGCCTGAAATAGCAGTCAGGTACATTCAGAAATAAATTAGAAATGTTAAAAAGATTGCAAAAGCTACATTAAAGCTATCTGAAGATTGGTGCCACAGACATGCATAAAATGCCTGAAATAGCAGTCAGGTACATTCAGAAATAAATTAGAAATGTTAAAAAGCTTGCAAAAGTGACATTAAAGCTATCTGAAGAATGGTGCCACAGATATGCATAAAATGCCTGAAATAGCAGTCAGGTACATTCAGAAATAAATTAGAAATGTTAAAAAGATTGCAAAAGTGACATTAAAGCTATCTGAAGATTGGTGCCACAGACATGCATAAAATGCCTGAAATAGCAGTCAGGTACATTCAGAAATAAATTAGAAATGTTAAAAAGCTTGCAAAAGTGACATTAAAGCTATCTGAAGATTGGTGCCACAGACATGCATAAAATGCCTGAAATAGCAGTCAGGTACATTCAGAAATAAATTAGAAATGTTAAAAAGCTTGCAAAAGTGACATTAAAGCTATCTGAAGATTGGTGCCACAGACATGCATAAAATGCCTGAAATAGCAGTCAGGTACATTCAGAAATAAATTAGAAATGTTAAAAAGCTTGCAAAAGTGACATTAAAGCTATCTGAAGATTGGTGCCACAGACATGCATAAAATGCCTGAAATAGCAGTCAGGTACATTCAGAAATAAATTAGAAATGTTAAAAAGCTTGCAAAAGTGACATTAAAGCTATCTGAAGATTGGTGCCACAGACATGCATAAAATGCCTGAAATAGCAGTCAGGTACATTCAGAAATAAATTAGCAATGTTAAAAAGCTTGCAAAAGTGACATTAAAGCTATCTGAAGATTGGTGCCACAGACATGCATAAAATGCCTGAAATAGCAGTCAGGTACATTCAGAAATAAATTAGAAATGTTAAAAAGCTTGCAAAAGTGACATTAAAGCTATCTGAAGATTGGTGCCACAGACATGCATAAAATGCCTGAAATAGCAGTCAGGTACATTCAGAAATAAATTAGCAATGTTAAAAAGCTTGCAAAAGTGACATTAAAGCTATCTGAAGATTGGTGCCACAGACATGCATAAAATGCCTGAAATAGCAGTCAGGTACATTCAGAAATAAATTAGAAATGTTAAAAAGCTTGCAAAAGTGACATTAAAGCTATCCTAAGATTGGTGCCACAGACATGCATAAAATGCCTGAAATAGCAGTCAGGTACATTCAGAAATAAATTAGCAATGTTAAAAAGCTTGCAAAAGTGACATTAAAGCTATCTGAAGATTGGTGCCACAGACATGCATAAAATGCCTGAAATAGCAGTCAGGTACATTCAGAAATAAATTAGAAATGTTAAAAAGCTTGCAAAAGTGACATTAAAGCTATCTGAAGATTGGTGCCACAGACATGCATAAAATGCCTGAAATAGCAGTCAGGTACATTCAGAAATAAATTAGCAATGTTAAAAAGCTTGCAAAAGTGACATTAAAGCTATCTGAAGATTGGTGCCACAGACATGCATAAAATGCCTGAAATAGCAGTCAGGTACATTCAGAAATAAATTAGCAATGTTAAAAAGCTTGCAAAAGTGACATTAAAGCTATCTGAAGATTGGTGCCACAGACATGCATAAAATGCCTGAAATAGCAGTCAGGTACATTCAGAAATAAATTAGAAATGTTAAAAAGCTTGCAAAAGTGACATTAAAGCTATCTGAAGATTGGTGCCACAGACATGCATAAAATGCCTGAAATAGCAGTCAGGTACATTCAGAAATAAATTAGAAATGTTAAAAAGCTTGCAAAAGTGACATTAAAGATATCTGAAGATTGGTGCCACAGTCATGCATAAAATGCCTGAAATAGCAGTCAGGTACATTCAGAAATAAATTAGAAATGTTAAAAAGCTTGCAAAAGTGACATTAAAGCTATCTGAAGATTGGTGCCACAGACATGCATAAAATGCCTGAAATAGCAGTCAGGTACATTCAGAAATAAATTAGAAATGTTAAAAAGCTTGCAAAAGTGACATTAAAGCTATCTGAAGATTGGTGCCACAGACATGCATAAAATGCCTGAAATAGCAGTCAGGTACATTCAGAAATAAATTAGAAATGTTAAAAAGCTTGCAAAAGTGACATTAAAGCTATCTGAAGATTGGTGCCACAGACATGCATAAAATGCCTGAAATAGCAGTCAGGTACATTCAGAAATAAATTAGAAATGTTAAAAAGCTTGCAAAAGTGACATTAAAGCTATCTGAAGATTGGTGCCACAGACATGCATAAAATGCCTGAAATAGCAGTCAGGTACATTCAGAAATAAATTAGCAATGTTAAAAAGCTTGCAAAAGTGACATTAAAGCTATCTGAAGATTGGTGCCACAGACATGCATAAAATGCCTGAAATAGCAGTCAGGTACATTCAGAAATAAATTAGAAATGTTAAAAAGCTTGCAAAAGTGACATTAAAGCTATCTGAAGATTGGTGCCACAGACATGCATAAAATGCCTGAAATAGCAGTCAGGTACATTCAGAAATAAATTAGAAATGTTAAAAAGCTTGCAAAAGTGACATTAAAGCTATCTGAAGATTGGTGCCACAGACATGCATAAAATGCCTGAAATAGCAGTCAGGTACATTCAGAAATAAATTAGAAATGTTAAAAAGCTTGCAAAAGTGACATTAAAGCTATCTGAAGATTGGTGCCACAGACATGCATAAAATGCCTGAAATAGCAGTCAGGTACATTCAGAAATAAATTAGAAATGTTAAAAAGCTTGCAAAAGTGACATTAAAGCTATCTGAAGATTGGTGCCACAGACATGCATAAAATGCCTGAAATAGCAGTCAGGTACATTTAGAAATAAATTAGAAATGTTAAAAAGCTTGCAAAAGTGACATTAAAGCTATCTGAAGATTGGTGCCACAGACATGCATAAAATGCCTGAAATAGCAGTCAGGTACATTCAGAAATAAATTAGAAATGTTAAAAAGCTTGCAAAAGTGACATTAAAGCTATCTGAAGATTGGTGCCACAGACATGCATAAAATGCCTGAAATAGCAGTCAGGTACATTCAGAAATAAATTAGAAATGTTAAAAAGCTTGCAAAAGTGACATTAAAGCTATCTGAAGATTGGTGCCACAGACATGCATAAAATGCCTGAAATAGCAGTCAGGTACATTCAGAAATAAATTAGAAATGTTAAAAAGCTTGCAAAAGTGACATTAAAGCTATCTGAAGATTGGTGCCACAGACATGCATAAAATGCCTGAAATAGCAGTCAGGTACATTCAGAAATAAATTAGCAATGTTAAAAAGCTTGCAAAAGTGACATTAAAGCTATCTGAAGATTGGTGCCACAGACATGCATAAAATGCCTGAAATAGCAGTCAGGTACATTCAGAAATAAATTAGAAATGTTAAAAAGCTTGCAAAAGTGACATTAAAGCTATCTGAAGATTGGTGCCACAGACATGCATAAAATGCCTGAAATAGCAGTCAGGTACATTCAGAAATAAATTAGAAATGTTAAAAAGCTTGCAAAAGTGACATTAAATCTATCTGAAGATTGGTGCCACAGACATGCATAAAATGCCTGAAATAGCAGTCAGGTACATTCAGAAATAAATTAGCAATGTTAAAAAGCTTGCAAAAGTGACATTAAAGCTATCTGAAGATTGGTGCCACAGACATGCATAAAATGCCTGAAATAGCAGTCAGGTACATTCAGAAATAAATTAGAAATGTTAAAAAGCTTGCAAAAGTGACATTAAAGATATCTGAAGATTGGTGCCACAGTCATGCATAAAATGCCTGAAATAGCAGTCAGGTACATTCAGAAATAAATTAGAAATGTTAAAAAGCTTGCAAAAGTGACATTAAAGCTATCTGAAGATTGGTGCCACAGACATGCATAAAATGCCTGAAATAGCAGTCAGGTACATTCAGAAATAAATTAGAAATGTTAAAAAGATTGCAAAAGTGACATTAAAGCTATCTGAAGAATGGTGCCACAGACATGCATAAAATGCCCGAAATAGCAGTCAGGTACATACAGAAATAAATTAGAAATGTTAAAAAGATTGCAAAAGTGACATTAAAGCTATCTGAAGATTGGTGCCACAGACATGCATAAAATGCCTGAAATAGCAGTCAGGTACATTCAGAAATAAATTAGAAATGTTAAAAAGCTTGCAAAAGTGACATTAAAGCTATCTGAAGAATGGTGCCACAGATATGCATAAAATGCCTGAAATAGCAGTCAGGTACATTCAGAAATAAATTAGAAATGTTAAAAAGCTTGCAAAAGTGACATTAAAGCTATCTGAAGATTGGTGCCACAGACATGCATAAAATGCCTGAAATAGCAGTCAGGTACATTCAGAAATAAATTAGAAATGTTAAAAAGCTTGCAAAAGTGACATTAAAGCTATCTGAAGATTGGTGCCACAGACATGCATAAAATGCCTGAAATAGCAGTCAGGTACATTCAGAAATAAATTAGAAATGTTAAAAAGCTTGCAAAAGTGACATTAAAGCTATCTGAAGAATGGTGCCACAGATATGCATAAAATGCCTGAAATAGCAGTCAGGTACATACAGAAATAAATTAGAAATGTTAAAAAGATTGCAAAAGTGACATTAAATCTATCTGAAGATTGGTGCCACAGACATGCATAAAATGCCTGAAATAGCAGTCAGGTACATTCAGAAATAAATTAGAAATGTTAAAAAGCTTGCAAAAGTGACATTAAATCTATCTGAAGATTGGTGCCACAGACATGCATAAAATGCTTGAAATAGCAGTCAGGTACATTCAGAAATAAATTAGAAATGTTAAAAAGCTTGCAAAAGTGACATTAAAGCTATCTGAAGATTGGTGCCACAGACATGCATAAAATGCTTGAAATAGCAGTCAGGTACATTCAGAAATAATTTAGAAATGTTAAAAAGCTTGCAAAAGTGACATTAAAGCTATCTGAAGATTGGTGCCACAGACATGCATAAAATGCTTGAAATAGCAGTCAGGTACATTCAGAAATAAATTAGAAATGTTAAAAAGCTTGCAAAAGTGACATTAAAGCTATCTGAAGATTGGTGCCACAGACATGCATAAAATGCCTGAAATAGCAGTCAGGTACATTCAGAAATAAATTAGAAATGTTAAAAAGATTGCAAAAGCTACATTAAAGCTATCTGAAGATTGGTGCCACAGACATGCATAAAATGCCTGAAATAGCAGTCAGGTACATTCAGAAATAAATTAGAAATGTTAAAAAGCTTGCAAAAGTGACATTAAAGCTATCTGAAGAATGGTGCCACAGATATGCATAAAATGCCTGAAATAGCAGTCAGGTACATTCAGAAATAAATTAGAAATGTTAAAAAGATTGCAAAAGTGACATTAAAGCTATCTGAAGATTGGTGCGACAGACATGCATAAAATGCCTGAAATAGCAGTCAGGTACATTCAGAAATAAATTAGAAATGTTAAAAAGCTTGCAAAAGTGACATTAAAGCTATCTGAAGATTGTTGCCACAGACATGCATAAAATGCTTGAAATAGCAGTCAGGTACATTCAGAAATAAATTAGAAATGTTAAAAAGCTTGCAAAAGTGATATTAAAGATATCTGAAGATTGTTACCACAGACATGCATAAAATGCCTGAAATAGCAGTCAGCTACATTCAGAAATAAATTAGAAATGTTAAAAAGCTTGCAAAAGTGACATTAAAGCTATCTGAAGAATTGTGCCACAGATATGCATAAAATGCCTGAAATAGCAGTCAGGTACATTCAGAAATAAATTAGAAATGTTAAAAAGCTTGCAAAAGTGACATTAAAGCTATCTGAAGATAGTTGCCACAGACATGCATAAAATCCCTGAAATAGCAGT
The DNA here is from genome assembly GCA_964036315.1 of Acanthosepion esculentum. Classification (NCBI taxonomy): domain Eukaryota; kingdom Metazoa; phylum Mollusca; class Cephalopoda; order Sepiida; family Sepiidae; genus Acanthosepion; species Acanthosepion esculentum. The sequence continues at coordinate 26,702,233 of OZ038485.1, read as the reverse complement.
CAGGTACATTCAGAAATAAATTAGAAATGTTAAAAAGCTTGCAAAAGTGACATTAAAGCTATCTGAAGATTGGTGCCACAGTCATGCATAAAATGCTTGAAATAGCAGTCAGGTACATTCAGAAATAAATTAGAAATGTTAAAAAGCTTGCAAAAGTGACATTAAAGCTATCTGAAGATTGGTGCCACAGACATGCATAACATTCCTGAAAATGCAGTCAGGTACATTCAGAAATAAATGGCCAGGGAGTAAAGAATAGCATACAGAAGAAACACTGATTACTCAATCAATGAATGCCAAATTTTCTTCATAGGGAAATGGCTATTCTTGCTATTATCACTAGAGATGAAGAGAACATATACTACACTTTGATCCTAATCTAATGGCTAGGGAGTAATGCAAAGCATACAGAAGGAACACTGGCTATTCAATCAATGAATGCTCAATGTTTCCTTGTAGGGAAACAGCTAATATTACCATTATCGCATGGTATCAAATTTTATCATGCAACTTAGATTACATCAAAATAATATTGGCATTAACCAAGTGAAGTTGGTAAAATTTCAAGGAAATATTTATATTTATATAAGAAATATATCATATTAGTTTCTTCTTGTAAAATTCATTGTCATTGTTAGAACAACACATTTCTTTATGTCAGACAATGGAAAAGGCTTCAGGTGGTGATAGAGTAAGACTCTTCTGCTAGTAATATATTTCTCTTTTATATGCCATGTTCCTTCAGGATGTAGGCGGTCATGGTTCTCTACAACTTCCTTTGTAACACTTAGCAATATTTGTCTTTTTATCATCCCTCCCAAGACCTGTTCTGCTATCCATTTACCCGAATTTGTTAGCTAGGCTACTTGATTTTCCCCTATTGAGATAATGTCCTGTGAATGTCAAATTCTCCAAGTCTTCTTTCTTCATTATATGTCCCAGAAATTTCAGCTGCCTCTTTCTAATTCTCAGTATAAAATGTCCTTTTTGTTTCCATTTTCTATAAAACGTCATCATTGCTCATATGCTCTGTCCATGTTAATTTCAGAATCCTGCAGAAATTTGAAGAATTCTGTATTGGAGAACAGAATTGTATAGGACACTTTCTTTTATGTGCCATGTCCCTTTCAAGATGTTGGAGATCATAGCTCCCCACAACTTCCTATCTGTTATAGCTCTAAGAAATATTTGCCCCTTACTATCCTTCCTTGTCCCTGTTCTGCTATTTACGCAATTTCCTTTGGTAGGTTACACACTGTTTCTATCTACCTCTTTTGTTTTACATGTGTCATTTGAATGTCAAATTATGACCAAGCTTGAATTCAAATAAAAAAATAAATAAATCTCTTCCTTTCTCATATTCAAGGTATATAAGCGAGTCAATTGCTTCATCCACCGCAAGGAAAGTTGGCTCCCTGTGCCGAGCCAGGAAATTTTTCTCCCAGCAATCGATCCTCCGAATCTATAAATCAACCATTCACCCTTGCATGGAGTATTGCTGCCATATATGGTCTGGAGCCCCTGCTGTTTGCCTCAGGGTTCTTGATAAGATCCAGAGACGGATATGCAATGTAATTGGCCCTGATCTGTCATCTCGTCTGCAGTCGCTCTCTCACAGACACGACTTTGCCTCGCTCTGTCTTTTTTACAAATACTTTCACGGTAATTGCTCCGATGAGCTGTTTTCGCTGGTTCCCAGGCCTCATGAATTTAAGCGTCCTACGAGGCTGGCATCCCATTCCCACCCCTTCACCGTTGAAACTGTTAGATGTAGACATCTCTTCTACTCCAATAGCTTCATGTCTCGCATATCTCGCCTGTGGAACTCCCTTCCTTATTCCTGTTTCCCTGAAAAATATTATCTCCAACTATTTAAGTGTAGCATCAATCAACATCTCCAGTTGCCTTGATCTATCCACTTCCCTTCTCCACATCCTTTCCCCTTTCATTCCTATCTGCTCTCACTCCAAATCTTCTGTAACCCCCTTGCCTTGATCGATCCACTATCTTTCTCCACATCCTCTCCTTTACCACTCCTATCTGCTCTTCCTCCAAACCTTCTGTAACCCCTTGCATGCTAGTGGCTTCCAGCCTTGTTTGGGGTGTAAAGCTTTAAAAAAATAATGTTTTAAGTTAAATTCTGAAAGAGATTGATATAAAATTAACAAAGGGGGCACTTTGATAATTAGAAATGAGTAATATATTTTTGTGCAACTATTATAATAATATAAAAAGCATAATATAAAAAGCATAATAATATACAAAGCATATGGATTTGATGGTATCCCTGCAATAGTCCTTAAGAAATGTGCTCCTGAAATAGCTCCTGTTCTCTGTAAATCATACAATAAATGTCTTGCTGCCTCTTGCTTTCCTGCTTATTGGAAATCCTCTTTTGTAGTTACAGTCTTTAAGAACTCAGGCCAACTGTCTAATCCTTCTAACTATTGGCCTTTTACACTTCTACCTCATTTTAGTAAAGTACTAGAATCTCTAATCAACTCTGAATTAATTAAGCATCTTACCTTGCAGAGTTTTCTTTCAGATAAGCAGAAAGAGGCACGGTGGATTAATGGAGACACAGTGGAGTAATGGAGGCAGGGTGGAGTAATGGAGGCACGGTGGAGTAATGGAGGCATGGTGGAGTAATGAATAGCAGCTTGGATTGAGGAATCGGAGAGCCAAGTTTGAATTCCAGTCAAATCCATTAAATTCGCTTACATGCTAATACCCTTGGGAAAGGTATGAATCCTCTTCTTCTCCCCACAGCTATGGCTAAATAGCAGAACAGACCAGGTTCTATAGCCTTGGATGGCAACTGGTCTACCACAGAAAGAAATGGCAACCTACTGAGGGAAAAAATCTGCCTTGGTAGTCATGTATTGAAAGATACATGAACGCCTAAGCATGTATCATACATGGCACATAACTGACTGAGGTAAACTGTTGATGTATTAATAATTATTGCTGAAAGAGTCTATGAAGCTTTAGATAAGAATGGCGAAGCTTGGTCTGTTGTTTTGGATATCGCAAAGACATTTGACAATCTTTGGAATGCTAGTCTTCTTTACAAGTCGAAAGGTTATGGTATTTATGGATTAATTTTTTAACTGATTCAGTCTTTTCTATTAAATTGAAAAATGAAAGTTATTGTTGTAACCAAGTAAATGGTTAAGAAATAACAAAACAAGAGGTTGCAGATAAATCGTGTATTGAACAGTAAATACAACAGAAGAATATTACACGACTTGGGAGTGTGTGTCAGTTGACCAGTGTTCAAGCTATACTACTTTTCCCCCGAGGCTTACTTTCCTACTAATTTTATAGGAAGTGGAAGAGTCCACAATAGATTCATTAGAGGGAGGTCACAACAACAGTTATCTTGAATAAGTAACATATTTTTATGCAACTATTATAATATATTCATAGACAAAAGGTTTATTCTAAAAACAGGCATTATTTACTGAACAACCTAAATTAAAACTGAAAATTAAAACTAATTTTTATTTGTTTGCCAAGATAATGAAATTGTAAGAATAAATAAGTAATTTAATTTCTCTTGGTCTATTCAGCTTTGGGAATTATTTTGTGTTTTCTTTCTATAAAGCAAGAATATACTTTGAAATTTTTATGATTTCTTTCAAAAAAGCCCCCAAATCTTCACTTTATAATATCTTTTAAACATGTCTGCTTAAAAATCTTTAAAATAATAAACATTTTATGTGTATAAAAATTGATGATCTCTTTTTCTATGATGTGAATATGCTTTTATAAATATGACTGTTTTGTGTGGATAAATTTGGTCAAAAATCATGCTGTGTTATCTCAAGTCTTCAACTCACATGAGTCATTATCAGGGAGTGTGAGTGAGAAAAGAAAATTTTGTTTTAAGAAGTAAATTGCATCATTATTTTTTAAAGACTTATTCGTTTTTAATGAAAACTTACTCAAAATGTAGTGAGTCATCTAAAAGCAATGTGTAATAACTTTTTTATATGCATTTGAGAGTATGGGGTGGGTACTTCAACATAGTGTAACAATTATCCAGATTGTTTTGCTAGATCAATTACAACTGAATAGTGAGTTCAATTCTCACTGGATGCCCCATACTTGTTTCACATGTAAGCTATGATTAGAAAATCACTATTCCTCTCTGGACACGTCGATGTGGTGTAATAGTCAGCAAGCTTGTCTCACTAGAACAATTATGACTGAGTAGTGAATTCGATCATCATTGAGTGCCCCATACTTTTGGCCTTGTGCCAGATATAAGCTTTGCTTAGAAAATCACCATTCCTCTCTGGTCATTTCAATGTGGTGTAATGGTTAACAAACTTTTCTTGCTAGAACAATTACGACTGACTCAGGAGATGGATCCTTACTGGGTGCCCCATACTTTCAGCCTTGTGTAATGGCTAGCAAGCTTGTCCTTCTCGAACAATTAAGACTGAGTAGTGAGTTCAATAGTCACCTGGTGCCCCATACTTTTGGCCTTGTGCTACATCTGAGCTATACTTAAAAATCACCATTCCTCGCTTTAACTTAATTAGCAAGCTTGTCTTTGCTAAAAATATTATGATTGAGTAGTGAGTTCAATCCCTACTGTATTCCCCATACATTTGGCCTTGTGCCATATCTAAGCTTTGCTTACAAAAATCCCCATTTGAGAGTATATGGTACCTCAAAGAACAGCTATTTTTATTTATTGATGGTTTCTTAAACTGAACTTAAATGGCTGCACTAAATAATCTACTTCTTAAAAGACACATAATTTATTTTGTCTCATTCTAAAGCTTCAACTTCAGAACATGAATTTTAGCATTTTATCTGTGCACAACAACTACATTTGCAAAAGGATATTCACACATTATAAAAACAGATTGCCAAATTTAATCAACATTACATGCTGTTTGCTTTTAACAATACATGTTTTAAACTAACAATTACTGCCTAAATCTGAATTTATATTAATTGTATAGTATTGTAATGACAAAAGTACACAGTTGTAGGCTTTAAAACAAGCTTTATTCAACTGAGAATACAAGGTTTATGTAAAGTGTCCTTTTATAGTCCCAGTAAACAGAAATAGCTCTCTCAAAGAGGCAAGTAACAAAACAAGGGGAGACCACTCTTGATTATTCATAACAAGTATATCAACCCTGTAATATCTACCAATCTACATGTGTTGTACACTAGAGGAAAATAATATTAAATTAACCTTCACCCACTTTAAAAAGTTTATAAAAAATTCATTTTTACTACTTTAGAAATGTTAGTCTTGAATAAATCTTTAATTGTTTAGGTTGTTTTTTTTACATGTTATTTTGAGAGAAATGTATTTTTATGAAGGCCAGACAGTTTGTATGAAAAATTGTTACACTTATATATCTCTTTCGGTTAAGTGGTTAAAACACTCTGAAAATGTGAAGGATCCATTTGAAGTTTAAAGAAAATTATTTTTTCTTATGTACTGACCAATGAGAGTTGTAATCTTGGGCTCTAGCAAGAATCCAAATGAGGGGCTTGTGGGTCTATTTTACAGAAAAAATAGAGCTCGGGTCAGTAGATGAGTGAGAAGCCATTTTGACAGCAAAGGGACAAGGCAAATCAACATCAAAGAGCAGAAGGTTTTGACACCAAGAAGAGAGCATCAAGAATGCATAAGGTTACCAGCCGGCTGCAGAGAAACTAAAGAATTTTGAAGCTCAAAAAAAAAAAAATTCTCCTGTAGTTGGACCACAAAAAATGAAAAGAATTCTATGAAATTTTCCCAAAAACAAACTTTGAATTTAAAAGGTATTTTTCTAAAATTATTATATATCCCAGAGATTCTCATGGGGCAAGTAAAAGTAGGTATTTTTGTTTTTCTGAAAAGTGGTTGCACCTTTGTTTTACTACTGTCTTCTTGAATTATTTTTTTCTTTTTGCCATTGAATCCTTGCAAACTGTAAATTTTCATTTTTTCGATCATAATCCTTTTTATCAGAAATTGTTACCCTGCCTTATCAGATGCACAAAAGGAAACTTTTATGGAAACATTGTATTTGTACCTTTTTCGTACTTGGTAATAAATGTTTTTCCTTTAAGATTTTATGCAGTGGTTAAGTCTTATTTTGTGATTTGCATCTATTATTTGCTATTCCTACTAAGTTTTTTCATTTGGTACAAGAATTTAGATTTGGTAGGGAATAAAATTTTTATAAGATCAAAGGTGAAATGGAATAAGGAAATTCAAGTTAGCAAACATATGTAATTCTTTCTTCACCATCCTTTTTACATTGCCTTTCACTGTGTGGTAAAATAGCAATTGGAAAGTTCAGATCTCAAAATCGTAAGTCAAAGGTTGTAATTCCAAAGTTCATAAATCAGTATTGCAAGTCCACTGTCAGAAAATACTGGAGGTGTAAATCAAAAGGGGTTAAAAATCCATATCCACAACTCACAACACATGACTACCTTCTTCACCCATGGTGAACTAAGTGTCTCTCATCTGGCATCCAAAGTAGTGTTCTTTTATTGGTGTAAGAAGTGCTGTGATTGGTAGCAAAGAGCAAACAATTACCATATTTCAAGGCTTACTGAAGTCAACCTGATCTTGATTCTGAGTTTCAACAGATAGCACAAATTCTTTTCCAGGGTAAGACTTGATTTTCTCTTTCATTACCCCACAGTCTTTTTCTTTTCATTTTTCTTTTCTTTCCCATCTCTTTCTATTTATTGCCTATTTTTTCATATTCATTCCTTCCTGTTTTTCTTTCACCTGCTTTTTTCCCCTTAGTTTTCTTCTTTCTTACTCTTTTCTTCTTTTTATTATATTCTATCTTTTTGCCCTTACTTTTCTGAATTCTGTTGTCAAATGAAAATGAAGAAACGGTCAATTAATGGCTATATATATTATGTGCATAACACTTTTCACTGAACTTACAGATTCTAGACAGAAGTGCTAGGAAGCCATATTTTGAACCTAGGCACATAGATACTTTGATCCTCTTTAGAAGTGCCAATCCATTACATAAATAATTCCATCATTTTTTATGATAGTATAAAACTGACAGGCTGTAGATTCCAGACCCAGTTGGTACACACAATAACTAATGAAAATTCTCCTTTTATATGACAATGCCAAGTGCAGATAAACAAACAGATTTTTTGGTCAAGGGCCATAACTCATCATAACACCTCTTCATTCTTTTATTCTTTTTTCTTTATATTATTTGAAACTCAGTTATGAAAGGCATTTCTATTTTGATTGCAGCAAAGATCTTTTTTGGTTCAAACAAATATCTAAGGATCTTAAGGAGTTCCTTTCTTTGTGACAGAATCAGCAATCTTTTCATCTAATACCCCTGATATTTCTGTCATTTCACCCTTATTTAACATCTCTTTAAGGAGAGCAATTTCAGTGCAATCTCTTATCTAGGATTAACAAATACTTCTTTTATATGTCATGTCCTTTCAAACCATTGGAGATCATACCTCTCCACAACTTCCTGTTTCTTGGTACTATGTTAGTAAAAAATGCATGAATTTAAATGACATGGCAATATATGATCTGGTCTGGTACTTTTGTTATATATTTAAAGATTCTTCATAAAATCCAGAGAAGAATCTGCAATGCTATTTGTTTTGACTTTCCTACTGCCATAATGTAAATTCTCTGTGGCTTTTCTATAAATACTTTCATGTTAATTGTTCTGATGAGTATCTATCTATATTTCTGAGATGAGGTATTATGTACATTATTTACATTATTCGGACTATTGTCCTCATCTTTGCCGCCATATTTATTACGTTTCAGCCATTGTACACCCCGAACTTCTTCAGGTGGATGGAATGTCGAACTGAACCCTTTATTTCGCTCACTGGGGTAGACTGTTCTAGTTCCATGTGTCATGTTTAATGGATGTCAGTTATCAGTTATCTCCTGTTAATTCCCTTCTGAAAGTTCTCCACTGTCTTAATCGGGTATTGAACTCACACTCTTTGGGTCCTGTCACTGGATCTAACTAACACCTTTATCCACAGTGCCATGTGTCTTTGGCACATGGAACTAGAACAGTCTACCCCAGTGAGCGAAATAAAGGGTTCGGTTCGATATTCCAGCCACCTAAAGAAGGCCGGAGCGTAAAACGGCTGAAACATTGTAATAAATATGGCGACAAAGATGAGGACAATAATCCGAATAATGTAAATAGTGTACATAATACCTTATCTCTGAAATATAGACAGATACTGAAAGGCTGAAACATTGTAATAAATATGGCGACAAAGATGAAGAAAATAGTCCGAATAATGTAAATAATGTACATAATACCTCATCTCAGAAATATAGACATATACTGGGGGGCCGAAACGTTGTAATAAATATGGCGACAAAGATGAGGACAATAGTCCAAATAATGTAAATAGTATACATAATACATCATCTCAGAAATATAGACAGATACTGAAAGGCATAAATGTTGTAATAAATATGGCGACAAAGATGAGGACAATAGTCCGAATAATGTAAATAATGTACATAATACCTCGTCTCAGAAATATAGACATATACTGGGGGGCCGAAACGTTGTAATAAATATGGCGACAAAGATGAGGACAATAATCCGAATAATGTAAATAATGTACATCTCATCTCAGAAATATAGACAGATACTGAAGGGCCGAAATGTTGTAATAAATATGGCAACAAAGATGAGGACAATCGTCCAAATAATGTAAATAGTGTTCTGATGAGCTTTATGCTTTGGCACCACAACTTTATGAATCTAAGCACAGTACAAGATTGGTATCTCGGTTTCATCATTTGTAAGTTAAAATAGCTAGATGTAACCATAAGTTCTATGCTAATAGTTTCTTCTCTCACACTTCTCACTTGTGGAACTCTTTTTCTGGCCTCTTGCTTTCCAGTTCATTTTGATGTTCAAAAACCTAAATTCAACGTCAATCATTTATCTTGTCTTCTTGATTTCTGTTTTTTTATATTCTGTCACACACAGTAACCCTTTGTGTCTTAGTGGCTTTATTGCCTTGATTAGGGTGAAATGATTAAAAAAATATAATGACTGATTCAATCATTTATTGAATTTTGCAAGACTATTTAACTGCAAATTAAGTAAATTTCATGAGAAACAAAGAAAAGTGCTCAATTGCTCTGTAATATTATGTAATATTAATCTTCCTATATGACAGGCATGGTGGAGTAATGGATAGCCACTCTGATTGAGGAATTGGAGAGCCGAATTTGAATCCATTACGTTCACTTACATGCTAATACCCTTGGGAAAGGTATGAATCTTCTTCTTCTCCCCCCAGCTATAGGTAAATAGCAGGACAGACTTGGTTCTATAGCCTTGGTTGGCAACTGGTATAGGAGAAGGACAACTCTGAATTCAAAACCTGCAGAGGGTCATTTGGTGACCTTGTGGCACATAGTGCACCAGGTCTCTGTACTCGGCCCTTCAAAGAGTGTGGTTGGTTCTGCACAAAGCCTTCACCACTATAATCAAATCATATGTGCAGGTGTCTGACTGTTGGTTCCTAGGAACTGACCTGCTTGACCCTCATACATCAAAAATGACGGGATAGTCCAGCATATGGTAGTAAATGCTGGAGAATTTCCTCACAGATGTAAAAGAAACTTAGGGCAACAGAGATGTGGTTCTACAGAAGGATGCTGAGAATACCAAAGATGGGACATATAAGCAATGAGGAAGTTTTAAGGAAAATAGAGACAAAAAGGACAAATGAAATTTGGTGGGGTGCATAATGAGGGAATATAGCTTGTCAGAACATTTTTCCATAGAAATAGCAGGAGAGTAATGATAGGCTTGTGATGCTGTATCTATGGGAGAGGGGTTGCAGGGTGGAAAATAATTAATCACGTGCCGGTCTCAATGAAAAGGGTTCATCATTCATACTGATGTTATCCTTTTATTTAGGAAAACTAGAAACAAAAAACAATAAATACATCTCTCAAAAGGAGAAATGGACAAACAAAATGCATTTGAAAGAAATACACAAATAAGGAAAGCACTTTTCAAACAGAAACAATAACAAATTGAAACAAACTCAGAGTAATGATAAAGGGACACATGGTGTCTTCAGGGAGAATTTCACACATAGTCGTAGGGAGCAGATAATTACTGTGTTGCCTCTTCGACCAGCCTAGACTAAAGAACATGTTAATTTCCTTATCCATAAGGGGTCATATGATTGCTGGCTCAAACAAATTACAGCTAAACACATGTATATGCAATAAATGCAAGTAACTAAGTAGCAAGGTCTCTAAGCCGGCTAACGCATGAAGCAGACCTTTTGGAGACCATTACAAAGGCTACATAAATACTTTTGAACTCTGTTGAGACTGAAAAGAGATAGCCATATATCATTTTTGGTTTGAATTGATTGTAAAGATGGAGTATGGCAGGAGGAGCCAGGTACTTTCTGGAGTTGTATAAGGAGCTGTATTTAGCAATCATATAATTCTTTCTTTTTTTTTTATTAAAATCATTTCACTCCAAGAAAGGTGATGACACTACTAAGATGCAATGAACTGATACTGGGAATGAAAGAGAATGAAAAAGACTTTAGAAGGAACCAGAAACCCAATCCTAAACAGGAAACAAGGGATACACTTCTACCAAAAGACTGGTGAGGCGTGTGAACCAAATGATAAACAAACCTCACAAACGCATTGGGTAGGTTACTTGCTGCTTTCCTCTGTCTCTTACTGTCTTCAGTATGTCCTGGCAGTGTCAAATTCTTGAAGCGCTCTTTCTTTATCATGTGCCCTAGAAATTTCAGTTGTCTTGTTTTGATTCTAAGTATAAGCATCCTTTTTGTTTCTGTGAGTTTCACTCCAGGTCAGGGCTGAATTTGAGTGCAACTATACATCCTAAGCAGTAAAAATTCAGGGTTAGCTCTTTGTCCTGGGTATGACAATAAACTAGATCCAACAGCAAGGCCTCTGATCAGGAGGTTTTGAGGAGCATGGAACCACCTCTTAATTGCTGGTGTTCCCAGGTCCACCCTGACCCAGGATGGTAACATCTGTTAGGGTTCCAGCTATGGGCAAATAGTTAGCTCCCAAACTGGGTTCAAAACACTATGAAAGTGTAAAAATAGGTTTTAATACCAGAAATACTTTGTAAAAAATTATTACCAGCAATAATTTTTTGCAAAACAAATATTACCAGCAATACATTTTTGAAAAAAAAAACATTAACAGCTATACATCTTTTGAAAAAAAATATTACCAGTGAAGGAAAATTATTACCAGAAATAGATTTTTAGAAAAAAATATTACCAACAATGAATGTTTTGTCAGCATTAAATAACCCATTGAGGTTGATATGCTTCAAACCAAACCAAATCAAGATGAAAAGTTACTAGCTTTAGTTTTTGAAGTATTGAATGTTATAAGCCAGTGTTTGCACCACTGGGCTGTTCAATGGGAGATCAGCTGCCAGATTCTGGTCATGTAGATTTTGGGAGGTACATCCATATACTGTGGTATCATCTACATAGATATTTACTCCTATAGATCCTATGAAAAACAGAAATGCGGTTGTTCTAAATTCTTGATCTTCTTGCTACAACACAGTAAGTATCTAATAGCCATCCCAAAGCCTTCAAAATGAATTCTAGTTATTTTGTGAATTACCCACTGCCACTTCGTTTTGATGGTAAGGGAATATTCCTTTGTCTTGGTCTGACAGTATTCTGTCTTCTTTGTCTCTTTCTTTATCTTCTACACTATTTCTGAATAAAAATCCATTCCACAACCCATTTGTTAAACAAAAGATCTTGATTTATTGAGAAACCCAAATCATCAATCTTTATTTCTTATAATATTGTTCATCGAATAGAAGGCCAAAGAGCCACTCAATGTATAGGGTAATAAAATGAGGATGCTGTAAAGGAATACAGAGAGGGAGCAGGGAGGACATATTATGAAGATATGCAAGATAGAGAACAGTTGATCCTCAACTTGAAGAGGTCAAGAATGTAGTGATCAGGGAAGCATTCACTCGGGAGTTCATTGCACAATGAAAGTGTTCTAGGGAAGAATATGTCTGAGTGGAACTTCCTCTTCACCAATGGAATAAAAAGAGAATGAGGATGAGTTGATTCCATGTATGTGGGATGGAAGGTTCTAGCTGTTAATATCTGAATTGTTGGAACCAATTTCTATGATTCTAGTATAGCAATAACTTTGTTAGTTGCTGTGTTCTGACTACCTTTCCTTTTTTTCTACAAATACTTCAAAGGGAAATGGACATTAATAGGAAATTTATGCCTGAATTTCTGTGATGAATAGTTATCCTTAATTAAATTGTTTGCATTCAGACGAATTTCTAGAAAATAAACCCTATTTCCAAGACAATTAATGCCGACATACATACCATATCAAAACAAGCCTTTACCTTATACCCAATAAAAAACAATATTTACAAACATGCTGAAAAGATTCCACAGCACCACACACACTGTTTAAATCTGTTTAGTCTATTGGTTTATTTATTTCCCAAGGGTATTAGCATGTAAGTGAATGTAATGGATTCGACTGGAATTTGAACTCGGCTCTCCGATTCCTGGATAGCAGCTTGGACTGAGGAATCGGGTAAGGTATGAATCCTCTTCTTCCCCACCCCCGCTAGCTAGGGATAAATAGCAGGACAGACTGGGTTCTATAGTCTTGGATGGCAACTGGTTTACTGCAGAAAGAAATGGCAACCTACTGCAGGAAAAAAATCTGCCACGTCAGTCATGTATCGAAAGATACATGATCGCCCAACTGTGTATCATATATGGCACATAAATGACTATTGGTCAGAAATTAACATTACCATGTGAAATATTTGACCAATCATAGAAAACTGAAACCCTACTGAGCCTAATTTGTGGAAAAAATTCTTATAAAAACCAACAGGTTTTGACTTTCAGGAGCAGAGATGTTACTGTCTCCAAGCCATTCAAACACAAGAGAAGATGTGACTACATAGCTTTTTCCTAAGCAGCACTTGCTGAAAGAAACATGTGTTTGAAACATTTCTAACAACAGCAGCAGGAATGATCAGTGAATCTTCACTGAAGATCAAAGTCTTTTCTCAAACACAGCATTTTACTGTGAACCAACTATTCAAAAGTTTTTTTCTTAACCACAGGGATATCTTGTCTTGTTCAGTAATGCTTAGTTATTTCTTGCCCCATTTCTACTGAATCTACATCTGTACTACCAAAAGCTCAAGAATTGAATTCAAAATCACTTGTCACCAAATTTCCAAATAAAAACCTTTAATCCAATCAGCCCCTGAAGAAGACCAGAAGACAAAACAGCTAAAATGTTGTGATAATAACAGCAAAGATTAGTTTTAATGTAAATAATTCATAGAAAATGTCGACAGAAAATATTCTGCCAAAGAAGACATTTATCCAAAAGCCTGTGGTAAAATACCTACAGCGTAGTGTCATCATCTCTTTGCTAAATTCTTGTTCATTCAGTCTCATTTCATTTTTCCTGTTTTTCGTTACAGCTATTATTGTTAGATACACTGTCTTTACAAAGAAACAGACTCTGTAGGCATTACAGGAATTGTAGATAGACTGACGTTACTCAATAAAGAGGAAACATTTTAACCCCAACATAATTATTCCATACTTCATATGATTTATTCTGTTCAATATATGCCTGATGTGTTTCTCAAACCTTGGAGTCTTTTTTTATGTATTTATGTATGGAGTATTTTTATGTATTTATGTATGGAGTATTTTTATGTATTTATGTATGGAGTATTTTTATGTATTTATCTATGGAGTATTTTTATGTATTTATGTATGGAGTATTTTTATGTATTTATCTATGGAGTATTTTTATGTATTTATGTATGGAGTATTTTTATGTATTTATGTATGGAGTATTTTTATGTATTTATGTATGGAGTATTTTTATGTATTTATGTATGGAGTATTTTTTTATGTATTTTCTTTGCACTGCCACATTCTTTTATCCACATTTTAGTTAATATTTACAGTTTCCTGTTTTGGTTTTCGATCTTACTTTTTTCACCAGTAATATACCTGTTTTGATGATGTGTAGACTAATAGCCAATAGCATGGAAAGTGGGGTTGGCTCAGCTGAGTTCAAATTAAGGATGACAATGTTTGTGCTTGCTAATTTCAAGTTGTAATATGAACTGTTTCTTTATAAGGAAACATTCAACCTTCAGTGTCTAATCAGCCAGTTCTACTTGTTACGTTTGTCTTCACTCCCTGGCAATTTGTGTGGAGATCATAGTGTAGTATCTGTCCTCCTCATCTCTAATATTAATGGTAATATTAGCCGTTTCCTTGTAAGGAAACATTTGGCATTCACTGACCAAGCAGCCAGTGCTAGTCAAGATTTTTTTTGTTCTTTTTAATCATTTCACCCCAAGCAAAGCAATAATGCCACTAGGAAACAAGGAATTACTGGGAATGAAGAATCAGAAGATTTCAGTGAAAGGAAACGACAATAAAAGAATAGGTTTCAGGAAGACCGAAGATGCCAAATGACATTGCATTTAAATTTTTGTAAAATGTAGGTGGCAAGAAAGCAAAAAAACTGGAAAAGAGTTCCACAGGCGAGAAGTGTGAGAAAAGAAACTATTAGAATAGTAGTCACAAATACATCTAGCTATTTCAACAGTAAAATGATGAGACTTACTTATCAATCTAGTAGCACACTTAAATTCATGTGGTCGTGGTACCAACGAAGAGAGCTCACTAAAACAATTGCCATGAAAATATTTATAGAAAAGACAGAGGGAAGCCACAATAAAGAAACATATAAAGAAACATTTGTCATTTATTGAATTCTTTTTAATTTTATAAAATCTTTCTCTGAAAACTAATGTCAACATCCTGCTTATGTCATTATTTTCTCTTCTCAAGCCCAGTAGCTGTTATCACTCTTTGCAGTAGTGATGGGGGTTTCCTTCCTAACCTTTTCTTTGAAGTAGTGTGGAATGTCAACATCTTGATTATGTCATTATTTTCTCTTCTCAAGCCCAGTAGCTGTTATCACTCTTTGCAGTAGTGATGGGGGTTTCCTTCCTAACCTTTTCTTTGAAGTAGTGTGGAATGTCAACATCTTGATTATGTCATTATTTTCTCTTCTCAAGCCCAGTAGCTGTTATCACTCTTTGCAGTAGCGATGGGGGTTTCCTTCCTAACCTTTTCTTTGAAGTAGTGTGGAATGTCAACATCTTGATTATGTCATTATTTTCTCTTCTCAAGCCCAGTAGCTGTTATCACTCTTTGCAGTAGTGATGGGGGTTTCCTTCCTAACCTTTTCTTTGAAGTAGTGTGGAATGTCAACATCTTGATTATGTCATTATTTTCTCTTCTCAAGCCCAGTAGCTGTTATCACTCTTTGCAGTAGTGATGGGGGTTTCCTTCCTAACCTTTTCTTTGAAGTAGTGTGGAATGTCAACATCTTGATTATGTCATTATTTTCTCTTCTCAAGCCCAGTAGCTGTTATCACTCTTTGCAGTAGTGATGGGGGTTTCCTTCCTAACCTTTTCTTTGAAGTAGTGTGGAATGTCAACGTCTTGATTATGTCATTATTTTCTCTTCTCAAGCCCAGTAGCCGTTATCACTCTTTGCAGTAGTGATGGGGGTTTCCTTCCTAATCTTTTCTTTGAAGTAGTGTGGAATGTCAACATCTTGATTATGTCATTATTTTCTCTTCTCAAGCCCAGTAGCTGTTATCACTCTTTGCAGTAGTGATGGGGGTTTCCTTCCTAACCTTTTCTTTGAAGTAGTGTGGAATGTCAACATCTTAATTATGTCATTAATTTCTCCTTGAGTTACATTTCCAACCAATTTTAGCATTTAATTTCATTTAAAGTTCTCAAGTGATGTGGTTTCTGTTATTTGGTAAAGTTCTTTTTTTGTAATTCTATAGCACCAGTCCACAGTGTTTAAAGAAACATGGTCTTTGCCAAGATCTTCAGACTTCACTTGATCAAAGCCATTTTTAACCATGTATTTTAGAAAGTTATTGTATACACCTAACAGTTTAGATATTTTTGAACGAGTTTAGCACCCCTAGAAAAGGCATGAATCCATCTCTATGGGTTGAACAACATGGAGCCGTGTACTTTCTAGCCTTCATTAGTAACTAGTCAAGGGGACAACTCTAAATTTGAAACAGTGATGAAGGCAACAAGAAGCCACTACACTACCTTTCCTGATAATAATTATAGCAATGTGCGGTTTACTTTAGTTTAGATTAGTGTTTCCCCACCTTTTTTTTGGCCATGCCCCAATAAGCATCTCTAAAATACCGATGCCTCTGTTAACATATAATTCTTATTATAAAAAAAGTGAATTCCTATTCACACTGAGGAAGCCTAAAAGGCCATTAATTTAAATTTTCTTAAGAATTTGAGACTGTATATACACAATAGTATTATCATTTAATTTTTAGAATTTTAAAATATTTATAAAAATATTGTGTTACTAATATAAATATATATATATATATATATATATATATATATATATTATATGCAGTACATATGTAATTACACATCTATGTACATACACACAAATATTCTTATGCATACATGCAGTATATGCACTGTATGTATAAACTTACACACACATCGATACTCACACAGACTCACTAGAAAAAATCACTGTTAATAACTCATTCTTGAATTGCCCCACCCTGCCTTAAAAACCAAGTTGACCCATATTAGAAACCACGAATCTAGAAGAATATTTCTAACCTCTCATTATTTTAGTCATATTCAAAATTTCAGTGGCTCTGTTACTCTGAGAATGCATTTTATGTGTATATTTGTCCGTTGTTATTACATTATACATGTTTACAGGCATTGCTATATTTTGTTAGTTTTTCTTAACCTTTTTAAGCAACAGCGCCCCTAGGAGCAAATGAAAATATCATGGCACACTTAGCAAATTGCTCCCCACCACACCAAAAAAAAAAAAAAATCAAATTGCCCCCTATTGGGAACCATGGGTTTATATTAATGAAAAGAAAGTTATGGTAAGGCATAATCATTAAACGACTAATATCTTCGGAGTTAGTATTTTAATTCAGAGAGCATTTGTTTGAATATCAAAATAACTGTTAGTTTCCAAAAGGAATATATAGCGAAGAAAATGGTGACTTACCTCGTCAAACCAAGCAACAGCATGTCGTGTGTATCCTATGATGGAAAAGAAAACTACTTAGACAAAAAAAAAGGGCACGTATTCCGCATGACATGCTGAAGACGGAATATTTGGGTTAAAAACAAGTACATCGTAGGAGTACTCTATAAAAGTACTTTGACATGCAAAATACCTGGCGTCCTCTCCCAGCTGTCGACGAATGGAAAAAATGATCGGCCGATAAAAGCAGTTGGTGTTCTGGAATTGGGAGAAGGAAAAAGAATTGGTGTATTTTGGCTCCTGCATTCGTCGGAGAGCGAGTTATTTTTCTGACTGGTTACGTGCATAATGATTTGTGAGATAGTACCTGCGAATCGAGTTTTCGGCATTTCTTTCTGCCCCCGATATTCGAGTCTGAACTTACAGTGATTTGTTCTTTGTGTTGTGGAATTAATCTGCGACAAACATTTCCTTTGCTTTCAGAACGCTTACAGAATGGTTTGTGTATGAGCAGATTTTAAGTGACTTTGGGAAAACTTGATCTATTTGGGAAGGATGTTAGAATAATTCAGAAACTTATATAAGGTGTGAGTTATGGGGTAATGGATATCGACTCAGAATGAGAAATCAAGGAGCCAAGTTTGAATTCCTGTTGAG
Source organism: Acanthosepion esculentum (assembly GCA_964036315.1). NCBI lineage: Eukaryota > Metazoa > Mollusca > Cephalopoda > Sepiida > Sepiidae > Acanthosepion > Acanthosepion esculentum. The sequence goes on along the minus strand of OZ038485.1, from coordinate 26,684,409 downwards.
TTTGTTACATTCACCTTGGAAAGAAGTTATGATTCCTTCTTTTCTCCCTCCTGCTATGGGTTAAATACCAGGAAAAACTGTGTTCTATAGCCTTGATTGTCAACTAGTCTGTTGCAGAAAGAATTAGCAGCCTACTTTGGGAAAATCTTCAAATGCTCTCTGCTAACATGACTTGAGCCATCATGGAAGAGTAAGCTCATAGAATTAACATGAAAATAATATCTCATATTGATGCGCAGTCAGCATTTTAACCTCTTTCCCAGTGTAGATATGTATATACGTTTTTACTGAAAGTGTCTTTTTCAGACACAGAGGAATAAACGCATCCAAAACACAACATTCAAAAACCAGCTACAGATGTGTTTATACATCGATCTTGATTCTTTTTATGTCCTTCTGAGCTTGAAACGAGTCCAGTTGTCGACTCACATGTCTGGTAGAGGTGTTAGACACTGCTTAACTACTTCAAGGCGCCTCAGTTTCTTGGTTGCTGTATTAAAAACAGATAAAAAAATTGTCTGAAACCATTTTTCCCAAAATAATTGACAGCGAAGGGGGTTAAAAAATAGAAAGAATACAAATTAAGTACTTTCACGGTAATTGCTCCAAGGAGCTGCTTTCGCTTGTCCCTAGGCCTCGTGAATTTAAACGTCCCATGAGGCTGGCATTCCGCTCCCACCCCTACACCGTGGAAACTGTTAGATGTAGACGTCTCGTCTACTCCAATAGCTTCATGTCTTGCACATCTCGCCTATGGAACTCCCTTCCCTGTTACTGTTTCCCTGACAAATACAATCTCCAACGGTTTAAGTGTAGCATCAATCGACATCTCCAGTTGCCTTGATCTATCCACTTCCTTTCTCCACATCCTTTCATCTTTCATTCCTATCTGCTCTCGCTCCAAATCTTCTGTAACCCCCTTGCCTTGATCGACCCACTGTCTTTCTCTTTCTCCACATCCTCTCCTTTACCACTCCTATCTGCTCTTCCTCCAACCCTTCTTTAACCCCTTGCGTGATAGTGGCCTCCAGCCTTGCTTGGGGTGATACGCTTAAAAAAAAAAAAAGTAGGTACACAAAAATAAGAGGAATGTAAGATAAGGATGTGTCTTCACACCAGATAGGTTTAAACTCTACAGTGAGGTTATCCTTGGCATCAGTCACTTTCCCGCCAAAAGTTAAAATGGCTACATGTAAGTTCTATGCTGATAGTCACTTCACTCACACATCTCATTTGTGGAACTCTCTTCTGGCCTCTTGCATTTGAGTCAACTTTGATCTTAGAATAATTCAGAATTTATATTGAGAGCAAGATATCTGCATACAGATAGAAAACAAATTAAATAATTACACAAAAAAGTAGGAATATAAGACAAGGATGTGTCTTCTCACCAGATAAGCTCAATCTCTACAGACCTAAGATTTATTATCAGTAGGGATAATCTTAACAACATAAAATATGCTGATGACACTGTGCTGACAGCAGACACAAAAATAAACTTCAGGAGTTCTTAGAGTAGTTAAGGAAAACAAGAAGGGACTAACCATCAACTGTATGGTTGCCAGCAAAAGAAAAAGACCAAAAATATAAATACAAATTGGAGATGTCGATATCAAACAATCCCAGAATTTTGAATATCTAGGAAATGTTTTAATGGGATGGAAAATGTGACACTGAAATCCCAATATGCATTGGATAAGCAAAAGATGCATTTGAAAAGCTAAACAAAGTATAAAGAAACAGGAAAATTTCATTTAAAACAAAGAAAAGAATGCTATCAATCCTCTTGTATAGCAGTGAATGTGGTTCTACAGAAGCATGTTGAGAATTCCATGGATGAAGAAGTGTTAAAGAAAATGAAAACAAAAAGGAATCTATTATTGGAAAGAACGTTGAAATAATCCAGAGCTGAACCTGGAAGTAAATTGCTTGTATGCAGATAGGAAATTAATTGAGTAGGTACACAAGAATAGAAAGGGGCATAAGACAAAGATGTGTTTTCCTCTTCAGATCTATTAAGCCTCTACAGTGAGGCTATACTAAGGGAGCTGAAGACCTTACCAGGGCTTACTATTGGGGGTGGCAATCTTAACAATATGACCCTGTGTTGATGGCTGGTTAGAAGGTTACTAGGAACTAATACATTCTGTAATAATAATAATAATAATATTACCAAATATAAAAATAATAATGACTATTATATAAATAATATATTATTTAATTATTATATATTTGTATATATAAAAAATTATGTGTGTGTTTTTAGTTATATAACATTTTGAGAAATGCACTGGTCATACTTAGAAATAAATTCAAGCATAATTTTGATTATAAAAATGCTACACTCATTAGAAAAAAATATTCACTCAGAAGGAAAATCCTCAAGAGTGCCAAAGTATCATTGCGAATAAACTTGTTGTTGGCACCCAGAGATGAAAATGTATAAGAAAAAATGCTAAGCATAAGATAACTCATAGTATGTGTCATGACAAAAACTGTGAACCATGTCTATATTTCTGAGATGAGGTATTGTAACTATTTACACTATTTATATCATTCAGACTGTTGTTCTCATATTTATTGTCATATTCCCAACATTTCAGTTTGAAGATCCAACATATATCACCTGAAGAAGGCTGGAGTATATAGCAGCCAAAATATTGTGAATATAGCAATAAAGATGAGAATAATGGTCTGAACAATGTACATAGTGTAAATGAGTTAATGTGTTCAAAAGAATACTGATTCATACATTAGGAAATCCCTGGAAACCGTTAATTGCTCCAGATACAAAAGACTGTAATCATGAGCACTACTCACATACTCAGAAAAACTCTCTCAGTGTTATATGCTTAATAACTTTCTAAGAAAAAAACTTCTTTACCACATTTATCAGGTATAGGACTTGGAAAAGGATTGTATCAAATAGCAAATCAGGAAACTGGAAATAATAATAATAATAATAATAATAATCTGCAACTTTTATGGGAAAGAAATGGCAAAAAAACTGATATGAACACTACCCAGACCCAATTACGAAGATAGGACTTGTAACAATTTTATCGGATTTTACAATAAACACAAGCAGAACAATCAAAGCTAATCGGCCAGACATTGTGATTAGAAACCACAAAAACAGAATGAGCAGTTCCTGCAGACTGTAATGTATCTTTGAAGATCTTCAAAAACTATCAAAATACAATGATCTTGTAGGGATCTTGTACAAGTGGAAATCTAAAAAATATGGCATATGAGGACATCAGTAATTCCAGTTCTATTTGGATTGATTGGAAAAGGTTCTGACAGAATCATTGAAGGGTAGCCCATGCCTTAAAGACATATAAAAAAAATTGTTCTGACAAGTACAGCTTACAAAAGGCTTTATCAATGTAAAATGTGTGTGGTCTTAGGTTGTTTTATTTTTTGTTCTTTTTACAAAAATGTTCATTGAAAATGTTATTGATGCCATTTCTGACATTAGGTTAGTGGTTGGGACTCAGAATGAAAATGAGTATAGAACAGAAATCAAAATAAATAATAAGAATAATAAAACTATGATAATTATTCTAATGAGCTCGCCTCCTTAATAACTCAGCTGCATGAATTTAAGTGTATTACTAGATTGGCACATAGGTCTCACCATTTTATTGTTGAACTAGCTAATGCAACCATCACTTCTATTTTAATAGCTTCTTTTCTCCCACTTCTTGCCTGTGGAACTCTCTTCTAATTTTTTTACTTCCCTGCCACTTACAATCTTTAAAAATTTAAATGCCACCTCAATAACCATTTCCTGTCTTTCTGAACATTGTTCTTTTATTGTCAGCCATTGTATGCTCCGGCCTTCTTCAGGTGATTGGAATTTTGAACTGAACCCTTTATTTTGTTCACCAGGGTAGATTGTTCTAGTTCCTCATGTCATGCCTTTTCCAGATGTCTCAGTATCAGTTATCTCCCTTTAACTCAACTCTCCAAGTTTTTGCTAACCTCAACTGTCGCCAGGTATTGAACTCACAACTTGGGTAAATTCAGTGGATTTAACCAATGCTTTTATCCACTGGGTCACGTGTCCTTGAGGATATGGCAACGAGGATGAGGGCAACAGCCTGAACAATGTAAACAGAGTAAATAATTACAATACTTCCTTTCAGAAATATAGACAGATATAATGAGACATATATTTTCTTTTTAAATAGGTTCTCTAGCCTTTCCTTTGAAAAATAAAAAAATTGCATCTGAGTTTATGTCATAAGTTATAATAGCTTTAAATTAAACGAATTACACTCTGCTTTTTCATCATTATACTCAAGAATTATAATTCTTGTCTTTAATTAAGCATATCCATTGGTTGATTCGTTTTTTATGGCTTATCAACACTTTGCAGGTTATTTAAAGCCAGAAAATACTTTTAGATTGTAACAATTTGTTTATAGATAATAATGATTTAGAGATACAAGTTTTACTAATTAACCCATAGATGAAGGGAGAAGGTGAATTCATACATTTCCCATGGGAATCTGTGTGTAAATGAATATAATGAACAGCTTCCCATGGACCACTGCAGAGCAGTGGTTCATGGGAAGCATGTTTTCTGGCTTCCAAGACGCACATTTTTTCCTAAAAAATACCCTGAAAAATATGTGTGTGTAAGACAACAACCAGGCCAAAGTTAGCTTGAACAGTCACGTAATTGGCTTGACTGATAGAGACATGGATTTGTATGTTGACTCATTACACTACAATGTTAGCTATCTAATTCAGCCTTTTATATGATGTGATCTCAGTAATTAGCTGTTACAAGTATTTCCAGGACTATAAACCTTCCTGAAGCCGAGCCACAAGCTTAAATATGCATTGTTTACTAGCAATGGCAGGAGGCTTTGTACTCTTGATTAGTATGTCATTGGCATACAAACAAAATGAATGAGTGATTAATGTAAACAATACATGGCGTCAGTATGTGAGGGACACATAGTGAATGTGTTGTATGTGAATGACTTTTTCTTAGAAATTTCTTTCCAATATTAGGGTGTGTCTTCCATGCCACACCATCTTGCAAGCTGGAAAATATAATATATATATATATATATATATATATATATATATATATAAACAGATATCAGAATAAAAACTGATGGCTCATAAATATCTCTCCTATCACACGGTTTTGTCTTTCTTCTTTTAGTTAAACTGATGACGCCAAAAAGAACATAAGCTAAGCTTTTCTCTGGCGAAACATGTCTTTGATTAAAATTTTTTCGCTTTGTCTCATCATCCTCACATTGATAAGATCATAAAATGTTAGTTTTATTTCAAAATGGAGAATCTTTTGTAAGCAAGTGTTTATCTAGATGTAAAAGAAAATGGCCATCTTGTCTGTTCAATTTACTGTTTGACTATCTTCTATTCTGTCATGATGCAACAATGTCTCATTTTATTTCTTCTTCATGGGTGTCTTCCATTTTATTATTTCTGTCTCTCTCTTGGGGAACTCTCTTTCATGAAAAAGATTGATCTGCCACACTTTCTTTTGTGCTTAGTATATGTCAAAGATTTGAATGTGCTGAGAGAAATGCTTTTCAGCTTTGAATTATTGGAAGGGAGGAGGAAGAGGAGAAATAAAGCAGAAATTATGAGTAAGAGGAGAAGGAGAAACAAATGATGGTGGTGGTGGTTGTAGTAGTGACAATAATGCTGATGATGATAGAAACCGTGGAAGAAGAAGGAAAACTCAGACAGGATTAAGAGTAACATTTTTGAAGAGAATTGAAAGAAAGAGAAAGTGAGAGAAAAGTGAAGGAAAAAATAGAAAGAGTAATAAAACAAAGGAATCGATGAAAAGGGATAAAAAGGGACAGATAGTAAAGAGAACGTGCAGAGTATTACAGATAAGGAATCCAAAAGAGTGGGAAGCAAACTGAAGAGGGAGAAATAGAAAATAGAGAGAGTTACAAATATGAAATCAAAGAGAGAAGAGAGAAAAGTGGAGAAGTTGAAAGAGAAGATGAAAAGAAAGTAACATTGAAAGAAAAAAAGAAAAGAAAAAAAAGTAGAAAGAGAGGCAATAATAGAAAGAAGGGAGATAATAAAGAAAAAGTGGTAAAGAAGTATGGCTGTAAAGAAAAGCTTTAAGAGTTGTGAGAAATAAAGAATATTTATTAAAAGAAAATTATAAAGAAAAGAAAAAATAAGTGAATGAAAAATGAATTGATTGGACTGTTTTTTAATCTCTAATATTTAAATTTAATTTGTATTTTCTTTGTGAAAAAAGCAAGTTATCTCCCTTTGACACAACCAATGTAAAAGAAAAAGAGGCAAAAACAGTAAAATGTTTTATGGAGCCAAAAATACCATTTCAATTAGTCCAATGTTTTCATCATTATAAAAGCTATTAGGTGTGACTTGTCATTAAAAGTCATTCAGTCTCTAGTGAGGTTAATTTTGACTGTCCCTTACTCCTTAAAAAGTCAAATAAACCCCACAGGTGGACAACTTGGATGTATTCCATAATAATTTTTTCTAATAAAATATGGAATTTGAATTTTTGGTTCATATCAATATACCATAACGATGGTACAGGGAAAAACAAAGAGAATAAAACAAAGAAAAGTACAGGAAGGAGTAAGACAATGAAATGGAAATTAAGACTTTTAAGGTGGAGAATCCAAAGGAGAAAATGATAAGTGAGAAGAAGCAATGAGATTGTTAAAATAGGGAAAAAAAGGGAAAGAAAAAGAATTAATCAGAAGAGTGAAAAGAAAAGAGTAAAAGAAAAAATATATTGGTAAAAGAAACAAGAGAAATATTCAAGACAAATTCTTACATGGAGAGGATTTTTTCTTTTCCAATGATGTTCACCCTGTAAAAGGCCCAATAGCCACTTGAAGTAGAGCGTCACAGAATAAGAGGCACAGCTGATAAGGGGAAGTTGATGGTTAACCCAAAACTTGAACAAGTTAAGATTGTCGTGATTGGGGAAGCATCCTCTTGTGAGTTGACTCCACAAAGCAGCAGTTTGTGGGAAGAAGCTACTTGAGTGGAACTTATGTCTCACCAATGCAATGCAAAGATGGTTTGCTATAATGTGCGTAGCATGGTAGGTCTTAGCTGTGAAGGTTAGAACTGGTGGAACTAAGGAATGTTGTTCATCTGAAAACATGGAAATAAAGATAGAGCAGTGAGAGGCTTGCGATATTTTGGTTGTGGGAAAGGGGCTGTAGGATGGAAAATAATTCAGGATGTTTGTTTAGAAGGTATCCAGACATTATTAATATTCCAGGAACCAGTTGTGCAGCCTTGATGCAACTTGACAGCCAGTGAAATGGCACTTTATTGTGTATGCATGAAAAGATACAATCCCATGGAGTTAATCAGGGTACCGTTTGACATCATTGAATGAGCATGTATATCTTGTGATCATTGCATTCAGAATGCCCCAGTGAGGAGAATCGGCATAAGGATTTTTGACAAAATATCACATTGCCTATGTTTCTCAGGCATCCACTCCCATATAGTCCAGACTTTGCTGTTAAAATGCCATGGGAGAGATGAAAGAGAATGTGTTGAGTCAGCTGATGGTTGTCCCAAAGGGCAGCTTTGCAGATGTTTTTGAAAAGTAGAAGGGAAGCTGGGATAAGGTTCCAAGCAGGGTACTTTGAAGTTGAATAGGGTACCACTGAAGTAGACTGTTTATTGCTGTTAATATTAAATGGCCAGATACTTTTCTGAGAAACTTTGTATATGAAAGAGAAAAAGAATGAAATAAAAGTGAAAGCGAAAACAAAGAAAGAGAACCAAGAGGAAAATGAAAGGTTACAAATGCCTTTTTGGTTATGTACTGTAATTTATCTTCCAACAATGTTATTGTTGTAACCTAGGTAAGTTTACTGAATAGAATAATCACACAAAGGTTGGGAATGAACGATAATACTTAGGAAAAGAACAACACATATAAGATTCACCAGTGGTACATAGAAGAAGTAGTCAACTGCTAGAAGTGAGTCAAGTGAATTCCACAATGAATCAACAACTGCAGACCAGCATACAGTACTTACTACTATATCTATGTGAATGGGGATATACCCATTATCATCTGTAGGCATGCTACAACAGTTATTATTAAGGAAGAAGTGAAAGGAATATAAACATGTTTGATACAAAGGAAAATTAGTCATGAACTCAGAAATCAAATGGCGCTTGCTATATTAATGGTGGTAGGCATTTTGGGGGAAAGAGCTTGTCTTGTTAGTACCACTCCTGCTTTCTTGTATTATCAATAAGAAACTATTCCATGTCGAAAGATAGGATGTGGAACTGTAAAGTTGTAAAAATAGATACTTCTGAAGGAGCACTGGAATAGTGAAAGTTGACTTTCAGAAACTAAGTAAAGTATTAAGAGATGAGAAAATTTTGCTAGAAACAAAGAAAAAAGTTGCTGCACTGCTATGTAATATCTATTCTCCTATATAACAGTGGATGCTGGGCAATTTCCTTACAGATGAAAATGAGACTTGAAGTAATAGATCTGTGGTTCTACAGAAGGATACAGAGAATACCATAGATGGAGTATGTGAGCAACTAGGATGTTTAAAGAAAAATAAAAGCAGAAATTACTGTATATAATATGGTGCAAGTTTTTATAAGTTTTTTTTTCTCAGAAACTAGAGGGTTGCCCTATGCACAGGTAAATTTTTGAAAAGGTTAAATATCATGCATTTTCAGTGACCCGTTGAAAAATACACAGGTAAATCTTTTCTGGAAGGGTTAAAATATAGGCAAAAAATTCAGGGTTCATACTATACATGAAGTTAGCTTATACATGTGTATATACTGTACACTTGTACTACATGTCCATATAGAGATAGTTTAAATTTCTATGACACATGATGAGGAAAGAAGTTTCGGAGAATTTAACACTCACAGCCAAAGTCCTTCAACTTGAAGACTTGGACAGATGGCCACTAATTCTATCAGTGAAACCCTTCACCATGGCCTTTACAGTGCAGAAAGCCCTTTGCAAACTAATGCTGTGTTATCATGACTTTGGTTGCATACACTTTTTTAATCGATTTCACCCCATCCATGACAGTAAAGTCACTAAGACACAAGGGGTTACTGGGTGTGAAAGAATTAGAAATAGAATAATTACTAATGAGTGAGAACAAAAAGAGTAATCAGGAGGACAGTAGATAGCAATTAACTTGGCATATTAAATATTTAAAGATTAAAGTTGGCTGGAAAACATTGAGCTGGAAGGTAGTTCCACAAATGAGAATTGCTAACACAGAATTTACAGTTACATCTAGCCAGTTCAACTCGCCGCCACTCTAGTACTGTGCTTAAATTCAAAAAGCCTAGTTACCAAGGAACTCAAGATAAATAGCACAGGCCCATATGTGGCAGCAATATTCGAATGGTAGACTTATAGATATGTAAGATAGATTCTGGAGAGAAAATTTGTCTTGCATGACACAGGGAACCAACTTTCTTAGCAGCTGACCTTACAATGAATAAAGTCTTTCCCCTTTGTGTCAGTTGAGAATGTTAGCTCAAGAAGGCACAACAAGTGACTTTCCTGGAGGTTAGCATCAGCCATGCTGATGGAAGGCAGAGAGGGGTTTCACAGTTGTTTAACAGAGAGGAGTTTAGTTTTAGTCTTTTGCCCCAGTTAACAATAGATTAAAGGTCCTTTTGGACATTGGTTGCCAAATAAAACCCAGTTTACCCCACTGTGTTAGATGACCTTTGACCCTACAAGAAGAAAACTTTTGACAGGTTTTGTTTTTAATCCTACTGGGTGTCAAGTCATACACCTCATCAGAAGCCTGGTGAGGGAACTGGTTTAGTTGCTGATGATCCAACCATGTGGCAGGCATTACATAGTACTAGTACCTCTTGTACAGTGACCCAATGTAAAAAATAATACAAGTGTAAAAGATATAATAATTAAACAATATAAAAGTGATGTTTTTATAGAAGACCAATAAAAAAGACTTTAATACAGTACAGACATTTTAAAAAAAAATGAAATCATTAAGTTGTAAAAAAAGTTACAGGAAACCTTTCTTTATAAAACCATTGTTAAGGCAAGGTAGAACACAAAATACTCATTGAGACCAATTAAACTAGTTTATACAAGATCTCTGAGATAGTGGATATTTTAATATGCAGGTTGGGCATGGCTTACCTGTAAAACCAAAAGAACTTTATATCATGCAGTCAACATTCACTCATGACTGGAGATGAAGTGGGCATTTAACTTTTCTGAAAGCATTTGATAATTATTACAATATTTCGGACGTTGTACGCTCCGGCCTTCTTCGGGCGGATGGAATGTCGAACTGAACCCTTTATTTCACTCACTGGGGGAGACTGTTCTGGATCTAACTAACGCTTTTATCCACTGTACCAGGTGTCCTCGAGGACACTGTGCCATGTGTCCTCAAGGACACATGGCACAGTGGATAAAAGCGATAGTTAGATCCAGTGACAGGATCCAATAAGTGTGAGTTCAATACCTGGTTAAGGCGGTGGAGAACTTGGAGAGGGCAATTAATAGGAGACAACTCACATCCATTAAACATAGCACGTGGAACTAGAACAGTCTACCCCAGTGAGTGAAATAAAGGGTTCAGTTCGACATACCAAACACCTGAAGAAGGCCAGAGCGTACAACAGCCGAAACGTTGTAATAAATATGGCAACAAAGATGAGGACAATAGTCCGAATAAGGTAAATAGTGTACATAATACCTCATCTCAGAAATATAGACAGATACTGACGAAGGCCAGGGCATACAACAGCCGAAACGTAATAAATATGGCGACAAAGATGAGGACAAAAGTCCGAATAATGTAAATAGTGTACATAATACCTCATCTCAGAAATATAGACAGACATTTGATAATGTATGTCACAAAGAACTGTTGGAACTTCTAGATAATTTCTAGATGTTTGGGAAGCATATTAGAATAATCCAGAAACTATACTGCACCTGCTTACAGATAGAAAATTAATTCAGTAAATATACAAAAATAGAAAGGGGAGTAAGACAATGATTTGTCTTCAAACCAGACTTATTCAACCTATACAGTGAGGCGATTCTGAGGGAATTAGAAGTCCTACCAGGATTAATTATTGGCAGCTACAATATTAACAACATAAGATATGCAGATGACAAAATGTTGATATTGGTTAGCTTGCAAGTGGTCTGACACACAAGTAGACTGGTGTAGCCACCAAGTTAAACTGACCTGAGTCAGATACAGATAGCAGACATAGAAATAAAACTACAAATACTCCTACAGAATGTAATGAAAGAAAGCAAATAGAAAAGACTAAACATCAATTGTAACAAGATAGAATGCACGGTTTGTAACAAAAGGAACAGCCAACATGCAAATTACGAAATAGAGATATCAAAAACAAACAAGTACAACAATTTAAAGATCTGGTAAGTGTTTTAACAGAGGATGGAAAGTGCTACACTGAAATCTGAAGGAACACTGGGATATCAAAAGATGTCTTCCAAAAGCAAGGTAAAGTATTAAGAAATAGGAAAATTTCATTGAAAACAAAGAAAAGAATATTGAATTGTCATGTTATATCAGTCCTCCTTTATGGCAGTGAATATTAGACAATTTCCTCAAAGATGAAGAAGAGACTTGAAGTAAGAGAAATGTGGTTCTACAGAAAGATGCTGAGAATACCATGGTCTGAAAATGTGAGCAATGATGAAACTTTAGAAAAGATGGAAACAAAAATGACACTAATACAGAAAATGAATATTTCTAGGATACCTAATGAGGAAAGAGGGCTTGAAAAATCTGATACTCACAGGACAGATTGAAAGAGAGAATGATGAAAACAATGCATAACTTATCTAGTGAGTTTGAGTAAATGGATGAGGGAACAAGGTTTAGAAGAGATAACAAAAAGACAAAATTTAATAAAAGTTACCGGAGATATTGTGGAGAGCCATCATCGTCCTGAGAGGACATAGCCCATAGAAGAAATCAGAATCTACAGGTGTCAGCAAAAAAAAGAGTGCAACATGCTTGCTCTCTTTCTTCTATCTTTTTTTCTTATCTATCTCTTATCTCACTTTCTCTTCATATCTTTCTCTCACTCTCTTTTTCACTACTTCATGTCTTCCTTTCATCTCTTTTCTTTCTCTTTATACCTTCTACCACTTTTTTCTGCTATATCTTTCTTTTATTTCTCTCTTTCTCTTCATATTTTTCTTCTGTATCTTTTCCTTTTTATCTTCCTTTTATCTTCCTCATAATGTATTTACATCATCTTTTTCTTTCATATCGTACTTTTATCTGTCTCTTTTATATTTTTCTCTCATTTTCACATATTTCATTCCATTTTTATCTTTCATCTTTCTTCACATTTTTCCAGATGTGATGCTTCTTATTTTTCCGTTTCTACCTACCTTCCTTCTATCTTAAACATCATACCTATTTTTCATTTTTTGTTTACTTCTTATCTGTCCCCCATCTCTTCCTTCTTTTTCTGTCTCCCATCACTCTTTCTTTTCACATCTTTCCCTCCTCTCTTTCCTTTCATATCTTATCTGTCTCCCATCTTTTCCTTCTTTTTCTGTCTCCCATCACTCTTTCTTTTCACATCTTTACTTAGCTTTTTCCTTTCATATCTTATCTGTCTCCCATCACTCTTTCTTTTCATATCTTTCCCTCCTCTCTTTCCTTTCATATCTTATCTGTCTCCCATCTTTTCCTTCTTTTTCTGTCTCCCATCACTCTTTCTTTTCATATCTTTCCCTCATCTCTTTCCTTTCATATCTTATCTGTCTCCCATCTTTTCCTTCTTTTTCTGTCTCCCATCACTCTTTCTTTTCATATCTTTCCCTCATCTCTTTCCTTTCATATCTTATCTGTCTCCCATCACTCTTTCTTTCTGTCTCCCATCACTCTTTCTTTTCATATCTTTTTCTCATCTCTTTCCTTTTGTATTTTATCTGTCTCCCATCTTTTCCTTCTTTTTCTGTCTCCCATCACACTTTCTTTTCATATATTTCCCTCATCTCTTTCCTTTTGTATCTTTCTTCCATCTTACAGTCATATCATGTTGAAACACTGGTTCTCATACAATTAACAAAGTTAAGCAATGTCAAACTTAGTCAGTACCTATATGGGTGACTACTTGGGAACACCAGGTGATGTAAGTTTGGCTGTGTAGCTGGCATAATGTATAACAGCTAAGAACTGGAAATTGGAGAGCAGTGTTCCAATTTCAGTCAGGTTTATCATATTCACTGACATGCAAATGGTCATCTCCCCCAGCTTTGGGTTAATTAGTAGAACTTTTATCAGTAAACCATTATTATCTTCCTCAAAATTCTTTCAATCTAAAAAATTTTCTGATTTTAAATAACCTGCAAAAGGTTAATAGCCATAAAAAAACCCAAATCAATCAATCCAAATTTATTTTAAATATCTTTCATTGAATTTTTTTTCTATTTTTGTCAAAATTTGTATTTTTGATGAAGGACACCCTCCTGAAATTTCAATTCAATTAACTTTCCATACATTTTTATTGAGAAATATATAAAACTGATTCAGATTTCATTGATTACAATGTCTGCAAAACAGGCATTTTTGGAAGAAAAATGTTCTTGGATTAATCTGAAAAAATACCTTTTACTGTAGTGCAGAAGTTTTAGCTCTTTTCAAGCATAAAATAGAATAAAAAAAAAACAAAGTTGACAGAAATCAAGAACTTCAAAGCTGTAAAAAAGATTGTCCCAGATATTTCTAAAATTTGCTTTTATGATAATTTTTTAAAAAATATTTGAAGCCAGTTTCCTTGCCCTCAGATATTTCGTGAGCAAAGTGACAGAACCAATGAAAGTTTAAAGAAACTGTTTTTTTTTTCAAGATATAAATGAGAAGAGGAAAGAGAAACAAGAGAAATGAGTTGAACTAAATGAGAGACAAAGATGGAGAATAAAAAAGGAAAGCTGAAGTTGAAGAAAGCAAAGAGGAAAAGAAAAAAGAAGAAAAAGAGGAAATGAAAGAAAACAATGAGAGGAGGCATTAAAGAAGAAAAAAAAGAGAAACAAGAGAAAGGTATTGAATTGAATGAGAGACAAAGATGGACAATAAAAAGAGGAAAGCTAAAGTTGAAGAAAGCAAAGAAAAAAAGAAAAAAGGAAATGAAAGAAAACAATGAGAGGAGGCATCAAAAAGAAAAAAAAAAGAATTTGAAAATCAACAAAGAAAAGTGAGTGAACAATATGGAAAAAGAAAGACAAAGAGGAGATAAAAAGAAAGAAAAAAGGGAGATGATTGGTGATGAAGGGAAGAGAAATGAGAGAAAGAGGGGAGACCAAGTAAGAAGTGGAGAAGAAAGGTAAAAAGAGGATAAAGCAAAGAAAGATGAAAGAAAAGAATAATGGGAATGGAACAGAAAATATAGAAGTAAAAAAAAAAAGGGAAGGAAAAATGGCAAAAGGAGAAAAAAGAAAACATAGAAAAGAAAGAACGAAAAAGACAAGGAAGGCATTAAACGACCAGCAAAGTCATTTCCACAAAAGGGACTGCATATTAAACTGACAGTGGATGAATAAAATATCTATAAATGCTGTGAAGAAGGAAGAAGAGGTGATGGGAAAAGAAAATAAGTAAACAGATCAGCAATGTATGTCGACCAGAGAAAAAATGTTGGGGGTTGGGACTGAGTAGTAAGATGACATATACTTATTGATTTAGGAGAGGCAGGGAACCCTCTTGATGGCATGTCGATAGAAGCATGGAACTTTCTCCCTATTCCTTTATTCTTTGTCATTCAAAAATGCCTTAACGGATTGCTTGTGTGTGTAACTCATTAAGATACAATGATCGCATTCTTAGTTTTCAAGTCACGCAAAGTTTTATCCAGCCCTTCCCAATCCAGAGATCCCTGATTTCAGGTTCTCGCAGGCCAAGCTCTCTTCATAACAAGATAAGAAGTGGGAAAAAGAGAAAGACAAGACGAGTGGGCATGGTTACGGGGGGACATGAGATAGGTTTTTATAATGTTAGGTGGAATAGTTGACATTCTCCAAAGAAAAGAAGAAAAAAAGAAATAGAATTATAAGAAATGGCCAGAATAAAAGAGGCTTTATGTTTTGGCTGCAATAGTGCATTAATTCACTGTAGATAAAGACAGGAAATAGGTTTGTCCAGGGAGTTGAATGGAATAAAGGCAGATGGGGGTTTGGAGACAAAAGCAACAACACCAAATTGGCAACTTACGAAGAATACCAATATCAATGTCATAGATCTATATACTAAATTCTACTCTCACTTTTGTATCTTTAAATCTTACACCTGAGATGATGCATTTGTTGATAACTTCATCAATTATTTCACTGTGTATTTCAATACATGGCTACAAAATCATTTGTCTATTTATACAGTGTATGGCAGAAATACCTCCTATATACACACCTCCCAAAAATACCTCCCACATAATGGTAAGACATTAGTGGCAATTGTGTCTTCACCTTATGTCTTACCATTATGTGTGAGGTATTTCTGCTGCATCCTCTATTTACCATACTTTCTGGCTTCCAAGATGCTGTGGCTTGGAAGATGCACTCTAATATTGGAAAGAAATTTCTAAGAAAAAGAAAGTCATTCTCATAAAACAATGCATTCACCATGCGTATTGTATTGTTTACATTAATCACTCGTCCGATTTTGTTCGTATAGCAATGATATACTAGTCAAGAGCAAATACATTCCTGCCGCTGCTAGTAAACGGAGCATGTTTAAGCATGTGGCTCAGCTCCATGAAGGTATATAGTCTTTGAAATACTTGTAACAGCTAAGTACTGAGGTTACATCATATAAAAAGACTGAATTAGATAGCTAACATTATAGTGTAATGACTCAACATACAAATCCATGCCTCTATCAATCAAGCCAATTGGCTGTCTGAGTTTATTTGAGCCTGGGTGTTGCCTTAAATTTATCTTGGAAGACACATATTTTTCGGGGTATTTTTTAGGAAAAAAAGTGCGTGTTATAACCTGGAAAATATGATAATTCTTAAAGTGAAGAAAAAGACATTGCAATAAACACCATAATTTTTTTTTCTTTTTTAATAAGTCCATATTTAATAGCTTTTAAAATCTCAACATACCATAAACCAAGAATTGCTTCAAGAATTTCTTCTTCATATGGTAAAGATGAGATTACTGTTTCAATGCAGGAAGCATTCAGCAGTAATTAGAATTAGTCTGCCTATATTTATGAAATGAGGTATTGTAACTATTTACACACTTTTTATTGTTCAGAATGTCCTCATCTTTATTGTCATATTCAGGACGTTTCTAGCCTTCTTCACATGATATATAGAGCAGAGGTGAACAAAAACTTGGAGAATTGAGTTACTAAAAAAATAACTAAAACTGCGATATCAGAAAAGGCAAGGCGCATGAAACTAGAACAATCTACCATGGTGGATGAAATAAAGGGTTTTGTTCGAAATCCCATCGTATATCACTTGTAGAAGGCTGAAGTATATAATGGACAAAACCTCATGAATATGACAATAAAGATGAGGACAACAGTTCAAACAATGTAAATAGTAAATAGTTAACATTAGTGTCAGTTAAAATTACAAAATCTTTCTCTTCAAACAGTTTTTCAGGAAAATTGACTTCTCAAGTCCATTAACTGTTATAGCTCTTTCTAGTACAAATGGGAGTTTCCTTCCTAACATTTTGTTTAAGGTAGTATGGAAAGTCAACATCTCAATTATATCATTATTTTCCCTTTGACTTACATATGTTATCTATGTTAGTTGTTGCTACTATTAGAAGTGATAAAGTTTTTGCAGTTTAATAAAGCTCTTTGTAAATCTGCAGTTCCAGTCTGTAAGATTTGATAAAGGGTTATCTTTTTTTTTTAAACTGACAGGCTCAATTACTTGAAGCCATTTTTAAACAATTATCTGAGAAAAAGGCTGTACATAGATGATAGTTTATAAATTTTTGAAGGAATTGGATGCTACACATGACATCCACATGAGTGTCCTGAGCTGACAAGGTTATTTAAGTACTTGAGTTCTGAGACCAATATTTTGGTTTGTAGCATCCTGCAGTATTGAACCTAACTACCCCTGATGCAGTTTATCCAATGTACAATTTTCTTATCTCCAATAATAAATTTCTAAAATGTAAATTTGTATATATTTCATGCTAAGTTTTAATCAGTTGATGAATATTTTACCTAACAATATTTCTTATAATTATAGACACTATATTTAGCTAATACATGTGCATGAGTAGACATGCTAGTTTTTTAAACAGAGATATTAATATCTATCAGCCTAGATGTCATAAAGAAAATGTATCTCTCAACAGGAATCAAGCCTGCATTTCCTTTCTAATCAGGAAACCACTTTCAAGCAAAAAAGAATCAGCAATATTATTGGTCCTGATCTGGTGGCTCAGCTTCACTCACTTTCCCATTACCATAAGGTTGCCTCTCTGTGCCTTTTCTGTAAATACTTTCATGGTAATTGTTCAGATGGGCTCTGCTATGGTACCTAAACTTTTTGAATTTAAGCACAGTACTAGACTGGCAACAAGATATCATTAATTTACAGTTGAGCTGGCTAGATGTAGCCACAGTTATATAGCTAACAGTTTCTTTTCTTGTACTTCTTGTGGAACTCCCTTCTGGCTCTGTTTAATTTAAATTTTTGCAGATTAAAGTTGGCTGGAAAAGCCAACTTTAATCTGCAAAAATTTAAATGCAATATCAATCACTACAAAAGTCTGTTTCATGTTTGAACACAATCTTCAGGCCATCAATATACCAACCAGAACAATCCATTTCAGATAGCCAGAAAACTGCATTCAAGCATTGCTTGAACACAATTGCTGCTTGGTGTTGACCTCAGTGTCCACTTCTATATTTACATATGCTCTCTCCCTGATATTGATCACTTTTACCCATAAAACATTAAAAGTATATTTTTATCATTCATATATATATATATATATATATATATATATATATATATATATATATTTGTACACTTCAGGTGAGTGATTCATTGTGCCTTCTTGGGCTAACATGAACTGGAAAGACTACAATGAATTCATTGCTCGGTCAGCTGCTAAGAAAGTTGGTCCACTGTGTCATGCTAGACAATCTATGTTACATATCTATAAGTATACCATTTGTCCAGGCTTTGAATATTGCTGCCACATATAGTCTGACGATCCTGCTATATATTTAGACATTCTTGATAAAATCCAAAGAAGAATCAGCAATATTATTGGTCCTTACCTGGTGTCTCAGCTTCAGTCACTTTCCATCACTGTAAAGTTGTTACCCTGTACATTTTATATAAATACTTTCATGGCAATTATTTGAATGAGCACTTCGCTATTCATTGGGGTTAGATTTTTAAATTTGTTGTTTTATTCCCCTCCCACCACAGACAATGAATTGTACATATGCGGATTAGTTAGGACTTTCATTGAGACATTGTGGTATTATGGTGGATGCAAAAAGAAAGTTAAGTAAGAATGTGTTGTTATGGTGTAAGGATTATTGTTGTAT
>OZ038485.1:26635819-26660819 GCA_964036315.1 Acanthosepion esculentum | reverse complement strand
AGGCTTGGAACGTTTAATATGTGTAGAAGGAGATGCAGAGTGGAAAATAATTTGTCACCTACAAGGCCATGTAGACACTTTTAAACACTATCATAACTGTGGTTAACTATGAATATTTAGTAAGTTCATCTTGTAGATAACTCCATTGGCCTTATCTGTCTATAAATTTAAACTTCCGACTAGAGAGAGTAAAGTCCAACCTTTTTCCTCCAGAACTGTATACAAGTGCTTTCTCAGTTCAGAGATTAAAAATAACTTTGAGCAAATGAGCCTTGTCGGCCTTAGAGAGGACCATCCTTCTTTGAACCTTATGGACTGGCACAACAGAGTCACAAACAATGATCTTTACCAAATAACAGAAATCTCAACATTTGAAGACTTTCAACAGCAATATGACCAAAATAGATAGCAAAACGTTTTCAAACAAAAGGTTAGGAAGGCAACTCCCATCAATGCTGGAAAGATCAATAAGAGTGGAGTTGGGAAACCTATTTTCCTGAAAAATTGTTTTCGGAGAAAGATTTTATAAATGTCAACTGAAAGTAGCAGTTTGGGCAATGATAGCCAAACGTTTCCTTATAAGGAAACAGCTAATAATATCATTACCATACCTGATTTTTCTACTTCTTATACATGAAGAAAGCCAAAGAATATATCAGCCAAAACATCGTAGACAGAAAAATTACAAAAAGAATGAATTTGGTGATATTGAGAGTTCAATCCCTGGGTCAGGCAGTGGAAACATAGTATCAGTGGATTAAAGGTTTCACTTTAAAATTCCTTGAAGGCTACCTTGATTATCAAACACCTAAAGAAGGAAAAAGGACATGATAGCTGTAATATTGAGATAATAATAGTGATTGATTTTGTTTTTATGGGTTACCAACCTTTTGTTGGTTATTTATTTTTTGTAAAAACAATTCTTTTTCTATGAGTGAATATTGCATTAACAATTTTTCCAGATACAAGTCCTACTATTTAGCCCATAACTGGGGGAAGTAGATGGATTCATACCTTTCCCAAGAGTATTTGCATGTAAGTGAATACAACAAACTTAACTGGAATTTGAAATTGGCTCTCTGATTTCTCATTCTGAGCTCCTATCCATTACACCACCTGCACATCCTGATAACAAAAACAAAATCAAAGAGTTTAATCAGAATATAAATAATAAGAATGTGTTCATTTCTCAAAAAATTTTTTCAAGTATAGTTACTCTTCCACGGATAGCCAACAGTGAAATCACACTGAAAACACCAGTTCTTGTTTGATCACGGAAGTTAAGCAACATTGAGCCAAGTTAGTACTTAGATGGGGTACTGCTTGGAAACACAGGGTACTGTAAGCAACTTGCTACAATCTAAAATATGTTTCAGCTTTAAATAACCTACAAAGGGTTGATAAGCCATAAAAACCAATCAGCCTCCCTAAATAATACACAATGTGCATTATATTCATCAAAAAATCTCAAAAGGGTAATTAATGTCTCAGCAATTTACTAAGCGTAATTTAGATGTGGCACAAGGCTAAAAGTATGAAGCACCCAGTGAAGATCAAACTCATGACTCAGTTCTAATTGATCTAGTAAGACAAGCTTGTTAACCATTACACTATGTTGAGGTGGCCCTTATTTACTAACCATAGCTGAGTTGAGGCACAAGTATGGGACACCTAGTGAGGATTGAGCTCACTGTTCAGTGGTAATTGATCTAGCCAGACAAGTTTTGTAACATTACACCATGTCAAAGTGCTCAAATGTCTCAGAATATAAATACGGCCAAAAAGAGAACAGTGCATCAAAGATGCTGCATGTCATAGTTGAAAGTCCACATTTCCTTTGATAGGAATAAAATGCAATTTCTCTATATATAGGAAAATATTGCAACACTCATCCCTTTTGCATCAACTGGAAGCCCCTTATTTCATTAAAAGTAAAAAGCTAGTTAAGTATTTGGAACTCCACAGAGAAATGAAAAGACAGTGAAATATGGAGGCGATAGTTTAAGCCCTTGGAAAATTTCTGAAATGCCAAGCGAAAAGGCTGTTGGAAAAGGACCTTCCAGGAAATATCAAAACCATTCAGACAACAGCACTACAGAAAATAGCCTGAATACTGAGGAGAGTGCTGGAGTATAGAGAATGAAAAATAACACTGGCCTGCAATTTTTTTCAAGGTCAAATATATAATAGCTGATTTTAAGTCAGTTTTTTTATGCTGAATTCAAAAATCATACTCATTTTTTTTAATAAGATCAAATTTTTAAGCTACAAGCTCTTACTTGAAGTGTATAGAACAGTATTAAAACTATTTATTTTCTTGCTGAATTGAACAAATAATGCTAAATTTTGGGCTGACGTATTCACAGAAAGCTTACATTGTGCAATAGTAAACTGAAAAATACCCAAAAGAAGCAATTTGTGGATGAAAGGTCTTTTCAGGGACTTCCTCCCATGCTCGGCAGCCACCACATTCGATTTCAAGCACCAGCTACTGCTTTCAGTAAGAAAGTTTACATCCCACCGTCCTTGGTAGCACTCTTTCATAATGCAAATGTCTTAGTGAAAACACTCTGCTCTTCACCCAAATCTCCACAGTTCTTTGGGAAATAGTCCAAATGTGACCACAGAAAGTGCAGTTTGACTGACATTCATGCCCAAAGTAGGTCTTCAATTTCCTTCTCATATTTTGCACTTCGTTGGTTTCCGAGGAAGTTTGTAACTACTGACTTCAGTGACTGCCAGGCGAACAATTCAGTTTCACTCAGTGCTGCGTTAAACATTGGGTCCTTCATGAGTTCTCTTATTTGAGGGCCATCAAATATACCAGCCTTGAGTTTCTCCATGCTTATCCATGAGAACTTCTCCTGGAGGAAAGCAAACCTGTTGCCTTCCCTGTCCATTTCCTTCAAAAAGTTCTTCATTACTACTAACTTGATATGTAAGGGTGGAAGCAGTATTTTATTTGGTTCAATGAGAGTTTGACACTGAACGTTATGCAAGCCAGTTTTTAACTCCCTTGTCTTAACAGCCACTCTTGTCTGACATAGTGTTGGTTGTCAGCCCCGCTGTCCCAGAGAAACAGAAAACAATGATACACTTTGTGTACCCACCTTGGAGCCCTAGTACCAGTCCAAGCACCTTAAGACCTCCACAGATCAACCATTTGTACTCCTGGTAGTTAACAGTAGATAACAAATGATCCATTCTGTTGTGAGTTTCTTTCATTTGTACTGAATGCCTAATAAGAATAGATGAAAAACTATTCCCATTATGTAGAAGAACTGCTTTGAGACTTCTGCTGGATGAGTCAATAAAAAGTTTCCATTCTGTGGCTTCATACTCTTAAGCCCACTGATTTGATCAGTCCAGCAATGTTGTTGCAATAAACCAATGATGACTTATCCTGGAATGTGAAAAACTGTCTTAATTCTCTCATGGTCTCAAAACCAGTAGAACATTGTTCCTGGTGCCAACAGATGTTTCTCTTTGAGAAGTAAACCCAGCAGCTGAGCAGATTCCATTAAAAGGTTCAAGTTTTGTTTCAGGTCATTGAGTTCTGCTTGTGTCAAGGGTGCTGGCTGGTTGTCATCTTCTGGCTTGTATGTCATTATGTTTGGAATCAGAGCTATATTCTATGTTACCATCTGGCTCAGGAACAGGAAGGTCTGAGCCATGAGGGATTGGTCTTATGGCAGAAGGAATATTGGGGTATTGAACACGGTGCTTGTTCTTGTGATTTATTCCTTTTAGACTGATCATGCTGAAATAGCTGTCTATAATGTGATCTTTTCCTTCCCTCCAAACCATTGGAATGGCAAATGGCATACTCTTCCTTTTACCATTCCTCCAATCCCTCAAGTTTTCCACACATGTTTTACAGCAAACGTGGGGAGCAAATGGTCCCCTAGTTTGACTCCAAAGTAATTGCCATATGCCTTCTTCACAAAGTCAGTAATTTTTGCTTGACAGTTAGGAAGAATCACATTACTGCAGATATAACAGAACCTGTCAGGATTATTCTTTCACTTGTGATCCATTTTTACAGGAATACAAATGTCAAGCTTAAAAGAGAAAAAAATAACTCAGCACTCAGCTCATCATTAGCACTAGACACAGTACATTAAAATCATTTTAAGCTGAAGGATATGCCTCACCCCCTCTAGGTACTTGGGTGTTAATGAGTAGGGTGGTACATTGTAGTTAGGTACACATACAACATTATACGCTATACTAAACATCAGGCACCTACGATCAGCTGTGACAAGTAGAATCCATAGGCTTTTGAATAAGTGTTATTATTGTGTACAACTTGTTTTGAATTATTGAAGCGCTTCTTAAAACCAGATCTGACTAAACACAATGAATGGTATTTTTGAAATGGTGATCATATATCACTTGATAAACCTTTGACCTTTGGAAAAAAATTTTTTAATGTAGGCCAGTGTAATAATCATAATAATTTGCATATTGCAATGATGAAAATGACAGATGATGATCAATCAAATTGATATTATTAATAATCTACATCAAATTTTCTAAGCCCTCTTTCCTCATTATTTATCCCAGAAATTCAAACTATCTCTTCTTGATGTTAAGCATAAGTTTCCTTTTTGTCTCTGAGGACCAGAAGAAAGCAACACACAACCTACCTTTCAAGATTGAGTGAATGGATGGCAGACCAGAATTTGGGAGAGATACGGCAAAAAGACAAAAGTTATTAAGCGCTACAAAAGACAGGAAATTGTGGAGAGCCATCATTGCCAAACTTCTGAAGAGACATGGCACACAGAAGAAGAATCTATATATTCGCACCATAGTACCTACTTACCTTCATACACAAGGTACACATCATGTTCCAAAAGCTGTATCCATTTTAAAAGGTGAAAGAAGTATAAAAACTCAACATAAGCAAGTATGTCTGACTTTTTACATCCCTTTCCTTTCACATGCTTTTATCTTTTATTTTTCTGTAGATTTCTTATCTACCATTCTTCACAGCTTCTTCCCTCCTTGCTGCTCTCCATTGTTTTCCCAATTCTGCTGTCACATGGAAATGAAGCAATATGGAGATGGTGACTATATATATATACAGTGTAACCCGGATATAAGATAGTTGTCGGGACCGGAGAAGAAGTCTCTTATATCCGGGTTTGGTCTATTATATATACATTAACACTGGCTCTAATTTGGGACGAGATAAAAATCTCTCTTATATCCGGGTTTCTCTTATATCCGGGTTACACTGTATATATATATATATATGAAAATTTCTCAGAGTTAACCTGGAGATAAGACAATTTTTGAAATATAAATGACAATAGGAAAACACTATTAATTGCTGACGCGTTTCGTCCAATGTGGACTTTCTCAAAGAAAAAAACGAAATGAATTTAATTAAACAAGGAATTTAATAAAAACAAAAGACAGAGTGTTCTTAGCAACTGGAATGTAGGGAACGCTATTTTCATATTGTTAACTGAAAATAACGTCAGTTAATGTCACGTGTGGAGAATATTATCTGTGTTGGCGGATTTAACCATTTTCTTTTGATTTTACAATATTGTTGTGTATGTTTGTTTGTGAGATCAGTAATTTTGTTAAGAAAGGTGAAATAGGGAAAAAACCTGGGCGTATATATAATATATATATACATATATATATATATATATATATATGCATATATTTTGGCAGCATATTTTCATTAAGACAGGTTTTGTTAAATAATTTAGACATGTTCTGTCCACTTATTCTCGATAGGATCCTTTCATATTCACGGATAAGCTTTTTTGTGTGGTTATTGAAAGATGAGAGGAAAATGTGTTGGCTCATATTGTATTTACCGGAACATTGACACCTGGAATTTCATATTGTATTTACATCAAGACCTGGAATTTCATACTGTATTTATTAGAACATCAACACCTGCAATTTCAAATGTAGCCTCGTGTGAAGGCAAATTGAAATTACTAATGAAAAATTACACACGCTAAACAGTAAAAAACAAGACACATAAAACAAATTAAGACATATTACTGAACACTAAATACTTACTCTATATTTAATGATGCCTTGATGATGACATTATGCTATGTCGAAAGTACTCGGAAATAAATACAATATGAACCAATAGTGTTTTCCTCTTGTCTTTTAATAACTGCACAAAAAAGCTTATCTACGAATATGAAAGGATCCTATCAAGAATATTTAGACAGAAAATGTCTAAATTATTTAACAAAACCTGTCTTAATATATATATATATGTGTGTGTGTGTGTGTGTGCTGAAACTAATATTAGATTTGTCTATATTTCTGAGATGATGTCATGCTATTTACACTGTTCAGACTGTTGTTCTCATCTTCATTTCCATATTCACATTTCAACCATTGTACAATCTAGTCTTCTTCAGGTGATATTAGTTAGAATTTGGAACTGAACTCTTTATTTTGAAGTTGAAACTGAGACATTCAAAGGCATGGCACATGAAATTAGAAGAATCTAAATAAAGGGTTTGGTTCGAAATTATAACTAATATCATCTGAAGAAGGCCAGATTGTACAACAGTTGAAACATTGTGAATATGGCAGTAAAGATGAGGACAGCTGTCCAAACAATATAGTGCAATTTGACATAAGGTTGTAGTGAAAATGTATCAAACTGTCCCAAATTCATAGTGCTGCACATCAAAATAACCACAAATCTACACTTCCCACAATCAGCTTTTTTTTCCCTCCTGACTTGTTCAAAGGCAGGGACACTAATCTATAGGCAACACATCTATTAGGTCATCCCATGAGTTCTGTCCAAATTTTAACTTTTTGTTAAAATGAACGAAATTTAAAGAGTATTTTATAATGTCTAATCGAGCTGAACATTATTTTTATGTTTAGATGCATTTAAACTGATCAAATTTTATTTCAGAGAACAATAAAATTAAATTTTGTTTGATTAAAACCCTGCTAACATGGAAGTACTCAAGAATCATTTGAGGCACATAATGCTTTATGAGTTCAAGAAAGGAAACTCAGCAGCTGAAGCAACTAGAAACATTCATTCACTTTATGGAGAGGAATGTGTGAATGAAAGAACTTGCAGAAGATGGTTTGCAAAATTCAGAGGTGGAGATTTCACCCTTGAAGATCGAACTGGACGTCCAGTTGAGTTTGATGAAAAGCTTCTTGAAGCATCCCTTGAAGAAAATCCTGCTTTATCAGTTGAGGAATTGGCAGTGGTTCTCAGTTCAAACCATACAACTGTTCATCATCATCTTCAACAAGTTGGAAAAGTTCCTAAACTTGGAAAATGGGTGCCTCATGAATTGTCTGAAAACAACCTAAAATCCCGAGTTGACATCTGCTCTTCTCTCCATTCTCGCCAAATTGTTTCACCTTTTTTGGATAGACTTGTGATTGGTGACAAAAAATGGATCTTTTATCGAAATGTTAAGCATCGTAGACAGTGGCTTGGTAAAGGGGAAGGACCCCAGCCACAGCCGAGAAGGGAACTTCATGGGCAAAAGGTTCTTCTTTCAATCTGGTGGGATTGCCAAGGAATAACCCACTTTGAATTCTTACCACCTAATGCAACAATTAATGCTCAAGTATACTGTCAGCAATTAGCGAGTTTGAACCAAGCTTTGAGGAAGAAAAGACCTGCTCTAGTGAATTGAAAATGGGTGATGTTTCCTCTGGACAATGCACGACCACACACGGCAAGAATCACGTCACAAAAGATCGAAGAACTTGGTTGGGAGAAAATTCCTCATCCACCTTATTCTCCCGACCTTGCTCCTTCAGACTACCATTTGTTTTGTAGCTTACAGAATCATTTGGAAGAAACAGATTTTGTAACACAGGAAGAGGTTAAAACTGACATCTGTGAGTTCTTCAAATCAAATCCAAAAGAATTTTACAGTAATGGAATTAGTAAGCTTGTTAATAGATGGAAGGAAGCCATAGATAATCAGGGAAAATACATTGTTGATTGAATCTGTAACTAAATGTAACATTTGGTCACTTGTTTTCTTTATTCAAAATTTGGACAGAACTTATGGGATGACCTGATAAATGTCATTCAAGGTTTTGTGGACAATACACACAAACATATCTCCACAGAACAATTGACCAATTGCAAGAGACATCACAAGCAACTAACCAGAGAGCTCTTTTTCTATTTTAAAGAAAAAGAGAGAGGCATGACACTCTAGCTTGGTTTCTAGAAAGAAAAGAAAATTATCTTCACTTGATTTTTGCAGATGCAGTCAAGAACACATGTCACATGTTCCTTCAGATAGAATAATTAACTAATCAAATAGTTCTGATAGGTTGAGTCATAATTAATTACCATTTTAATTATCAATTTTATTTGTAAAAAAATAAAGTACAATTAGATTTTCTTCAATTTATTTGCAATAACTTGTTGCCATTTATCAGGCAGCGTTTTGATACCTTTTGAATAAAATACTGCCGGTTTTGATGCAAAAATTTCATCGAAAATCTCTAGAATTTGGCTTTCATTAGAGAAAGTTCTTCCCATAAAAACATTTTGCAGTGATTCAACAAGATAATAATAGCTTGGTGCAAAGTCATGGGAATATGGTGGACAGGGTAGAACAGACCAATTAAGTTACAAAACATTTCCCATGTTATACTTGCTCTATCTGGCACTGCATTGTCATGGAGAAGAACAATATTTTTCTTTTTACAACCAAATTCTTATGGACACATTGCAGCTGCTGGACATATAAATGTGCATGTAGTGTTTAATTGCATTTTAGGAATTCTAAATGAATAATACACAAATGATCCCACCACATGTACGTTAACTTTCCTCCATGTAGCACAGCTTTGGGCATTGTTTGTGAAGATTTATCTTTTTGTATTAAACACCGTCATATGTAACACATTTTTGTGCATTTCCAGTTTAATGCTGGTTTTATATAATTTGATAAGAAGAATCACATGGTGTTAACTAATTTTGAGTAATATTAATACCAACATTTGAAGCCTAGAAATGGCAAATTTTGTACATTTTATACATTTCCTGTTTAATACTGATTTTTATGTAATTTGATATATAGAACCACATGGTGTCAATTAAAATTCATAGAGCTGCACATCTACACTTCCCACAAATCTACACTTCCCACAAATCTACACTTCCCACAAATCTACACTTCCCACAAATCTACACTTCCCACAATCAGATTTTTTTCCCTCCTGACTTGTTCAAAGGCAGGGACACTAATCTATAGGCAACACATCTAGATTATTCTACCAATCCTGTAGAAAACACATCCACATATTCCATCAGCTGTTTTCTATTATAAATGATGGATTAAGGCTGCCGCCATTTTTTCTTTGTATCATTTGATCAACGGCATCAGCAGGCACAGGTCTCAGCCTATCTGAAGGTAAGTGAATTTCTTCTGTTCACATCCATGGATCTCTGATGTGCACTTTGTCATAGGGGAACAGTTTTCAGCTTTCCTGTGGAAAACTACCTTACTTTTGGCCTCCTTCTCCACGCAGGGATTTTTTTATCATTTCACCTCAAGCAAATCGAACAAATATACCCCAAGGGATATCCGACAATTGGATTATATTGCCCAATATACGTTGGATATCCACTATATTAAAAGGGCTGACAATGTAGTAGCTGATAGTTTGTCACGATCAATGATACAGTCAATCAATGCACAGCCATTGAACTTTGACTCTTTAGCAGAAGAATGACACTACTTTTGAATCAGTTAAAGAAAACACATCACTACAGTTAAAACAACCCCCTGTGCCATTCGGTAACACTACTGTATATTGTGACATAAGCACAGGATACTCTTAGGCCCAATGTACTACCTTCTTTGCAGAAAAAAATATTTGAACATTTCCATTCCCTGTCGCACCCTGGTTGAAGAGCAACTACCAAGATGATTAGTGATCATTTTGTTTGGTCAAATATGTCCAGTGACATAAATCACTGTATGTAGACTTGTTTAAAATGCCAGCAAACTAAAGTACAACAGCATACCAAGTCTCTGCCTAGTACATTCTCTAAGCCTGATGGAAGATTCACCCACATCCATGTTGATTTAGTGGGTCCCTTGCCTGAAATTGATGAGTACCAATACTTATTGACAATAATCGATTGTTTCACTCATTGGCTGGTAGCCATTACTTTAAAAAAGTACTTCAGTGGAAACAAAACCAAGGTTACAAATAGTGTAAATGAGAGAAGAGACTGGGTATAAGAAGAATTGAGGAAAGGATAAAAGATGAACAGGATTCAAGAAAACAGAAGATGGTGATTGACATTGAAGTTAAATTTTTGAAGATAGTAGTTTTCACAGAAGCAAATAAATGGAAGGGATTTCCACAGGTTGGAAGTGTGAGAAAAGAAACTGTTGGAGTAGAAGTGGCAGTTACATTTAACCAATTCAACAGTAAAAGAGTGGGACCTAGATGCTAATACTAGGCTTAAAATCTCAAAGTCAGGGCACGAGGGAAGAAAGCTCATCAGAGCAAATGCCATGAAAATATTTGTAGAAAAGACAGAGGGAAGCCATATCACATTGGTGAGAAAGGGACTGAAGTCGAGATGCCAAGTCAGGATTGATTACATTGCAGATCCTTCTTTGGATTTTGTCAAGAATCTGGAGATGAATAGCAGAAGCAACAGACCAGATATGGCAATAGTATTCAATCCATGGATGAATGGTAGATTTGTAAATGTGCAAGAGAGACTCTGACGAGAAAAACCTTCTGCCACGACTCAGTGACCCAACTTTCCTTGCAGTAGATGCAGATATTGATTCAATGCAGTTGTTCAAGAAGACACAGTATGTTGGTCTCCAGGAGTCGAGCATCAGTTATGCTGATGGTGGACAGGATAGTTTCTCTATCGTGGTTAAATGAGAGCAGTTTAGTTTTGTTATATACTGTACCTATGAACACTAATGAGTATGTTCCAATCCTCATAAGTACATTGGAAATTACGGTAAGTAGGAGTAATATGCTGTCTAAGTAGTCCACCACTAGCAGTTGTTTACCTACTTCACGCCGCTGGAGAGTATTGTATTTTGTTGATGTTATAAAGATTACCATTTCATTTCCAAC
Organism: Acanthosepion esculentum; assembly: GCA_964036315.1. Taxonomy (NCBI): domain Eukaryota; kingdom Metazoa; phylum Mollusca; class Cephalopoda; order Sepiida; family Sepiidae; genus Acanthosepion; species Acanthosepion esculentum. The sequence continues at coordinate 26,649,707 of OZ038485.1, read as the reverse complement.
TTCTGTTTTAGTTATTCCTCATTCAGTAACCCTTTCTCGGTTACAAGTTTTGGAGGCATTAAAATTTACAAGCCATTTCCTGCCTCAGTTTACCACTGATTGGAAGTCCTTTTCAAGAGCAGCGGCCAGGTTAGCTCTAACAACTTTGCTATTGAGACAAGAGTAAATGGTAGTGCCATCTGCATAAATGCCTACTTGAGAACTGATGACATCAGGAAGATCATTGATGAAGATCAGAAATAGTGCAGGACCCAGGATAAAGCCTTGGGGGACACCCACGTTCATGTGAAAGGATCTGGAAGTGAACCCATTGAAAACAACCTTCATTTCATAATTTGAGAGAAACGATTTTATTAAATCAAACAATTGTCCTGTAATACTGTAGCCCTGGAGCATATGTAGAAGACCAGCATCCCAAACCCTCTCAAATGCCTTTGAGATATCTTGAGTCACAGCTTGATATTATCAAGAGCCTGATATACATATGCACATCAGCAGTAGACCTGGTACAAGTCTCTTCGGATAAGTTGTCTGACATAATACTAGTAGTGGGTAAGTCATCAGAGGGACCATGTCCAGCCACAGAAGATTGCACCCACTCCAGCCCACATGTGGCAACAACTTTTCATTTGATTTGATTCTTGTAAAGATGGAGCATGGCAGGAAGAGCCAGATAATTTCTAGAGTGGTATACGGAACCAACCGATTTTCAAGGCATTTTAGTGATGAATTGTGTTTCACTTGGGGTCTGGTGTAAGCTTGAGTCTCAGTAGACGTTCCAGAGAAGGGAAATTATTGAGAGTACAACTGTCCATCATGACTGGAGAATGCTCAAGGTCTCGTTGGTGATGCCAAAAAATTTCTAGACTCAAGGGATTACTGAGTGTGAAAGAATATGAGAAAAAGAAAAACATTATTAAGGAGAGAGAACAATAAAATAGTAATAGTTTGTTTAACCAGCATATCGACCGTCGTTGGGCCATTTAATACTGAAAAAGTTTGTTTTTTCTCAAAAAAGTATAGTTGGTAATATTGTTTTTCAAAAAAGTATAGCTGGTAATACTATTTATCCAAAAACGTATAGCTGGTAATAATATTTTTTCAAAAAACTCATAGCTGGCAACAATATTTTTTCAAAAAAATATAGCTGGTAATAATATTTTTTCAAAAACGTATAGCTGGTAATAATATTTTTTCAAAAAACGCATAGCTGGCAACAATATTTTTTCAAAAACATATAGCTGGTAATAATATTTTTTCAAAAACGTATAGCTGGTAATAATATTTTTTCAAAAAACGCATAGCTGGCAACAATATTTTTTCAAAAACGTATAGCTGGTAATAATATTTTTTCAAAAACGTATAGATGGTAATAATATTTTTTCAAAAACGTATAGCTGGTAATATTTTTTCAAAAACGTATAGCTGGTAATAATATTTTTTCAAAAACGTATAGCTGGTAATAATATTTTTTCAAAAACGTATAGCTGGTAATAATATTTTTTCAAAAAACGCATAGCTGGCAACAATATTTTTTCAAAAACGTATAGCTGGTAATAATATTTTTTCAAAAACGTATAGATGGTAATAATATTTTTTCAAAAACGTATAGCTGGTAATAATATTTTTTCAAAAACGTATAGCTGGTAATAATATTTTTTCAAAAAACGCATAGCTGGCAACAATATTTTTTCAAAAACGTATAGCTGGTAATAATATTTTTTCAAAAACGTATAGATGGTAATAATATTTTTTCAAAAACGTATAGGTGGTAATAATATTTTTTCAAAAACGTATAGCTGGTAATAATATTTTTTCAAAAACGTATAGCTGGTAATAATATTTTTTCAAAAAACGCATAGCTGGCAACAATATTTTTTCAAAAACGTATAGCTGGTAATAATATTTTTTCAAAAAACGCATAGCTGGCAACAATATTTTTTCAAAAACGTATAGCTGGTAATAATATTTTTTCAAAAACGTATAGATGGTAATAATATTTTTTCAAAAACGTATAGCTGGTAATATTTTTTCAAAAACGTATAGCTGGTAATAATATTTTTTCAAAAACGTATAGCTGGTAATAATATTTTTTCAAAAACGTATAGCTGGTAATAATATTTTTTCAAAAAACGCATAGCTGGCAACAATATTTTTTCAAAAACGTATAGCTGGTAATAATATTTTTTCAAAAACGTATAGATGGTAATAATATTTTTTCAAAAACGTATAGCTGGTAATAATATTTTTTCAAAAACGTATAGCTGGTAATAATATTTTTTCAAAAACGTATAGCTGGTAATAATATTTTTTCAAAAACGTATAGCTGGTAATAATACTTTTTCAAAAACGTATAGCTGGTAATAATATTTTTTCAAAAAGAAATGTGCTTGAAAAGACCTGGAAGTTCACCATTTGCCCATAGCTGGGACCCCAACAGGTGCTACCACCCCGGGTCAGGGTGGACCTGGGAACACCAGCAGTTAAGAGGTGGTTCCACGCTTCCTCAAAACCTCCTGATCAGAGGCCTTGCTGTTGGATTCAGTTTAACGTTGTACCCAGGACGGAACAATAAAAGAACAGGAATTAAGAAGACAGAAGATAACAATTGACATTGCATTTAAATTTTCGAAGATCAAACTTGACGAGAACGCAAGAAGCCAGAAGTGAGTTCCACAAGTGAGAAGTGTGAAAGAAGAAACTATTAGCATAGAACTCATGATTACATCTAACCATTTCAACTGTAAAATAATGAAACTTTTCCATCATTCATGTATTGCATTTAAATTCATAAAGCCTAAGTACAACAGAGGAAATCTTATCAGAACAATTACCATGGAACTATTTATAGATACGTTACAGTAATGGAAAAGTGACTGGAGCTGAGACTGATAACATTGACGATTCTTCTTTAGATTTTATCAAGAATCTCTAAGTACATAGCAGAAGACTGGATGTGAGAGCAATATTCAAAACAAAGATGAATGGTAGACTTATGAATATGTAAGATAGATTCTGGTAAGAAAAACTGTCTTAGATGACACAACTTTCCTAGCAGCAGAGCTAGGTATTGATCCAATATAATCTTTCCACATCATCTCAGCGGAAAACATTAGCCAGAGAAGGTACAATAACTCACTCTGCTGGAGGTTAGCATCAGGCATGCTGATGAAAGGAAAAAATGATTATTATTGGTCAAATTTAATAAAACTTGTTCTTGTTGAATAAGTATCTATATATACATATATAAATATAAAAGTGGACATTAAAATCAACACCCAGAGGCAATAGTCTGTATCATGCTAAATGCAGCCACCAGGCCATGTGCATTGTTTTTGTTCAGATTTTTATATATACAGGTCAGTGATGCATTGTGGGTATTCTATTGTATTATAACTGTTATATGTTGTTTATTTATTATTTGCTTATTTGTTTAGATTAATTTATTTTGCTTGTTCTTGTTTATTTTATTTATTTATTTTCATTTATTCTTGTTCATTTTCAGTTTTCAATTTTTAAGTAATGTAGTAAAAATTTGTTTTTATGTCTGCATTTTGAGATGAGTTCTGATCATTTATTTAGTAGTTTGGTTTGGTTTGGTTAAGTAATTATAGCTATTTCTCAATTGATTGTTGTAAGCTAATGTTCTTTTCCCTATTCTCCATGATATTTTTGGTAGGATGTTTTTTGTTTTTAATCTCTCAGATATGTTTAGAAAGCACTGTGTTGTTCATGTATTTACTATTTGTAAAGGATATATATGTATATATGTGCGTGTGTGTATGTATAAGTATGTATATATTGTGGATGAATAGTCTACAGTCAGAAATATAGTCATTAGTATTTCTTGTTTAAAATAATTTTTCATCATTAATTCATGGATTTAATTGATCCATTTACATATTTAAAAATTGAAATTAAGATTAATTCCAAAATACATATTAACATATATTTTATCAAGAAACAAGAAGTATTTTTGGTTTTGTTTGTATTTTAATGTTTCCTCATCAGGAAAATAATGGCTGAAAATCCCTCATTTATAAAAGGAAAACATCACAACCTTCAGCAATACACATTCAAAAGCTGAATTAAATAAAATGTTAACAGAATCAGCCTTTCTTGTTTATTATTCACATTAATTTCCAATATCCATTCATCATTTCTTTTAGTATCTATACATCTGTATACATATATGTATGTATATATCTATCAAAACCTGTTCATATCTATCTATATATGTATATACAGGGTGTCCATAAAGGTCGTATGCACATTAAAATATTTATAACTTTATTTGTATTTGCGATAGAAATAAGCTGTAAAAAATATTATAAAGTTTAATGTACCTCGTTTTAAGTATAGCTAAAATAACTAATGTGATTTCAGGCATTACTGTAAATCAGTTGGCAAATGTTTTCCGTGAACTTCAAAATCGTATTACCCTTTGTATTGCTAATGATGGAGGACATGTGGAAACTTTAAATAAAATTTCAATAAAACCTTAAAAAATATAGATTTACTTCTTTCTAATCCTTTTTACAAATTATTTCTATTGCAAATACAAATAAAGTTATAAATTTTTGAAAGTGCACATGAACTTTATGGACACCATGTATATATATATATATATATATATATATATATATATATATATATATATATATATCTCAGAACCGGTTCCTTATCTATATATACATTTCAACTTGTTCATTATCTATCTGTCTATCTATACATCTCAACCTTTTCATTATCTATTTATACATCTCAACCTGTTTATTATCTGTCTATACAGCCTGTTATCTCTCTCTCTCTCTCTCTCTATATATATATATATATATATATCAACCTCTTCATTATCTGTCTATATATAACCCACATGAAAATAAAAAAATTAAATATCTTTAAACATATATATATTATAAATATTACATATAAATACAAAGACATGTCAGAATTGAATAGACACCAAGATAAATTTTATTTCTGATTTGTTTTTAATAACCAAGATAAATTAACTTAGATTATTTGATTAAAATTGCAGATAACAATAGTGGAACATGCCATGAACCAAAGGAGCATCAGACCTATCCGAACTTCAGCGAGGACATATCGTGGGCCAACATGAAGGTGGTCTTAGTCAAAGAAAAATATCTGAAAATCTTTCAATACCTCTTTCTACTGTTAATAGAGTGATCGTACAATTCACCATAGAGGACAAGAAGTGCACGAAAACTCATCCAGGCTACCCTGGGCCCTCTGAAAGAACCATGCGTCTTGTCGAAAGAAATGTTGAACAGGATCCACATTGCAAGGCCTCTGACATAGCAACACAAGTTGATGTCAGTCCCAGAACAGCTGTCAGGTATCTTCACGAGCTGGGCTACTATGGCAGAGCTGCGAGAAGGAAACCACTTCTCCATCCAGCCAATAACAAACGCAGAAAGGATTGGGCTCATGAGATGGTGGAGAGACCTGTGACCTTTCGGACCACTGTCATTTTCTTTGATGAGTCAAGATTCGCATTACTTTTCGACAGTGGAAGAGTATGGGTATGGAGACTCTGTAGTCAAGAGTTTGATTTAAAAAGACTGCAGCCAACGGTGAAACATGGGGGCCTTTCAGTAATGGTATGGGGTGCAATTTGGAGTGATGGTCGCTCAGAGCTTGTGGAGTGTGATGGAAACATTTATTCAAACAAATATGTTTCTATATTAAAGAAAGGGCTCCTTCCAATATTCTCAAGTAGTAGAATGAGCAAAGTTGACTCCCTATTTATGGAAGATAGAGCTCTATGTCACACTGCTCAAGCAATGCAACATTGGTTGAGACAAAATGGGATCAATAAACTTCCATGGCCAAGTCAGTCCCCAGATATTAACCCTATTGAACACCTTTGGGGTATATTAGATCGAAAACTCTGCAAAAAGAACAGAAAGCCATCTTCTAAGCCCGAACTTTTAGGATTATTGCATGAAACATGGCAAGAAATCCCTCAAGATGATATTTGTGAACTCATCGCTAGCATGCCTAGAACAGTCCTTGCATTGAAAAAAGCAAAAGGGATGTCAACCAAGTATTAGTTATTAAATTTATGACCATTTATAATTACTTCATTTGTATAAATTACTTGTTTAATAAAATAAACGGATTCTGTGAGTGTCTATTCAATTCTGTCATGTCTGTGTATATATAAACATTAGGTGTTTTTTCCAAGTTTTCTTATTTTTGTATAGACCTTTCTAATACTTTCACTTTTTACTTCTATATATATATATATATATATATATATATATATATGATAAAAATGAAGTTTTAATATATGCTATATTTATGAGTTCAATTGCTCAATATCAGGGATGGAGTGTATGTAAATATAAAATTGGATACTGAAGTCAACATCAAATAGCTACAGTCGGTTTATTTATGTGTAAATACTTAAAATCATGGCCTGACAATTGTGTTTAAGCATGAAACAGACTGTCGTCACTGAGTGTTGCCCTCAATGTCCACTTTTATATGTTTACAAACATATATAGAGAGAGATATAGATATTGATTACTTCAAGGTCTTCTGATGTTAATTTGATGCTTAACAAGTGAGTATGCCTGCAAACCTAATAAAATAGACTTTTCTTTTAGAAATACTAAACAAAATTGCATGCAAATAGTACGTACATGAACAACACAGTGCTTTCTAAACATATCTGGGAGATTAAAAACAAAAAATACATCCCACCAAAAATGTCATGAAAAATAAAGAAAAGAACATTAGCTTACAACAATCTAAAAATAGATATAATTACCTTCCCCACTTTTGGGATTGTTTTTCTGGTTTTATCAGTTTTTTTACTATTACAGTTTCTTAAGATGATGTGACCATCACGCTTGTAGAGGCCTATATCATCTTTACTGATTAATTTACTGAATTCATGTAGCAAATGTATACCTATAAGCTCACAGATTTCTTCACCCTCAAAGTTTCCCATTGTAATGTCAAAGGTTCCTCCTTTCTTTATCCATGCATCTTCGTTGTCATAATAATCGTGATGATTTTTATTTCTTTTGTGTTTATTTTTATTTGTTCTTGAACTAGGGAGATGACCTTATCTGGCATGGGTTCTGTTATAGAAGGGTAACAATCTTTTATATTTAGTTGTATAAATTTGCAATTATATTTGTTTTCAGGTTGCAGAACCAGTCCATAGATGTTTTATGTTCTTCCACTGAATTACTGTTGTAGAGTAAATACAACACCCATGGTAGCATAAATGAATTAGGCAAGATGCCTTAAATAAAGAGCTCAAAGTGAGTCAGAAGAAGTTTGTTGGAGTCAGTCGCAGAGAATTTCTAATGACATCACGGTGAGTAACCTAAATGAGACATAATATTATAACAACTAGGAGTGAGTTATAACATCTACTCCTATAATAATTATAGAATAATACAATACAATAGATCTATTCATAATGCATCCCTAACCAGCATATATAAATACTCAATCCAAAACACAATGTACACATGGCTTAATAATTGCATTTAACCATGTCACCACTGGGTGTTGACCTCAATGTCCACTTTTATATTTACATATGCTCTATCCCTGATGTTGATTACTTTAACCCATAAATATAGCATACCTTAAAATTATCATATATATATATATATATATATATATATATATACACATATATATATATATGTATGTATGTATATGAGTGAGATAGAGAATTATATACAGAAAATAGGTGCCTCACAATGGGGTAAAATTTATCAAGTTGATCAAGCACACAGTTAATATTATGTTAAATTATGAGTTAAACTTAGTAAATTCAAGATCTGTCAAGAAAATATCCAGCCATTTAATATTAACAAAAATAGCCTCCCTTGGGTAATGGCACATTAGTCCCTTCAAGCTTCACACACTGACTCCAGCATCCCTTTCACTTTTCAAAACTGGCAACGTCCTCTTTTGGGATTGCCATCAGCTGTCTTGTACCATTCATCTTAATCTCATCCATATTACAAAATCACACCTTTAACAGCAACAGTGTTAGGGATTGCTAGAAATTGTAGGGAGATAAATGTGGACTCTCAGAAGTCTAGACATGAGTGATGTCATGTTTTGCCAAGGAAAATGTATAACGTTATATTGCCACAATAAGGATGCCAGACACCACTTCCCCATAGTATTATCCATTTTTTTATTAAATCCTTCAATCAGCAAAAGAGTTTGATGTTGAAGAAGCTTATATTTATTGCCTAACCTTTAGAAGCCTGCTTGTGCTAGACAACCCTTACATAAAAAACATCAACAGCCTTGTGATTGCTTTGAATTAGACATGACATTTTTATATTCAGATACCTTCTAGGGTTTTCTTTTGGGATCATAACCTGTGAATTATAGTTTTTAGGATCATAACCCATGGATCCTAATCCATGAGGCATCTCCAATAATGGATTTTTTCAGGAAATGTGAACTGTTATTAATAATTTCATACAAGTCTTGAGCATGTAACTCCTTCTGCTCTTGAGACAGGGGCTATGAAATCAAATTTTATGGTAAGATCCTCCATCAAAATCTCTGAAACATTCATCTGCAAAATCAGTAGATCACACACTTTAAATTGTTCGTTGCACCTCATATGCATTCAATGTTTTCAGCTATTGCAGAATATGTGTCACTTTCAGCAGACTCACTGCCAAGATTAAAGCATCGGGAACAAAGCTTTATACTGTTTTGACTGATTGCATAAAGACTGCACAACTGGTCGTTGAGGTAGTCAAAGGGGCTGGATACATTCTGGACATGGCACGTATTATTCACAGGTTGCAATAAAACTGCACAACTGATGTATTTGTGATATTCAAAATAGCTGGATACTTTCCGGACAGACCGTATATAGTGTGTGGGAGGGGAGGTAGATTCAAAATAGCTGGATACTTTCCGGACATATCTTATGTAATGGATGAGTGTGTGTGTGTGTGTGCGTGTGAGAGAGAGAGAGAGAGAGAGAGAGATTCAAAATAGCTGGATACTTTCCGGACAGACAGTATATAGTGGATGAGTAAATATATATGTATGTGAGAGAGAAAGAGAGAGATATTCAAAATTGGCTGGATACTTTCCGGACAGACCTTAAACATATCCATTATATGTTTAGTGGATAAGTATATATATGTGTGTGTGTGTGTGTGTGTATGAGAGAGAGAGAGAGAGAGAGAGAGAGAGTGTTCAAAATTGGCTGGATACTTTCCGGACAGACCTTATATAGTGAATGAACGTGTGTGTGCATGTGAGAGCGTGTATCCAGCTATTTTGAAGTCTCTCTCTCTGAAAGACTTCAAAATAGCTGGATACTTTCCGGACAGACCTTTATACTAGCTGTGTATGTGTGTGTGTGTGTGTGTGTGAGAGAGAGAGAGAGATACAGAGAGAGAGACAGAAAGAGAATAAGAAGTGAGAAGAGTAATTTAGGAGAGAATAAAAAAAAGAGAGAGTTTGAATCACAGATAAATAACCATGAGATATAGAAAAACAGATAATGAGCACAGAGGAAAAATGAGAGAGATATTGATTAAAAGACAGAAAACTGTGAAGAATATGGAGAGAGAGAGAGAAAGAGAGAGAGATGAAGAGTGATGGGAGTGAGAGGGAGAGATGTTTTAAATAAGAATAGATTGCTTATTTACAGATTGCAAAAGAAGAGTTGATTTATTTCGATCGCCCCTCAAGGACAATTACCATTTTGTTTATTCCTTTGCCATTTTCCTAATGCTTTCCACGACTTTATGACTTTTAATAAAATAAAATAACCTTAAATAAAATGTCTTACTCAAATTAATCTCTGAAAATTTAATAACATTTTTAAAGTTTCTTTCTGTATTTTTGACACAAATTGGATTTTTCCCTATCCAGCAACAACTCATCTAAAATATCTGATTTAGTGAAAAACGTTTTCAACAAAATAATGTGTAATCAATAGTTTGCATCATAAATAAAATTTATGGCCAATTGTTAAGAATAATAACAACAGGACAGAGATATAAGAAAAAAATTATAATTATTTTTACTGTTATTGTCATCATTATCATTTCATCATCTGATTATAATTTTTATTATTTTGCAAGGGTAATGAGAAGTTCTCAGCCTGACTTGCTTTCCTACAATTACATTTCTAATATTTAGTATATTTTTAATCATTTCACCCCGGCCCAAGCAAGGTGATAATGCCACTAAGATGCATAGGCTTACAGGAAGTGAAAGAGTATGAAAAGATTTACTGAAGAGAAAGGACAGGATACAGGAAGACTTAAGATGACGATTGACATTACATTTAAATTTTTGAGGATTCTCGGCAGAGGGGAAGCAAGAAATTGGAAAGGATTTCCACAGGCAAGAAGTGTGAGAAATGAAACTATTAGAATAGCAGAGATGGTTATATACACTCAAACATGATCTTTGTTTATTCTTATATTTTACAAGATGATGCTATTTGCATATGTACAACTGACAGGAATTTTTTCGAGTGCACAGACTTATGAAATGCTACTGAAGATTTCTCCTACTGACACCCTCCCAAACATATGATCAAACAACCAAACATTAGAATCTTTTTGCAAGGAAAGGCCTCTTTATCAGGTCAAGAACATTTCAGCCATTTTTTTGTATGACTCTCAAACTTGCATCGACACTGTGTTTGCATCTGTCTGTAGCAATCTGCATAACTCATAGGACTTTAGAATTTTGATCATTGTGCATTTTTTCCAGGTCAGCACATCTCCACAAGTGGCCAGGCTGCTGGGAAATGGATATGTTTATTGTCACAATCTTTAGAGAAAGATTACCAGCCGGCGATTGGCGAGCTTCTATCTGCTTATTATCCATAGTTTATAAACACTGTTGTCTACCCAATTTCAATCACAGATTTTGGGTCACCTCATGCTCTGTTTTTTCAGGCACTTTTCTAAGGTGCTGTATACTGGGATCATGACAATATTATCAAGAAATCTATGTTTTGAGTTAATTGATTATGGTAAGATTTGAAACCCAGGTCTCATGGTCAGAACACTAATGCTCTAATCCAATGGTTCTTAATCTTTCTTATCCAATACCACTGGAAATCTTGATATTCTATCTTGCAACCCCCGCAGATAAATAAAAAAAGAAAACTTGAATTTTCGGGTCAAATTGTCATCTACTATTTAATGAACTTGTATGTGTAATTAATACATTTTTAGGAAATATAAAAATGTTACTTACATTATTTGGACTGCTATCCTCATTGTTTTGGCTGTTGTATGCTCCGGCCTTCTTCGGGTGATTGGAATTTCAAACCAAACCCTTTATTTCAGCCACTTAAGTAGATTGTTCTAGTTCAACATGCCATACCTCTTCTGAATCTCTCATTTCCCTTTAACTCAACTCTCTAATTTTGGTTTACCACTGATGTGGCCTGGAATTGAACTCACAACTATTTATGTCTAGTCACTGGATCTAACCACTGGGCAATGTGTCCTTGAAGACATTTGTGCATGAATTTTTTTCGACTTATAAGCTTAATGTCTCAGCAACCATTTTGCTGAACGAAATAAAGGGTTTGGCTTGAAATTCCAATCACCTGAAGAAGGCCGGTGCGTACAATGGTTGAAACGTTGTGAATATGGTAATGAAGATGAGGATAACAGTCCAAATAATGTAAATAATGTAAGTAATCATACCTCATCTCAGAGATATACACAGATAAAAATGTTAAATCAAATCATTTTAATATTTAATGAAACTTTTGTTCTTGCTTTTTCTTTATTATTTGAAATGTGGGGTCCTTTTTGCTGAGCGCAAGGTGCATTTCATGCTTAGAACTGATACAATTTTGACATTTCGTTTTGGCATGAAGACAATTGGAACAATGTGTTTAAAACAAGATGTGTTGTTGCTAATGGAACAAGTATACCAAGTGCTTTCTTAGAACAGCTTGGGAATGCTGTTATTTGTGATACCTTCAAATTCTCTAATGTCTTAACTTCAAAATCCATTTTTGTGGCATTATTTTGCTGGATTCCAATAATTCCCTTCCACTGGATCATCGTCAGGTATGGCACATAGTTGTAATCGAAAGGGGTTGCTTCTCAGACAGTCATTGAGTTTCCAAATTTCCTCATCAAATGTGTCAGAGTTAGCTCCTCCTCAGTTCTTTAATCCTTCAACAGGGGTCTCTCTCCCCTGGCTATAAATACTGGCTGACCCTTCGCCTCACTCTCTCTTTTCCACTTAGGCCTTGGGCCGCCACATCGCATGGAGGTGAGGTAAATCCCTCTTTTCAACTAACACCAATATGTGACCTCTCACAGATACAGCGTTTCCCAAATTCTGGGAACACGCTAAGAACAATACACGTATGTACGAACACTCACAACACACACACATAATTTCTCCATACAAACTCTATGTAACTGTTCATGTCTTTGTTTAACTTGTTATTAATATATATTTGTTTACATATCGGTCTTGTTTGTTAATTAAAGTCCAACATTCTCATGTAGCTGGACCGGCTAACAGGAAATTTTAACTTTCTGATATCTCTTCACATCTTCACCCTACGGTCCACTACAAATGCATTCAACAGCAGCTGAAATTTTTTTTTACAGTAAGGGTCACCCTGTACAAGGCCAGGGCAGTTTATATGGATAGGAGAACATAACAGTTAACTCTAGACTTGAACAGGTTAAGACCTTACTTTTTTTGAGTAGGTACACGTTTACTTATCATCCCTCAGTTGCATCTCTGTCTTTGAGCAGAGTGCACTCAGGGGCTTCTCTGTCAAAGGACAGAGAGGCAACCAAGAAAAATATACTGAGAGGTGCCCAGCCCTGGGGAACTGCTGCCCAAGGCCGCACCCTCCCATTTCACCAGCGGGAGGGAACGGTGCTCGCACCAAGGCCAGCACAACTGATGGTTGCGGGTGCTGTGGGAAATTTTTGTCACTTGCCCAGGTGCACGCGCTCAGGTCCCCACTTTAAAAAGACCTTGTGTCACATCTTGTCCTGGTGGGGGAACGATTAAACACCGTGTGACCAGGGAACTATCCTCCTGAGAGTTAGTACCACAGGGCAGTAGTTTTCAGGAAGAAGCTGTTTGAGTAGAACTTACTTCTCACCAATGAAATACAGAAGAAATGTGGGTGGTTTGCTGCAACGTAAGTAGCATTGTGGGTCCTATCCATGAAGGTCAGACCTTGTGGGACCAAGGAATGTAGTTTGTCCAAGCACTTTCCATGGAAGTAGTGATAGATCAGTGAGAGTCTCGCCACATCCCACCTGTGAGGGAGAGGTTGGAGGATGGAAAATAATTTGTTACCCACAAGGACTTGGAGAAGTTTTTGAACTCTCTCAAGACTGGAAAGTGAGGAATGGCCAATTTCCATCCAAATATGGTACATCAGGCAGATAACGCCAAAACCCAGAAAACGTCTAGCTCCAGCTAACTTAATGAATGGATAATCAACCCAGGAAAGAAGATAATACCCCAAGTGTACATCTCATTTGCCCAGAAGTCAAGGCAATAGAACTTGTCCTTGGGTCAGAAACATTGTACCGGCAAGAAACCTAGGATACCAAGGCAAGTTCACTCATATACATGAGGACTAAAAACTCATTGTGAAAAGGTGGGTAACAAAGACTGATCAGGAGTGCATGTGCATCCCCTAACCCTATTTGATTTAGTATCATAGAAACATAGTCACTAGGACAGGGGCATACATAAGCAAGTTACCTATTCTGCTAAAAAAAAAAAAAAAAAGAGAGAGAGAAAGTTAAGGCTTAGAATTACAACTACTCCTGTCACAGACAACAAACAGGAGTTGACAGTTAGTTAGCAAATTGATTTGAGCCAG
>OZ038485.1:26558319-26628319 GCA_964036315.1 Acanthosepion esculentum | reverse complement strand
GTACACATATATATATGTACACATACACAGATACAGATATACACACACATGTACACATATACATATATGTACACAAACATGCACATATATGTACACATACACACACGTATATATGTACACTTACACACATATATATGCACATACACACACACACACATATATATGTGTGTGTATTTTGGCAACAATCCTTCTTTTATACAAGTTTCATAAATACACATGGAGACCTACCAAATGCTATCCAGAACATTCTTGTTGATAATATAAATATAATAGCCTCATCCACATGTAAAAAAAGTCTAAAAATAATTGAAGCATTATTAATAAAAAAAGAAAAAGCCGACAATTAATAAAAACAACTATGAACATGGCCACAATATACTGACCATGTTTGGAAAAGAAAAAATTCTTGCCACTCTCGATACACACATAAAACAGTAAACACATTCAGTTAAAAGTAAAAATAAAATCATCCTTGATAATGGCTAAAAGCACTCAAACACACAAAACAAAAAAATTGGAGAATTTCTGCATAATTTATATCCAGAAAAGAAGAAAATTATAAGAACAAAAAAAAAAATAAAAAAACTCAACTGCAGTACCTTATTAGTCATATTTAATGAAAATCATATATATATATATATATATATATATATATACTCTCCCTCTCTCTATATATATATATATAGAGAGAGAGAGAGAGAAATAATGAAAGAAAATGGAAAAGCTATGCCGACAATGCATTTCACCATTTTATGGTACACAGCCTCAGGTCAGAATGAGAGAGACAAACCAGTGTTATCTTTATCAGATGCTATGGCCATAAACTTTGTTCTTTTTCTATTGAAGCAGTAAATGTATGCTGGATCGAAAGTTAAGCAACACTGAGTCTGATCAGTAAATAAATAAGTGACTACTTGGGAATAACAGATACAGTAAGCTTGGATGTGCAGTTGGTGCAATGGACAATGGCCTAGAATTGTTTATCAGAGAGCCAAGTTCCAATTCTAGTTGGCTTCATTATATTCACTTACCTTTGGAAAAGTTATGACACCACATCTTCTCCTTCAGCTATGGGTTAATTAGTAAGACTTGTATCACTAAATCATTATTATCTCAACAAAAAAAAATTTCACTATCTAAAAAGATTTTCTGGCTTTAAATAACCTGCAAAAGGTTGGTAAGCCATAGTGAAATAATCGATTAGATTAAAACCCATTACAAGCAGATCTTTTTTTCTCTATTTGTTTGGATAGTGCATTGAAAATGGTTGAGAAAAAAACAGAGAACTACTTGGAGTTGACTAATTTCAAATCGAACAGACATTAATGGCTACAATATGAAAAAAACATTAAAAAGTCTTTCTAGCTGTATTATCTCATAATTATTTTTATTACTTCTTCCTAACAAAATTCCCATGCACTTTTTCTTACATACAAATTTGTCCCTCATTCCGGCCTGAAGATGGCTACTATAAAGAGATAAAATGTGTAGTCTGAATAGCTTTACCACTTGCTATTTTACATTGCCCTAAAATTCTAATAAAACACACACACACACACACATATATATATATATATATAGAGAGAGAGAGAGAGAGAAGCATAATGATATTGATATATATATATATATATAAATATATATATATATATAGAGAGAGAGAGAGAAGCATAATGATATATATATGATATGCATAATGATTATATGATGATATATATATATATATATATATATATATATATATATATATATATATATATATATGCAGAAATATAGTCTTAAAGTGTGCTATATTTATGGGGTAAAGTGCTCAATATCAGAGATAGAGCGTGTGTAAATATAAAAGTGGACATGGAAGTCAGCACTTAGAGGCGACAGTCTGTTTCATGCTAGGGCAATCGTCAGGCGACTAGTGCTGTTATTTTTCTCGGCTATTTATATAAGGGTCAGTGGTGCATTATGGGTAGTCTATTTTGGCGGTTACTTTTACCGGAAGTGGCTTATTTGTTTATTTATTTATGTCAAATTGTTTTGCTTGTTTTTTGTTTGTTTTTTTTAATTTTTATTTTTATTTTTTATCTTATATATTTATTTATTTATTCTTTTATTTTGATCGGTGTTTTTGGTTAACGTAGTAAAAATTTGTTTATATAGCTTATTGTTGGTAGTCTATAATGGCCGTCATTACCGGAAATCGCTTGTTCGCTTATTTATTTGGGTCAAATTGTTTTGCTTGTTTTTATTTATTTTCATTTTTATTTTTTATCTTATATATTTGTTTATTCGTCATTGATTAAATCTGTTTGTTGAATTTGTGTTTTTTTCTGACTATTATTTAGGTGGGAACAGTTTTTAATTCATCTATTTAGGTTGGTTATCTTTATTTGTTTTTGTTTTGTTTTGTTTTTTAAACGGCTAGTTTATCGTAATCGGTTGTTAGTTTATTTATATATTTGGATGTGTTTAGATCGATTTATTATACTTGTTGTTATTTATTTGTTACACTATATCTTTTTGGCTTTCGGTTTTTAAGTAACGTAGTATATTATCTTTTATTTAATAAAAAAAAACAAAACACACACCACACCAAAAATATCTTGGAAAATAAGGAAAAAATCATCAGCCTACAACAACCTATCAAAAACCTGCAAACTTTGCTTGGAGGAAAAAATAGCTATCATTACCTTCCCAGATGAAAATAAATTATTAAATAAAAGATCCGAGCTAATCTCAAAATGTAGACATGAAAACAAATTTTTACTACGTAACTTAAAATAGAAAAATAAATAAATATATAAACAAACAACAATAAAATAAGCAAAATAAATTACTCCAAACAAATCATAAAACCACACCTGTTAGAATATACGAAATAAAATCAAAACAAAAGAACGGATGAAAGTTATAACTGTTATACAAATAAAAATAATAATAAAAAAACAAAAAAAAAAACATTAATAAAAGATAATATACTACGTTACTTAAAAACCGAAAGCCAAAAAGATATAGTGTAACAAATAAATAACAACAAGTATAATAAATCGATCTAAACACATCCAAATATATAAATAAACTAACAACCGATTACGATAAACTAGCCGTTTAAAAAACAAAACAAAACAAAAACAAATAAAGATAACCAACCTAAATAGATGAATTAAAAACTGTTCCCACCTAAATAATAGTCAGAAAAAAACACAAATTCAACAAACAGATTTAATCAATGACGAATAAACAAATATATAAGATAAAAAATAAAAATGAAAATAAATAAAAACAAGCAAAACAATTTGACCCAAATAAATAAGCGAACAAGCGATTTCCGGTAATGACGGCCATTATAGACTACCAACAATAAGCTATATAAACAAATTTTTACTACGTTAACCAAAAACACCGATCAAAATAAAAGAATAAATAAATAAATATATAAGATAAAAAATAAAAATAAAAATTAAAAAAAACAAACAAAAAACAAGCAAAACAATTTGACATAAATAAATAAACAAATAAGCCACTTCCGGTAAAAGTAACCGCCAAAATAGACTACCCATAATGCACCACTGACCCTTATATAAATAGCCGAGAAAAATAACAGCACTAGTCGCCTGACGATTGCCCTAGCATGAAACAGACTGTCGCCTCTAAGTGCTGACTTCCATGTCCACTTTTATATATATATATATATATATAGACAATATTAGTGCTAAATATACACATACATATGCAATTATATATACACATACATATATGTAAAAAAATAATTCCAAGAGGATATGATCCAGGTAGAACTCAATGTCCAGGATAGAGTAAGGATATAATAAAAAGATTTGAACACTAATATTTCATGGTCATAATTTATTCCATTGGAACCATAAAAATGATCAAATTCATCAGACCTACAAATTCAAAAAGAAAACAGAAAAAACAACTCCGGGAAAAAATTAGTAAGAGTATATGTGTGAGAGGACATGAAATCTATATAGAGGGGTAAATATATATATATATATATATATATATATATATATATATATATATACACAGGGTGTGAGTGGTATTTGAGGACATATTTAGTATGTTAAATAAACAGCAATATCTTAGCAAACAATGTATATATTTAATTCAAATTGACACAAATATCCTTCACGATAATTCTTTACCTAATTAATCTATGAAACCACCTTTAGCTTCAATGACTGCTTCTATTCAGGCTCGAAATCGTCGACAAGCTGCAATTAAGTGGTCCCTATTCATTTTGGACATCACCTGGATGATGGCGGCCTTCACTGCAGCTATAGTACTATGAGGATGTCAATTAGTCTCCCTTTCAATGATGCTTGACACGTAATAGTTCGTAGTATTTAAATATGGCGAGTTAGGGGGCCATGTGTTGGGGGGACACATGATCCTAAAAATTCTCTGATAACCACTCCTGGGTTACAATGGCTGTGTGAGAAGGTGAAGAGTCTTGTTAAAAGACATATGGCCTTCCATTGCATACTTTATTTATCCAGGGCATAACAACCATTTTAAGAACATTAATGTATCCAGCAGCATTGACCATAAGACCTTGTGGGAAAACGTAAGGTGGCATGACATGACCTTCACTGCTCACAACTCCTAAAACCATCACAATAGCTGGATATTCGGTGTGCATCACCCTGGGTACTTCAGAAGGAGATGCACATAGCCACCTGTCATTCCGTCTGTTTGTTTTCTGATCTTGGTCTAAGTTTTTTTTTTCAGAGAAAAACCAAAGCATGCCACGTTCGTGGGGATTTTTCACCTTATTCAGCAACCGTTTTGAATGCATCAGACGGTTTTCCTGTGTCTTCACCGATATGAATTGGCCTTTCCTCATTACATATGACATATTGAATGTTCTGATGTACCACGATTCTGATAGTCCACTCTGATACCTGGAGTTCTTTGGCGATGGACATCATTGATCTCCCGGGGTTCTCATCGATGATGTTTTGAACATTCCGTATAAATTCAGGTGTTCTCACAGTATCAGAGTGCTGTGAATGCTTTTTTCTTTTTGCTGCAGGGGAAACATTGCCGTCACATTCCTCTAGCTCCAACCGAGCCTTATGAACAAATGATCTGACAAGATGTAAAAAGTTACTGGTTTTTAAATCACTGTTTTGCAGCTAAAGCAACAATAACAGCACGTCTTTTCATTTCTTGGGTTAACATCATCCTCTGATTGGGTTATCTGAAATAAAAAAAATAATATTATAAATGATTTGACTGTGTAGTGAACTTAAAACAATATGTCCTCAAATAGCACTCGCACCATATATATATATATATATATATATATATATATAGAGAGAGAGAGAGAGAGAGAGGCATAATGAGATATATATATATATATATATATATATATATATATATATATATATATATATATATATATATATAGGGGAGAGAGAGAGACAGAGAGAAAGAAAAGGATGTAGATTGGCAGATATGGTATAATGTTAATATGAGTGAAAGATATATAAAAATTATAAGAATCAATAGTTATATCAAAAGCATATATATATATCTGGCTGACACCAAATTAGTTGTGTTTCAATCCTGGCTTGAGGCATTCGGAAGTCTAGTTGCACTGAGGAGCTGTGATACAGCGAAACAGTACTGTCTGTAAATGACATAATTTAGCTCTTGAAAATACATTTCAATTGAGCACTGTTGAGTGATAAGCTAATTCTATAAACAACAGCCACCTGCACTAATGCAAAGCTCTTCAGTAAAATGAATGGAGCACTTTGGCTGATTGGCATTTGTTTACATTTGTAAAAACAATACGCTAGATTTAGTTGTGTAACTCTAGCGAGTGAAGATAGCTCTGGCTGACACCAAATTAGTTGAGTTTCAATCCTGGCTTGAGGCATTCGGAAGTCTAGTCGCACTGAGGAACTGTGATACAGCGAAACAGTACTGTCTGTGAATGACATAATATATATATATATATATGTATTGTGTATATTTAGGCAGCATATTTTCATTCAAACATCTTCAGAGGGTTAAGTTGTCTGTGTGTATGTATATGTGTTTCTGTAAATTCAAAACATTTCAACTGTTCGTTTTTACTGCTTAAAAAGTGTTTTTATTATATTTAGCATTTATTAATAAACAAGAAAATTTCATTAGAAACAAAGAAAAAAGTATGGAATGCATTCCTAAATACCAGAGAATGTTGGATAATCTCATCACAGATGAAGAAGAGTCTTGAGACAACATAAATGTGGTTCTATATTTCAAAGTTCAAAGTTCATGTGATTTTCTTTTTTTTTTTGAACTGACAATATATATAAAAATTTACCTCTTCATCACTAAGGCTTGCTGGTTCAGTGGGTATGACGTTTGCATCGTATCATAATGGTCTGGGTTCGAATATTGGTAATGGATGCTCACTGCTGATGAGTCCCAAAACAGGATGAAACAGCCGTCCAGTGCTTCCTGCATTCTGTTGAGTATTCTTCTAGACTCAATGAATTACTTTAATATAATTATTCAAATCTCCCTAAAAATTCTTATCACTTACATATATATTGGATCCATGGAGAGCATGTTCAAGAAAAGGTAGTATAAGCAGCAATCATCTTTTAAACTGTCAAGTTTACAGAAATAGTATGAAACTTGACAGTTTTGTATGAGAGGCAAGAGAAAAAAAAAATAGTAAAAACCCTAGTATTAAATGGGACACATTGAAAAAAAAACCTGATTAGGTAAGATTGCGGGCAGGATATGCCAGAAAGAGAAACTGGACATAATGATGTATCCTGATTGAGGCAAGCTACTTAATGAGAGATCGGAAGTCATGGCAGCCTGCAAACACACAAGAAGATTTCAACTGGCCAATTACGATCTCAGATAGGACTATTTGTACAAACGGTTTTTCCCCATTTTCTATTCAGCTTTGTTTCTCTACTTAGTTTTCTCCCCATTCCCCATTTTCCTGCTTGTTCACCTATTGCGAGTGCAAGTACAATTATATATAAGTTTTTGGAGGTGAAACACTTTAACTTACTGCCTGACAAAACTATCTTCAAAACTTCATCCAGGGTCACAAACTCATACCAATCCACTAAATATGTTAGCTCTATTATTGATATTGAGTGCTTTCCAATAAGTACCGTGCATATATGATATATAAATAATATATATCAAAAATTGCATATATATATATATTTGTATATTTAAGCAGCAATCCTTTGTTTATGCATGTTTCATCAAAAACGACAGACGAGGTACTACAGTTAAGCTTTTTATTTAATTTTTCTTGTGTTTGAACAAATGCTTTCTTTTCTGGACAAAGGGTGTGTAAGAACTGTCTAAATGTTTTATACTTCTGAGCGCTTTCGGCTATACCTTTAGCCATTATCAAGTATGATTCGATTTTTCAGCTTAATTGAGTGTGTGGTAGGGATGTTTTTATTTTCTGAAAACGGTGAGCACATTGTGATTTTGTTTGTAGTTAATATTGTTAACAGTTGGCTTTTTCTTTTTTATTATTAAAGCCTCCATTATTTTTAACCTTTTTTTACAGATGGATGCAATTAATATATTTGTGTTTTCTACTAGTATATTTCTAATGGAGTCTGGTAAATTTTTGTGTGTGTTTAAATGGGTTCTAATGGAGCTGTGATCAGATAGGTGTAACATAAGACATCAGGATAAGCATGTAGTTGTGTAACCGATGTAATTATTCATGAGTCCGGTTTGATCAGGAACACAGTTCCTTAAGGGGCATTTGAACTCATAGATAATGTTCGTTCTTTGTAATTTTGACTTAGCTGGTGTGTTGTTATTTTTGAGGATAAGGTTAGCTGTCTTAAATTTTTTATAATAGATAACTTCAAAAGCAAATGTCCACTTAGGTACAAAATAGCATTAATAAAAAACTTTCTAAAAAGAGCACACCAGAATTCATCCTCTCGACTACTCTTCCTCAAAGAATTTAATAATGTTAAACAAACACTAATCAACAACGACTTCCCTAACCACCTTATAGACCACCAAATTAAACTATTTCTCCCCAAAGTAAGTAATAACGATAGTGAACAGTCAAAAATCATATACACATTTATTACAAAAAACAAATGCATATTAATTACAAACAAGATGAATCCTCACTAAGACACATTATAAAGAAATACACTGCCCCAATTAACCCGAATAAAAAAATCAAATTAATTATCTATTATAAAAAATTTAAGACAGCTAACCTTATCCTCAAAAATAACAACACACCAGTTAAGTCAAAATTACAAAGAATGAACATTATTTATGAGTTCAAATGCCCCTTAAGGAACTATGTTCCTGATCAAATCGGACTCATAAATAATTACATCAGTTACACAAGTACATGCTTATCCAGACATCTTACGTTACACCTATCTGATCACAGCTCCATTAGAACGCATTTAAACACGCACACAAATTTACCGGACTCCATTAGAAACATACTAGTAGAAAACACAAATATATTAACTGCATCCACCTGTAAAAAAAAGTTTTAAAATAATGGAAGCTTTAATAATAAAAAAGAAAAAGCCAACTCTTAACAATATTAACTACGAACAAAGCCACAATATGCTAACCGTATTCGGAAATTAAAAACATCCCTACTACACACTAAGACATACACATAATGTACAAACTCAATTAAGCTGAAAAATCGAATCATCCTTGATAATGGCTAAAGGTATAGCTGAAAGCACTTGGAAATATAAAACATTTGGACAGTTCTTACACACCCTTTGTCCAGAAAAGAAAGCTCTTGTTCGAACACAAGAAAAATTAAATAAAAAGCTTAACTGTAGTACCTTGTCTGTCATTTTTAATGAAACATGCATATATATATTTATATACATACACATTTTATATATATATATTGCAGTCACCTATATATAAATGCAGTCAGAACTTCGCTGGGTTGGTCATCTTGCAAGTATGAGTGACGACAGAATACCTAAGGTCCTCATGTATAGCCAGCTTGACAGTTGACAAAGGACTGTTGGACAGCCATGGCTCAGGTATAAAGACAAGCTAAAGAGTAACCTCTCACCTGTCAATGAGCCTCATACAAACTTCAAGTGAGTAGCTCTGGATGGAAATAACTAAAGATATTTGTGCCAGAGTGATATCAGAAATAAGAGATAAAAGACAAAATCGAAAAGTGTCAGCAAATATTCCTGTTGCTAAGTCCTGAGATCCTCGCTGTTGCACAATATGTGGACTTGTATGTGGGTCACTAGCAGGACTGAAGTGTCGCATGATACAAATAGAAAAATTGACAAGAGAGTTCATCACCATAACTTGTATACATGGTAGTATCAATTTCTAAAGATGAATGGATTTATTTTTATTCTGACATTTTTATGACTTCAAATAAATTTGAAATAGATGCCCCATTTTTATGCGTATTATGTCTATCAGGCACAGTTTCAATAATTAACTGAGTAGATATGAGCTTTTGAGAAAATCTGAATGAGGCAGTATGTATTCCTTAAAAGGAAGATAGTATCTTACTGGGATGTAACACTTTCTGTGGCCTAGAATAAAGCACACCAGATTAAATGATGGTTTCTCCTATGAAGGGGGTTGCAGGTTCAAACTAGATAGAACATTTTCTTTATTAAGTTTTCTCTAGTATACAAGCCAATAGACATAGTATACATCGTTTGAAATAAAAAAGGGCCATCTATTTCAAACACAGGTATCTGCTAAAAATAAGCTAATAAAAATGTTGTATTAAAAATAAATCCAATAATTCTTTATAAATTGTTTTGTTTACATTTCAGATATACTGCAAAAAATTGCAAACTCATCCATAAAATCTTTTGTCAAACAATCCCTCAACTCTTTCATAGGATTAGAATAAGTTATGAAGATTCTAGAATGTGAAATTTCCAAAACTATTTATATGTATTATTAAGATTTCATATTTCAGTATTTACTTTTTTACGGTTAAGATTTTAAAATATCCTTTTAATATTTTCAGTTATTAACTTGATGACACAACTATATACTTTTGTCTCAGTAGCAAGTCCAACAAAGTAAAAGTGGCAACTATTCTCAAAAAGGACCTCCATTTGTTAATTAGGGTAATGTATGATGTGTAAATTTTAACACCGTAACAAAACTGCTTTCATTTAATCCCCATAGAGAACCTTTTTGCCAGGAGAGTAACTCATTGTGCAGTCTTGGACTCACGTTCTCCACTGACATGAAATGGAGTTATTATACGGAAACAATTGTTAGGTCTACTGCTAAGAAATCCGGTTTGCTGTATCATGCCAGGCACTTTTTCTTACCAGAATCCATCTTGCACATTTATAAATCTACCATTTGTCTGTGTATTGAATATTGCTGCCATATCTGGTCTGGTGCTCCTACTGTATATCTTGACAAAATTCAAAGAAGGGTCTGAAATATAATCAACCTTATACTGGCATCTAGATTTCAGTCACATTCTCACCAATCTGATATAATTTCCTTCTGTCTTATCTACAAATATTTTCATGGCAATTGTTCTGATAAGATTTCCACCTTGCTATCTCAACTGCATGTGTGCTATTAGATTGGCAAGTTTTCCTATCAAAATAGCTGGATATGTTCTATTCTAATACTTTTCTTATCTGTAGAAATCACTCCCGATCTCATGCTTCCTTACCGCCTACATGTTTTTTTGTTTTTTTTTCCTTTCTCTTCACTTCTCCCCACTAAAGTCTTCATCTCTTTCACTCCCAGTAACTCCTTGCATCTTAGTGGCTTTATCACCTTTCTTGGGGTGAAATGATTAAAGAAAAGGTGTTTTTATTATATTTAGTATTTATTAAGAAACAAGAAAATGCCATTAGAAACAAAGAAAAGAGTACAGAACGCAGTCCTATATACCAGAGAATGTTGGATAATCTCATCACAGATGAAGAAGAGTCTTGAGGCAACAGAAATGTGGTTCTACAGAAGGATGTTGAGAAAACCATGGAGTGAACACGTGAACAACAATAAAGTTTTAGAGAAAAAGGAAACAAAAAGGACACTTATTAAGATCAGAAAGAGATAAGTGAAATCTCTAGGGCACATAATGAGGAAAGACGGCATTCACGGGATATACTGAAGGCAAGAGACATAGAAGAAAACAATGAAAGACAAGAAGTTGTGGAGAGCCATGATCACACACATCCTGAAGAAACATAGCATATAGAATAAATAGTATTTTAAAAATATTTTAGGGCATTTTCAAAAATACACTTTTGTATGTTTAAGTTTTATTTAACTTATGTACAGCAGGACTAATATCCTCATCTTTGTTTTTATTATCACAATGTTTCGGTTCCTGTGCTTTCCAGTTTTCTTCAGGTATCTGCCAATAACCTCCAGGGAATTCCAAATTGAACACTTTATTAAATCTACAGGAGCAGATTTTTCTTATTCCACTGTCCATCAGAGATATCTCATTGTACCTTTTATTTTGTTTTTTGTAATACCCTGTCATTGCTGATCCGGTTGTCACTGAATCTGTGTCTACACTACCTAGGATTGAACTCCCAATTACTATACCACCAAATTCATAAGTCCATGTTTTAATCATTGTATATTTGTTTATATAAATATTTATTGTTACTTTTGTGAATTATCCCCACATAACTTTGCCAGTTATGCCAAAAAATCCTTAGGTAGTACTGTTAAGCATCTATAAAAAACACTTCCTGTGTTCATCCTCTTCTTTCTCTTCTGTCCAGCATGCCGATATGATGATATCCATGGGACCTTGTTCCTGAGCATGGGGAAATTAAACTTTTTCACCACACACACACATACATACATACATGCATAGATGTGTTTTGCCCACATAATATCTAAATTGTAATGTCTTCTTTCTTTTGCATGATAATATTACTAGTGTATTTTCTCTTTTTTTACTTAGTTATATAAAACCAATATATAAAATATTGCCTTGTTGTAATTCATTCCATTTTCTTACATCTGCTATATATATATATATATATATATATATATATATATATATATATATATATATACACACACCACAAATGAGCACAGCAAAAAAAAACAGAATGAGAAATCTGACAAAAAGCATTACAAAATAACACAAAAATCCTCTGCCATATAAACAGCCAAAAACAATTACAAATACTAGAAGTCTTAACCATAGAGAAACAAACCACCAAACATTAATAAAATTTCATTCAATTTTTGAAAAAAGCATATTAAATATATTTTGCAACTAATAATAATGAAGGCCCCAGAAAAATTGTCTGAACCATATTATCACAATTTTTTTTCATTATTTCATTCTCTGTGTGTTGCAGTTTTTTCTTTCTTTGTGCATTATCAATTTTTTATTTTTGCTTTCTTTCTTTCATTCTTTCTCCATGTGTTATTACGTTTTTCTTTCTTTCTTTCAGCATCATCATTTTTTCTTTTTTCTTTCTTTCTTTCATTCTCCATATGTTATTACATTTTTCTTTCTTTCTTTCAGCATCATCATTTTTTTCTTTTTTCTTTCCTTTTTTCTTTCTTTCATTCTTTCTCCATGTGTTAATACGTTTTTCTTTCTTTCTTTCAGCATCATCATTTTTTATTTTTTCTTTCCTTTTTTTCTTTCTTTCATTCTCCATGTGTTATTACGTTTTTCTTTCTTTCTTTCAGCATCATCATTTTTTCTTTTTTCTTTCCTTTTTTCTTTCTTTCATTCGTTCTCCATGTGTTATTACGTTTTTCTTTCTTTCTTTCAGCATCATCATTTTTTTCTTTTTTCTTTCTTTCATCCTCCATGTGTTATTACGTTTTTCTTTCTTTCTTTCAGCATCATCATTTTTTCTTTTTTCTTTCCTTTTTTCTTTCTTTCATTCGTTCTCCATGTGTTATTACGTTTTTCTTTCTTTCTTTCAGCATCATCATTTTTTTCTTTTTTCTTTCCTTTTTTTTCTTTCCTTCATTCTCCATGTGTTATTACAATTTTTTCTTTCTTTCTTTGTGCATTATCATTTTGTAATTTTTTTCTTTCTTTCTCTATACATTCTCCCAATCTTTTCTTTCTCTCACTATGCATATCCACAATTCTTTCTTTCTGTATGCATTACCCGGATTTTTCTCATTTTCCTGAAACTAGCAAAGTGATGCATTTTCAGTTTTTCTGTGTGTATCACCTGGCAGACTCCCTAATTGATTCCTGTCATCAGAAAGAGTTGATGGATTATTCAGAGAAGTTACTCAGAGACATGTGCACCGATTTTCTCACGTTTTTCATCATTTTACTGGCAATTTGTTGCTCTAAATGATTATCATCTTGAATCAAAATTCAACAAACCTTGAAAGATGCGGGGCACTCAAAACTTGCATTTGACCTAAAAAAATGTTTGCCAAAACTTGATGAATTATTTTAT
The DNA here is from genome assembly GCA_964036315.1 of Acanthosepion esculentum. Classification (NCBI taxonomy): domain Eukaryota; kingdom Metazoa; phylum Mollusca; class Cephalopoda; order Sepiida; family Sepiidae; genus Acanthosepion; species Acanthosepion esculentum. The sequence goes on along the minus strand of OZ038485.1, from coordinate 26,614,892 downwards.
AGATATAGCTAGAAGATTTGCAAAGCCTAATCCAAAATTTGATAAAGAAATTTTTCTCAAATGTATCAGCCATGGTAAAGATTGCAGAGCCATTCCAACCGAATGTTAGAAAACCTCACATAACTGAACACGAGTACATAGCATGAAGCCAACTGGCAGACTGAATCAGTAGGCTGGGTACCAATGTGCCAAATTAGACTGAACCTTTTCTCTGTAAATACCTACATTCATGTTTTTTTAAAAAGTGAACCTTTCATTCTTTTGTGAATAAATCTGGAAGGTTTCATTAAAATCAAACAATTTTCAAATCAATGTGTTTTTTCACTACAAAAAGAATTTTTTATACATAGATGTAAGAAATGTATGTGTGCATACAAGTGTACATGTGAAAAAAAAGTTCTAATATATGTATATATGTGGGTGGGTGTGTATATATAAGTACAAGTATATACATACAAAATACTTTTAGTTTCTGTAGACTGACTTAAATTCCAACAGGCACCAAACAGATCTTATATATATATATATATATATATATATATATATATATATATATATATATATATATATAGTTAGTTAATGAAGTTGTTTGGTAATCCATGAGAGCTCAATGTAAAAACAGGACAAATATTAATTATATTAAGAAACAGACAACTTTAAGGGTTCATGGGATTATAATTTATTTCCTTAGGACCAGGATTTGGTCATAATTCTTCAGATCTCCTCCATTTTCATAAAAAGTTTTTGTGTACAGTTTTTGTATGGAGATCTGAAAAATCCCAGTCCTAAGGAAATAAATTATAATCTCATGAACCCTTAACGTTGTTTGTTTCTTAATATAATTTATATATATATATATATATATATAGATATATATATAATATATAGATAGATAGATAGATAGAGAGGTATAAAACATACAAATAAAGAGTTAGACAGACACTCAATGAGGTCTGGTCATTGTATGCAATAAGGTAATATGATTTATGGTCCTCTCTTATTCTCAGAGATCAAAAATGTTTTCTCACTTACATACAGTTTTGTCTCTCATTCTAACTTGAAGAAGACAGAGGGAGCAGACATTCTTAGGAAAACACATTATTTATAGCTTTTCTACTTTGTCTCATTATCTATATATATATATATATATATATATATATATATATATATATATATATATATATATATATATATATATATATTTGAATAAAGACAAAAGGAAAACTTAGCTGACATGTTTCATCCTCTCACAAGTGTAAGGATTGTATTATACAAGTATTTATATAGAAAACCAAAAATGTTATTGGTTTTTCAAAATTTTTAAATTTAAGAATGCTCATAAATATTAATCAAGTCAGATAAATCAGGCAAGTTATGGAAGATGCTAAGTGACACAATTCAATGTCTAATAAAATGAAAGTGATGTTTTTTAATTTGTTTTTTTAATGCAAATTAGTAATTAAATTATTTTAGTTTGGGATTAATTTAAGTGTTATATATTTTTATAACATGAGATTATGAATGTAACCATTTTCTTTTAACTTTTTAACACTTTTATCGTCACGTATGTTGGCTTCGGAAAGTAGTAATTCTTTCAGGAATGGAGATATTATTTGTTAAGATTTGATAGAAGGAAAATTCTTGCAAGTACCACTAAGTAAGTTACTTTCTCTTTTAATAAGTATGGCATTCTTTAGATCAAAGTTCTTATCTTTTTTGCAGTCATATTTAAGAACACTAACAATCTGCAGCCCCAAATACTTACCCAAAGAAGAAATAGAAAACTCTTTCGAAAACCACCAATATCATTATTATTTCTTCCACAATGCTAAGAGAAAGCCATAAAAAAATATACAACCACAAAAAGATAACATTATTAATAACAATAAACTAGATAAAAAATATACACATAATAAAAAATATACACATAATACTGCCTACTAAATCCATAACATCCACTATCCTAAACAACATCAAAATAATTGCAACCACATCCAAAAATATTCTGGATATGATCAGAACAAAAAATACTCATAACAATAATAATTCTGATGCAGGTAGATATAAAATAGTCAGAACTGCTCCTCACAATACATTAGGGAAATTTGCAGAAATTTAAAAAATGTATCTGTGAACACAAAAGGGTTTTATATATAAGAATTTATCAAATGCATTAGTTATATATAGAAATACATTCAACAACTCTATTTTAAACAGTGTGCATTAAGTCGACCAACCTGCATACCCAAGAAAACTTAATAAAGAAAATGTGCTCTATCCGACATACTTTAGACCACTATGGGATCACTCCCATCATACCAGTAGAAATAGCCTCGTGTTCACAGGAATGAAAGAATATACAGAAATATCACTAAAGGCATGTTAAATTGTAAATTAAAATCATACAATTCATTATATTTGTGTACTGATCTGTGTATTTTACTTATAAGAGTTTTAAGGGAGCATGTGATAAAAGGAAGAAGTCACTTTGTATTATAACAAGCAATGTCCCAAGGAGAAGAGCTGGATGTCTTGACTTTCCACTAGTGGGTAACAAAGAGAGTGAATCAGCGTCTTTTGGTGCAAAGTTCGTTTTCTGACAGGAAAGGTTTCTGCTGCATTCTGGGAGAACTTTTTTTTTTATTTATTTAATTTATTTTAAACAAAGTTTTAATGTTATTTGTTTTATTTTATTTTATTTATGATATTCATTATTATTATTATTATTATTTATTAATAATAATAAAAAGTGCCCAGACACCGCCTGACAACAGACAGCCCAGCAGAGTTCTAATTGCCCTATTAAAGAATGCACAATTCCTCATTCAAATTTCAAGGGCATGCAAGTTCAATCCCTGTTGGAGAGTACATTTTCTTTATTAAGTGTTCTCAAGTGCACAGGAAAATCCACGTAATTCACGCAGTTTAAAATAAAATAACAAATGGGTTGCATATTTCAAACATGGGTATTCGCTAAAAATAATGTTTGATGTAATAAAAAGGTCTGATTAAAAATAATATATATGTCTGTTTCTTGGTAACTTTCTTTTTCTTTGTATTAAAACATAACTCTTTTTATCTTTTATTTATCCATACATTCTATCAATCAATCTGTTTATCAGCATCCTGTCATCTTTATAGTCATATATTTTAGGTATTAATCAGTCAGAGTCTCCACACTTAAATCAAGTCAACCTCTAATTCCTAGTTTACTTCCAGCATGACTGTTTATAATTTGTAAGTTGTGCAAACTCATTTCAAACAATCTTTTTCCCTTCTACTTAGCATTACACTTCAAAAACTACACAGAACTAACACTAAGAAGAAATGTCAAAAAACAAGAAGAAACTTTAAGCAAAAGAACTGCACTTATTCAAAGGTCAGCATGATTACCTCAGGCACTCAATCTGTATTTCTTGCTTATATTATTTTCTTTCTTTCTCTCATTCTTACTTTCTGCATTTTCTTCTTTCTTTTGTCCTCCATTTGTCAGTTTTTTTTTCTTTCTTTCTCTATGCATTATCACAGTTTTTCTTTTTTTTTCTTTCTTTATGCATTACCACAATTTTTCTTTTTCCTTCTTTATGTGTGTTATTAGTTTATACTTTTTCTTTTTCGTCCTTTCTTTCTCTCTGCACTATCACAATATTTCTTTTTCAATGCAGTATCACAATTTTTCTTTTTTGTTTCTTTTTCGATGCTTATCACAATTTTTATTTTTGTTGTTCTTTCAATGCAATACCCCCATTTTTATTTTTCCTTATTTTTTCTTTTTCTCTGTATTATTAGCAGTTCTATTTTCTTTTTTTCTTCCTTCTTTCTCTCTTCATTATCATTTCTTTTTGTTAGTTTTTGGATGCATTATCACCAATATTTTCTTCTTTATACCTTTTCATTTTCTTCCTTTATTTCATTCTTTCACTATTTACCAGAATTCTTTCTTTTTTTCACCATAAATTCTTTAACATAATTCTTTCACTTTCTTTCTTAATTTTCTATATTTTTGTACTTGTCTTTTTCTTTTTTCACCTTTATCCAATAGCATTCTTTTATCTAAATTTTATCTTCCCCTTTTAAAATTTCTAGTGCATCCTTTATTTTTCTTTCCTTCCTCCTTTTTTCCTTCAATATCTCCATCTACCATAGTCCTTACATTTTCTTTCCTTTTTCTCCTTTTCCTCTTTTGTTTTCCTTTTATTCCACCTTTTTTTCAAGAAGTTTCTTTTAGTTCCTTTCTTGCTTATTTCTGTATACCTCTTTGCCATTTCTTCACTTTCTTTATTCAAAATCTTCTTTCAATTTTCATCTTTTCTTTTTATTTTGTCTTCTATTATTTCTTACTTTTTTCACTCTTATACCACTTTTCATTTTTCTGATTCTTTCTTTCTTGTTTCTTTTTTCTTTTTTCCTTTGTTTCTTTAATTTTATTTTTATTTGTTCCTTTCTTTTTTCGATATTGTGTTTCTTTATTTTTTTCTTGCTTTATATTTTATTTTTCCTATTTTTTTCTTTCTTTCTTGTTTTAGAAACCACTTTTTTGCTTCTGTTTTTCTTCATGTTTTCCTTCTGTATTTCTTTCTTTTTTCACATCTTCCTCATTTTTTTTTTCTCTTTCCATTCTTTCTCTGTCTTTCCCATCTTTTTGGTTTTCTCTTTATTTTTCATCTTCCTTTTTTTCTCTTTCTTTTTACACCTATTCTTTACAATCTTCCACTCTCTCTCTCTCTTTCACTCTCTCTAATTAGATAAGTACTTAGAGAATAACCTTTCTTTCTCAGTTTTTTCTTTTTACTTTTTGCACACGTCTATCAAATTCCACCAGCCACACCACCACCACCATCTATGCACCCAACAAACTCCCACCTACCGATTTCTAACTGGATCTAAATCAAGAAAGTCCATCACTTTGAAAAATAATCTTAATAAAAGACCAGCTATTTGCCTATTTCAATCATGTGAACAAGCAAAGAATCCAAAAGGAAAGGACAGTATTGCCTGAAAAATCTCCCCACTTTTTGCACAATTGAAAGTTTGCATACACAAAGGCATTTCCCTGATCCAACATGAGGCATGTACTTAATTCTTGATAAGGAAACTCACTACCCCATGAACCTAAGCTGGGGAGGGAGAAAGTAACTTTTGAGTAAAAGGGAAGAGATATAAGCTAGTTAACCTCTTTCCCACATATATAATGCCTATGTTAATTATCAAGCTAAATCCCTGTAGACGACCATCACTACCCACTAACTCCTAATTTACTTCTGTTCTGGAGAAACTTCATGATTAGCAAATCATAACTGTTTCTGTTCTACCAATGTGAAAAATTCTTTGAACAATTTCTTATTTCTGCATTGTTTTTGGTGACTTCTTTTTTTTTTTTTTTAACTTCTTTTCATATTTCTCCAATATCCACACTTTCTTATTTTCTCCCTATGATGGTTGTATTTCTTTCTTTTGCAAGTTCTGCTTTACGTTAATGGAAAATTATGGTGGTCTTATATCGGGCGTCTATGTCTTGAAAACCTACAGCAGTGAAATCTTGGTAAAACAAAGAATAATCACACGAAAAATTACAAGACCAGATGCTGCAGGAGTAAAGCATCAATAAAGAATGCAGGCATAGGGAGGAGAAGACTTCAGGTGATGATTCCTGTTTCACAAATATGTCTTTAGGCTTACCAAAATCATTATTCAGTAAGTTAACTATGTGCTCAGAGGTTTCATTCTGCCAGTGTAACCATTAATTTTCTCTCTGCAGGTAATCATAATTACACTTCTTGTACCAGGTTGGAGATTTTACTAACGTTTTCTGAATGATTCCAAGAAAGAAAGAAAGAAAGACAATAACAAAGAACAAATTAGATTTAGTCTCTCATGCTTATGCAAAAATCCAATCAGTCCACATATCCTTGTAGAATCCAAGCTCCACCCAAATAATAACACAACTTCATCTTGTTATAAGTTCATAATTTGGATTGCATCTTCTTTGGAACTAAACTTTGGAAAGTTTCAGAAAAGCAAATCTTCACCAGTTGATCAGGCATCGTTGACCGAGTGTTTCTTCAAAGTTCAGCTCTTGGAGAATCAGAATTGACTTGCTGCCAAAACTTTGCAATAAAGTTTTATTTTTTATTTTTTTAATTTTTTTACAAAAATGCACCTCTCCAAAAAAATAGTTAAAAAAAAAAAAAAATTGTGAGAAGTACAAAATTATTTTATTAATGCTTTAAAAGTGGACATTTTAAAAGTGTGTATATATATATATATATATATCTGTATGTATGTATGGGAATTATGACATTTTTCTCTACCACCAGTAAAACAGTGGTCAGGGCTCAAAGGATTAATAATTAGTTGTGCTTAGTTTAAGTTGAGTACTCTAAAAGAAAAAAAATATTCATTTGCGATTAAATTAGTATTCATATAAAATATAAATTTTACTGTAACCTAATTATTTACAATTATGGATCATATGCAATTTAGATGAACTAGAAAAATTGAAAATAAATACAATGTATCTAAATACAAATTAGAGACATACCATAAAAGATCATTCCATCTTAAATAAATCAACAATGTTTTTAGCATTAACTTGTGATTTTTCTTGTTAAAAAGTTCAAGAATTTTAGCACATTCGACATTATGGATACAAGATAGTCGATTTTATAGAGTGGTTCTTTTCAAGACTTAGCAGTCTTTACAGAAAAGACCCCAGAATGACGTCAAAAGTTCAGATTCCAGTCGAGATTCTTAGACTCACTTAAGTGCTAATACCATTGAGAAAGTTATATATATATATATATATACACAAGCCACCATTGAAGGCAGATGTCAGAGAGGACACCTATGCAAAAACTCGTTGGACAATGTCAAACAATGGATAAGTATGAGGATACCAGAAATGCTGATGGCTGCTGTTGATAGACCATTGTAGAGGAGATTTAATGTGGCTTCTGCATTCAGATCCTCTCTACGATTATAAAAGTCAAGATGATGATGATTATATATATATATATATATATATATATATATATATATATAAAACAAAGGAGCAAAAGAGACAGTGTATGAAAAAAGAATTATTGTCTAAAAAAGTGGTGGATTAAAAATATATAGTGACAAAATAATAACAAAAAAATCTTCTTTGTTATATTTTTTGACCCCCTTTTTGGGGAGAGTAATTCCTTTTTACATATCCTGATTCTTCCACCTGTTTGTATGTATTTGACATAGATATTCATAATTGGGATAAGAATGATCTTGAACAGAAAATCAACATCCTCTATGAAGTGTTCCAAGAAATAGGATTCAAAATAAACATTTCCAAAATAGAAACCATGATCTGGAATTGGAATGAAAGAAATGATGGCACATAACTTGAATCCATCATAAAAATTTAGGATATGGAATAAGTAAATACCAAACATTTCAAATACCTCGGTAGATGGATCAGTTATAACAAACTTAGTATAGAAGATAAGGAAATCGAACATAGACTGTGCTTGAGGTAGTTTTTCCCAATGCTGCAAATTGCTACAGAACAAAAATATTAACCTGAAAACATGAGTCTTATTCACAAATAGCCTCAGATCGAGATGTATGGATGTCAGGCATGGCACTAAAATTGTTCAGAAAGTATCTAAACTGTCAGCGGTATGCAGTTGTATACAACTGCTTTCTAAGATCAATGATTAAAATGACTTTGAGCAAATAAGAACACAGAACATAGAAGAAGTGTTTTTTTCTTCTCTACACTACTGAAGACAAAGCAAGACATAAATATCTTGCACTCCTCATACACATGCATGGCATAGACTCTACACTAATGTGCCTTTTTCATTCAACAACAATTTCAACCACATCTAATTCTTCCTTTTTACAAAGAGTATTATAAGAACATGCCCTCTTTCAGGAACTATCCTTGAACATTCTCTATATTAGAAGTTCCCAATAGAATAAAAATTTCTATCACATTTTGTTCATTCTTTTGTTTTTCAATTACTTTCAAGGGTATATCGCCAGTGGTACTACCTTTGAAGTCAAGCAGTAAACCCAGCTTTACTCAGGTGAATTGGGATGTAAAACTGTACTAGTCCATGACCTACATCCAACTCTTGCATATAGCTCCAAGATGTCAGATGGACATTGCATCGGCTACACCTTGATCAATGACCTCAACCTGCTAGCTAAAATTATTCTTTTAAATGACAGAATTTATTTTTTATACATTAAAAATAAACACATGTTCAAAATATTCAACATTTATCCCCAGCCATCACTCAAATTTCAATGTATCCATTTTAATCTTTGGTTTCATGTGGATTGTAAAATGCAACAAGTATTTAGTTCTCATTAATCAAATTATTTTATATTTATAACATAAATATAGATATTTTAATGTCATAATATAGTACATAAATAAATACATAAATATAGACACTATTTACATTAGTCAGACTATTGTCCTCATCTTTGTCGCCATATTTATTACGTTTCGGCCATTGTACGCTCCAGCCTTCTTCAGGTGGTTGGAATGTCGAAATGAACCATTTATTTCACTCACTGGGGTAGACTGTTCTAGTTCCACATGCTATGTTTAATGGATATCAGTTATCAGTTATATCCTGTTAACTCCCCTCTGAAAGTTCTTCAGTGCCAGGACCCAAAGAGTGTGAGTTCAATACTCGGTTAAGTTAGTGGAGAACTTTCAGAGGAGAATCAACAGGAGATAACTGACAACTGACATCCATTAAAAATGGCACATGAAGCTACAACAGTCTACACCAGTGAGCGAAAATAAGGGTTCAGTTCGACATTCCAACCACCTGAATAAGGCCGGAGTGTACAACAGCCAAATCGTTGTAATAAATATGGCGACTAAGTTGAGGACAATAGTCCAAATAATGTAAATAGTGTACATAATACCTCATCTCAGAAATATAGACAGATACATAAATATAGATATTTTAATGTCATAATATAGTGGAACATTTCTCAACCACTGCACCTGGGTGAAGTAATGCACCCTGAAAGGTAGCCACATGCACCCCAAGTTTATAGAAGAGTAATTTAAGAGTTATTTTTATATTTAAAAAAATCTTTATTTTTAAATGCTAGTGACACCAAGCAATGTAATGTTAATTTTCTAAGCATAGCTTAGATGTGGCACAAGGTCAAACGTATGAGGCACCCAGTGAAGATCAAACTCACTATTCAGTCATAATTGTTCAAACAAGACAAGCTTGCTAACTATTACACCACACCAAGGTGCCAAAATATCAAGCAATGTAATGTCTTAAAAATAATACTGACCTGAAGACGCTTTGGGAAGAAGTGTAGCAGCATAAGATCTCTGTAATTCAGCTTTTCTTAACTGGTGTGCCTGGATACAGTAATGCACCCTGAATGGTAGACAGATGCACCCCAAGTTCACACAAGAGAAATTTATGAATTATTTTTATATTTAAAAAAAAATCTTTATATTTAAAAATCTAGAGAAACCAACCAATGTAATGTCTTAAAAATAATACTGACCTGAAGACGCTTTGGGAAGAAGTGTAGCAGCATAAGATCTCTGTAATTCAGCTTTTCTTAACTGATGTACCTGGATACAGTAATGCACCCTGAATGGTAGACAGATGCACCCCAAGTTCACACAAGAGAAATTTAACCAATGTAAAGTCTTTAAAAATAAATGCTTATTTCAGGAGATTTCTTTAAAATTTTCCTATTTTCAAATTTCAGGACTAATTTTTCCTTACTTTAATTTAAAATGCACCCCAGAGTTTTAGTTATTCATCCAGTGCACCATGAAGTGAAAAAGTCTGAGAAACACTGATATAGTGTGCTACTAAATTAAGTCGTAACTGTAAACCTAGGTGTTCACGACACTACTATTTTTGCTTACAAAATCAATTGGCCTTAATCTGGCATTGCTGAATATAAATACATATAATTTATTATAATTGTTGGGTCTGTAAAATTCATCTGCTCCATTATATAGAGATTGGTCACTGATGTTATGCAGTCTATCATTGATTAATAAAACCATGTGGGTTCAGAAAAAACTGACCACCACCAACAGAAGAGACCGGACATGCTCTAAAGCAACATGCAAGAAATTCTCTCTGCCGCCAATGGTACCAGTTTTTTTTAAAGCTTATCACCCCAAGCAAGGCTGGAAGCCACTAGCACGCAAGGGGTTACAGAAGGTTTGGAGGAAGAGCAGATAGGAGTGGTAAAGGAGAGGATGTGGAGAAAGATAGTGGATCAATCAAGGCAAGGGGGTTACAGAAGATTTGGAGCGAGAGCAGATAGGAATGAAAGGTGAAAGGATGTGGAGAAGGGAAGTGGATAGATCAAGGCAACTGGAGATGTCGATTGACGTTACACTTAAATAGTTGGAGATTGTATTTGTCAGGGAAACAGGAATAAGGAAGGGAGTTCCACAGGCGAGATGTGCGAGATATGAAGCTATTGGAGTAGAAGAGACGTCTACATCTAACAGTTTCAATGGTGAAGGGGTGGGAACTGGATGCCAGTTGCTGAGGGTTTTAAAGGTACAAGCTATTTAGCCCTATTTCACTCTACTAGATGGATAAGTCCACCTGACATATTCTCTCCTGTATAGGAAAGAACATTGTGTTTATGTTAGCTGTTATATTCATGTCAATCCTGGGTATGACGATAAACTACATCTGCGTCCTGGGTAAGACAATAAACTATGTCCAGCTGCAAGGCCTCTGATCAGGAGGTTTTGAGGAGCATGGAACCACCTCTTAATTGCTGGTGTTCCCAGGTCCACCCTGACCCGGGGTGGTAGCACCTGTTGGTGTCTCAGCTATGGGCAAATAGTTAACACCCAAACTTGTGTAAAAATAGGTTTTAATACCAGAAATACTTTGTAATAAAAAAAAATTATTACCAGCAATACTTAAAAAAAAATACCAGCAATACAAACAGTTATACATTATTTTGAAAAAATATGACCAGCTATAGATTTCTTCAAGGAAAAATATTTCCAGAAATAGATTTTTGAAGAAAAACATATTGCCAGCAATAAAGATTTGGTCAGCAATTATTTAAATAACCCATTGAGGTTGATATGCCATAAAACAAAATAAACCAACCAAACCTGTATTCATGTTTAGGTGTAAATAAATATCTTTATTACATATTGATAAAGTTTTCTTCTTATTCATGTCAGTCCCAAAGTAAAGTGGGGCTAGCACGATGCAATTCTGAGTTTTCCAATATTCCAAAATGGCTATCTTCTGATCGTTGTTTTAGATAATAGCCAGGGATTAGGAATTTGTTATAATGCTCATGCATAAAGTGAAATATTAGAAAATAACAACTTTTTTTAAGATGTTTGATGAAGAAATAAAAAATATCTTTGATAATAAAAAATAGATAAATAAATGTCAGAGATAAAATGGAAACAAATAACAGATTAAGAGAAAAGAAAAAAATATATAAATTGAAAATAAAAAAGATATTTTAAAGAAACAAAGAGTGGAGGAAAAAGAAAGGAAAAGAAATTATAAATTGAAAATAAACGAAAAAAGAAAATTTCAAAGATAAATAGAAAAAAAGAGAGATGGTATGAATGAGTAAGAATGGTGATAAAAGACAGAAAAAAAAATATAAATAATAAATTGAAAAGAAAAGAAAAACGAGAGATGGTATGAATGAATAAGAATGGTGAATAAAAGACTGAAAAAAAAATATAAATAATAAATTGAAAAGAAAAGAAAAACGAGAGATTGCATGAATGAATAAGAATGGTGAATAAAAGACAGAAAAAAAAATATAAATAATAAATTGAAAAGAAAAGAAAAAAGAGAGATGGTATGAATGAATAAGAATGGTGAATAAAAGACTGAAAATAAAAAATAAAATATAAATAATAAATTGAAAAGAAAAGAAAAAAGAGAGATGGTATGAATGAGTAAGAATGGTGAATAAAAGACTGAAAAAAAAAATATAAATAATAAATTGAAAAGAAAAGAAAAACGAGAGATGGTATGAATGAATAAGAATGGTGAATAAAAGACAGAAAAAAAATATAAATAATAAATGGAAAAGAAAAGAAAAACGAGAGATGGTATGAATGAATAAGAATGGTGAATAAAAGACTGAAAATAAAAAATAAAATATAAATAATAAATTGAAAAGAAAAGAAAAAAAGAGAGATGGTATGAATGAGTAAGAATGGTGAATAAAAGACTGAAAATAAAAAATAAAATATAAATTAGAAATTGAAAAGGAAAAAAAGAGATGGTATGAATGAGTAAGAATGGTAAATAAAAGACTGAAAATAAAAAATAAAATATAAATAATAAATTGAAAAGAAAAGAAAAAAAGAGATGGTAAGAATGGTAAATAAAAGACTGAAAATTTAAAATAAATTATAAATAATAAATTGAAAAGAAAAGAAAAAAAGAGATGGTATGAATGAGTAAGAATGGTGAATAAAAGACTGAAAATTTAAAATAAATTATAAATAATAAATTGAAAAGAAAAGAAAAAAAGAGATGGTATGAATGAGTAAGAATGGTGAATAAAAGACTGAAAATAAAAAATAAAATATAAATAATAAATTGAAAAGAAAAGGAAAAAAAGGGAAGTTAATGATGAGGAATAATAGTAAATAAAAGACTAAAAAACAAATATAAATAATAGATTGAAAAGAAAAGAAAAAGGACTTCAAAGAAAGAAACAAAGATGAGACGAAATAAAGGAAAAATAGTAGAGTGAAATGTAAAAAGGAAGAAAAAAAGAAGATATAAATTGAAAATAAATGAAAGAAAGAAAGACTTCAAAGAAAAATGAATAAACGAGAGACGGTAAAAAAGAAGAGATGAAAGATTTAATAGGTTTTGAAAATAAAAAAGGAGAAAATATAAAAAAATAAATTGAAAATAAATGAAAAAGAAAGAGAAAAATGTAAATAACAAATTGAAAATAAATTCTAAAGGAAAACTTCAAAGAAACTATAAAAGGAGGAAAAACTAAAGAAACAATCAATTGTGCAAAACTAAATAAATCAAACAAACAAAAGAAAAGATGATGATGAAATAAGAATCTTAAATAAAAAAGGGAAAGATTTGAAAAATAAAAGAAATACATAAATATAAAAATTCCAATAGATCAGAAAATCTTCTATTGGAATTAAATCCTATATATATTTTTTCAACCAATAAAATCACTCAGAAGGTTTGTTGTATAAACAATAATTAAGCAAATACTACCAAAATACTTGGTGGATGTAGTTGTAGACCTATCATGTGTTATTTTTGAACAATTTAGAAAATAACAATAATAATTCCCATCACCACTCCTGCAAATTCAAGTTAAAGATTTTTGTGAGCCAGTGAGAAATTCATTTTCTAACTAATGAAAACCTTGTATTCAAAAAGTTCACACCACTATGTAAAATTAGATTTTGGCTCCAATTATGGATATAAAAATAGAAGTCTACTGCTTCTCAAGGTTCAAAACAATTATGGAAGCCAATTTGATCTACCCCTGCATACCCACACATGCACCCGCACACAATGGAAGAGACAGCCAGCAGTTGCTGACTAAGGCCTTGTCCACACACATAGTAGAAGGGATTAACCACCAATTGCTGACTAAACTTTTTGTCTATGAACTGACAAACACATTAAGATGATTATCATTGTGCTCATCCTCACATTTCACAATGCTCTATCAACACTAAATTATTTTATAAAACAAACTTTACTGAAAGTAAAATTGAACATTTTATTGCTATTGTATATTTCTGAAAAGATTGTGGAAATGTTATTTCAACTGACGGTCTGCTTCTACTTTTCCTTCAGAAAATGACCTTTTATATGTTTCTTTTAAAAGATGTGTTGCTGTTGTTAAATGTTTGGAATCCCAACACTCAGATAGCAACAAAAACCTGAGTAGACAAATCCCAACACACCCTTCTTACAAATCAATATTTGCTTAAAAAAAAGAAAAGAATATTTAACTTGTTTAAATATTTCAATGTTTATTCATGACATTTGGAATATACAATAATTAAACAATGGAAATGAAAGAATCTGCTTCTATCTTGTTTCAAGAGCAGACAACCAAACAACCATTTTAGCCAAGGGCCTTAACTCTTTTTTAGTTATATCATTCAAAACTCAAAAATTATAGTTATTTTTATTTTGATTGTAGCTCAAGTCTTAAGTGAAGACTTAACTGAAGAAGACTCATCTGTTTATACCCATGAGATTTTCATTATTTAACATTTTTTAAGGAGAGGGATTTCGAAGAACAGTCTTGAATTTGAGTGGAAAAATAAAGTACATCATTATGAGAAGAATTATCAGTGTAACAGATTATAAGCATATTGCGAGTTTCCTCTCCAAAGACAAGAAGTTCTAGCCTAAATCTTCTTTAGATAAGTGCTGCTTGTGCAAGGTCTACCATTGCTAATATTTACACAACCAAATTGCTATTGACTACTCTCCTAATATGCTTTGACTTTCACTATGCTGGCATTATCACTAAACAAAATTAATATATATATTAAAATATATTAATTTTCAGTTCAACTCTGTAGTTTCTTTTTCTTTACCTCCTCTAATTCACAAGCTGTATCTTCTAATATAATTTTGCAGAAAGGTGGAATGTCATCCAACAATTTTATGGATGTTTTTCTCTCTTTCACCTGCATCTTCAGGAAGACAACATTGTTTGTTTCTACTTGGATATCTAAACTCTCGACAGTTTTGTAGCAGTCTTTATTTTCCCTTGCATACTTTTATTGTCAAAGTGGGTGATTTACTTTGCCACTCATTAGTTAAAGCAACAGATTTAGAAATACACAGTGTAGTCCAAAAGTTTTTACATCAGAATATTAAGTTTTTTTTAAGTATGAATACAAAATCATTTTCAAAGTTTAACCTTGTTTTTGTTTCTTCATAGTAACAAAGGATATCCACTTCAACCACATTAGCAACAGGGTCCAATCTAATTCCTTCAAGAATACACAGCATTGTAACATGATTTAACAATGGTAAAACTTCTAAATTTCAAAATCTATAACTTCTTTCACCTTCCTGCACTTTGATGTTTGTCCTATTATTATCTGGTAATACTACCAGAAAACATTCATACAATTAATTTCCATAAATAGTTCCTGATGCCCTGCTTTCCATAACTACAGATCCCAGAGTTCCACCTTAAAAAGAAACATTATCTGCACCACCTGACTTTTGATTGAGTAGCAAAATATTTTTTACATGTTCTGATTATCTATCATGGGAATTTTCTCTGCATGTGAACTGTGTTTGACATAATATAAAATGCAACCACAAATATTGTACCTAGAAGACCCACCATCAGATCCTGGAAGTTTAAATCTCCTTCCAGTAGATTCTATTTGTTCTTACTCTCCTTGAATTTCTATTGAAACATTGAAAAGACCATACATTTGACCAAAGACAAAATACATCTCTCCTTTTTGACTGAGGTCTATATCTGCTTTTCTGTCATGTGAATTTGTAATACATTAAATATGGCCATGAAAACTTGTAATTTAAGCAGGTATCTACTTACTTACATTTCCTAGTAATAATTTACTTTTAACAATGTTCAGCTACTAGTATAAAACTGACAGGCTATAGATCCCAAACAAATTTGGTACATATCGCTAAATTATGGTAATGGAAGAAGCTGCTCCAGTCTGTCGCATTGTGCTAAGAGCAGATAACCCTCAACATAATAGTATATACAATGGATAAACAGTATTATAAATTGTAAATCGTCAGAACAAGTACTGATACGGATGAACATGGGTAAAGATTGATAAAAAAAACAAATTTCATATTTCACTGTGATGTGTATAGCCGTGGTTAAATGTAAGATAAATGACAGAACTGCCGAACAAACAGATATGACAAAACTTGCAATAAACAATTAAAAGAAAAGAACAGAGCAAAAAATAATATAAAGCAAGCGAGCAATATATGCAAGGCAAATCAACAGTAATATGGCAAAAAGTTCATAAACTAAGAATTGGGGTTGACACACAAAAGCAAGTTCAGACAAGCAAAAGTAGTGTTCTGACTTCAAAACAAAACAGATTGGGACTAAGTCAGATGAAACCAAGGACTGGCCCATTTTATTTTGTTTTGTTATTATTAGTTACTTTGTTCAATAAATGATTTCTTATTTAAAAAAAAAAGTTTAAGTAGTAGTAGTAGTTATGGTGGGTGTTGTCAGGAGTAAAATAAGAGTTAATTCCCTTCGAACAGTTGTTTTCGCTCATACAGTCACTATTTTCTACGTGTATCTCTTATGAACACTTTTTATTGGCTAAGAAAAGAAAAATCCCAACATGCATTTCTGTGCTTCACCCTATAAATTGGGGTTGGACAAATGTTTTGCTGTCATTCTTAGTATGATTGTAGGAAAATAAAAAAAAGAAAATGGATATTTTGTATATTATAAAATTTTTATGTCATGAGTGTTTTTGTAGGTTCCCTGTGAATATGTGGTATTGTGGTGTATATCGGATTGAATGGTGATGGATGAATTTTTTTTGGCAAATGAGTAAATTGTAATGGATGAATAGGTCATGAATCTGATTAACAGGATCTAAGATAGTGTAGACAAGCTTCTCCCTTCCTGCCTATTTAATATCTACTGATGTTTTTTGACCGGTGAAGCATATGCAAGCTTTAAAGACATTTTTTATGCTTAGCATAACACTCATATAAACACATAGGTAAATAAATAACAAAAATATACATTCATGCGAATAAAATAAATGAAAAAGTGGTAAAACTAGGATGCTATTGTTCCTTAGATATGTTATCATGTGACACTTCAGTCTTCACAATGCTTACAGTGATATCATGTTGAAACACCAGTACAATTAATTCAGTATGGATGACTGCTTGTGAATATCAGGTGCTGTAAGCTTGGATGTGTGCCTCATGTTACAGGTAATGGCCCAGAATTGGAAATCAGAGCCAATTAGAATTCCATTTGGGTTTTTTATATTCACTTATGCACAAATACACTTGGGAAATTATCCAAGAATCCATCTCTTCACACCCCCAGCTATGGGTTAATTAGTAGGACTTATATCAATTCTTTCATCTCCAAAACATTCTTTTGATCTAAAAAATACTTCTGTCATTGCAAAACATGCAAAAGATTGATAAGCCGTAAAAAACAAATCCCTAGATCAAATGCAGTCATCACATGACACATCAGTATATAAGAAGTATCAAATTCAAAATCACTCTCTTGCTTTTTTTGGCTTACGGCCACATAACATTGAAAAAGGTTGATAAGCCGTAAAAAACAAATCCCTAGATCAAATGCAGTCATCACATGGCACATCAGTATATAAGAAGTATCAAATTCAAAATCACTCTCTTGCTTTTTTTGGCTTACGGCCACATAACATTGAAAAAGGTTGATAAGCCGTAAAAAACAAATCCCTAGATCAAATGCAGTCATCACATGAAACATCAGTATATAAGAAGTATCAAATTCAAAATCACTCTCTTGCTTTTTTTGGCTTACGGCCACATAACATTGAAAAAGGTTGATAAGCCGTAAAAAACAAATCCCTAGATCAAATGCAGTCATAACATGACACATCAGTATATAAGAAGTATCAAATTCAAAATCACTCTCTTGCTTTTTTTGGCTTACGGCCACATAACATTGAAAAAGGTTGATAAGCTGTAAAAAACAAATCCCTAGATCAAATGCAGTCATCACATGGCACATCAGTATATAAGAAGTATCAAATTCAAAATCACTCTCTTGCTTTTTTTGGCTTACGGCCACATAACATTGAAAAAGGTTGATAAGCCGTAAAAAACAAATCCCTAGATCAAATGCAGTCATCACATGACACATCAGTATATAAGAAGTATCAAATTCAAAATCACTCTCTTGCTTTTTTTGGCTTACAGCCACATAACATTGAAAAAGGTTGATAAGCCATAAAAAACAAATCCCTAGATCAAATGCAGTCATCACCTGACACATCAGTATATAAGAAGTATCAAATTCAAAATCACTTTCTTGCTTTTTTTGGCTTACAGCCACATAACATTGAAAAAGGTTGATAAGCCATAAAAAACAAATCCCTAGATCAAATGCAGTCATCACATGACACATCAGTATATAAGAAGTATCAAATTCAAAATCACTCTCTTGCTTTTTTTGGCTTACGGCCACATAACATTGAAAAAGGTTGATAAGCCGTAAAAAACAAATCCCTAGATCAAATGCAGTCATCACATGACACATCAGTATATAAGAAGTATCAAATTCAAAATCACTCTCTTGCTTTTTTTGGCTTACGGCCACATCACATTGAAATGTTAAGCAACATCAAGCCTGATCAGTACCTCGTTGAGTAACCACTTGGGAATAACAAGTGCTCTAAGTTTTCCTTGCAGACCCAGACAATGGCAGCAATGATATAATCAAGTGCTAAAGTAAGATATAATTTTGGCAACATGCAACCTACTTTGTCAATGAATATGCTCTGCACACGTTAAAACATTTTGAAGTTGGTTGGCAGTTCACATTTCAAGTTTCCTCTCATATCATATTCTTAAATCGCCTCGTCAGATCAAGACATTCATATGAACGTCATGCTAGGCACCAAAATCATTCACAAATATCTAAACTGTTAGTTCTATTATACAACTACTTTCTCAGGTCAATGGTTAGAAATGGTTTTGAACAAATGATGTGAATAGGGTTGAAGTGAGAACTAATATTCTTTGTTGACTGGTGCTACAGAATCCCAAACAAAGTTCTGTACCAAATAACAGAAACCATATGAGAACTTTCAACAGCAGCAACAATTAAAATGGATAGCACATGGAATTCAATGATGTTGAAATTCCACAAAATTTTAAACAAAAGATGAGAAAACAATACTGGAAAGATTGATAATATTTATTAGACTTGAGAAATCTATTTTTCTGAAAACTTGTTTAAATAAATAGATTTTATAAATTTCAACTGAGAGCAGCAGTGATTGTTCAATCAAGTCATTCTGAATGTTTCCTTATAAGGAAACATCTAATATAACTATTGCTTTGAACATGTTGACAATGTATTCCATAATTGAAATACATCATAATATTATTTCTGTCTGAATTTCTGGGATGAGGAGTTATCATTATTTAAATTATTTATATTGAGACTATTGTCCTCATCGTTGTTGATATTATCACCCAACTGCCTTCTATCAGAATTTCTCAGATGATTTTGTTTGGTTTGTTTAACGGTATATCAACTCCTTATGGGTCATTTAATGCCAAAATTTAATTTTCTTGGGAGCTTTGGTAATTTCCTTTTTTCATCAATAATATATATCGCTAGTATTCTCATAACTAAAATGTATTTTTATACTTTCGTAATGTTTTGAACACAGATGGTGGGTGTAGGATTTTATTGGACAACAGACAGTACTCAACTGTTTTTGAAGTTGAGATTGCTCTGACAATATGTCTTTCGGTCAGGTGGTAACTGGTTTATATAGCAGACTGGGATGTTCCATTCTGCTACTTGGGCAATCCTATTTTCTAGGTTCTGATTTGCTGTTGACTTTGGTGTGGATACTTTTATCAATAAATATCCATCATTATGCCGTGAATGCCGGGATCTGTATTTGGATACAGTGCACTTTCTTTTTATCTGCCAACTGGATGCTCATTGGGAACTCCATGCAAGGGTAAGTATCACATTTCTGATTCTTCAGTGGGTTCACTATTTGCAAATAGATGGGACCCTAACAGGTGTGACCACCCAAGGTCAGGGTGGACTTGAGAACAACAGCAATTAAAAGGTGGTGTCATGCTCCTCAAAACCTCTCAATCAGAGGCTTTTCTGCTGATGAGGAGTTATCATTATTTACATTATTTATATTCAGACTATTGTCCTTATCTTTGTTGTTGTCATCACAACATTTCTGCTATTGTGCCTCCCAGCCTTCCCCAGGTGTATCTCAGTCTACAGGGAATTCTGAACTGAACCCTTAATTTAATCTACAGGGGTAGGCTGTTCTTGTTTCACTGCCCATATCTAGGGATATCTTGTCTAATTCTTATTTATTTTTTTTTTATTACTGTTCAGTTATTGTTTGCTCATTTTCACTGAGTCCAAGAACACATTGCCTAACCCAGGGATTGAACTCACAATAACTATGTCACCAAATTCATGAACCAATGCTTTAATCTACTAGGCTATTGTCCTGCAAATTTCCCTGTAGTTCGATATACCCCTGAGGAAGTACAGAGAGCACAATGGCCAAAATATTGCAATAACAACAACAAAGATGAGGACAATAGTCTGAATACATATAGTGTAAATAATCATAATATTGATTTGTAATAGCGTGAGTGTTGTGGTTGTTAATGTATTTGTAGTTTCTTTTCTCTTTTTTCATTGAAAATGAAATTAATAAAATGTACAACGATAACACCAATATGACTTTGAGACACATGTTGACATTAATGACAGGAATATGTATTGTGTGTGTTAAAAATGTTCTCAGTGTTACTGTTCCCTTTGCTTCTTTAAAAGTTTGTGCTTACTTGTTTTTACTTGTTCTGAGAATTTTGTTGTTAAGGGTAGCCTTTGAGATCATCAATTGTTGATTTTCATTGAGTGATGGTGATACATCTGTGTTGTTCCTTTTTACTACTGCTACTGCTACTCTACATTTCTGTCTTTGCTTGTGGTGGAAAGGTTGTTTTTATAATGATGAAGTTTCAAATTTTAGAATGATGAAATATCATCATCATATATTATCACTGGTGGCAAGGTTGTTTTTTAGAATGATGAAATTTGAGATCTTTATTTCTAAAATGATGAAATATCCTTATCATCAGTCATCACTGGTGGAAAGGTTGTTTTTAAAATGATGAAATATCATCATCATTCTGGATCATAACAAATTAAAAAATATAATTTTATTAATATCTAAAAGGTTTGTGATAAAAACCTGGAGAGAAATTCAAATTAAAGAAAGAAAAGAAGCAAACAAAAGATTGAAAGTAGAAAAATAATGAAAAAAAAATAGATATAGAAAGAAGAAAACATACAACACTTTAAAATAGTAACCTTGTTGGGACATATTATTATAAATAAATAAAAATAAAATAATAATAATTTATATTATAAATAAAATAAAACAATAACATTTAAACTTTAAAATAAATAAAAAATAAAAATAACAAAATCTCTCCCAGCATGAAACAAAAACTGTTCCTGCCAGAAATACAGGCATCCTGTCAAAAGACATTAAATTCAATCACTTCACTATGAACCTTGTTATTGTCAACATGTGTCCAACTTCTCTCTGTGATATGGCTTGTAATACTTGTAACCTAAAAAAATACACACACCAATACACACAAGAAAAATATAAAATATTGTATGAAATTAACATACAATTTACCATGCTTTTCTTGTTATTTCTGTATGTTTTATTTCCTGTCAAGTATGCTTTCATCTCCGGGAACACAAGGTTAATTTCTGCTGTTTCGATGTGAGTGGCCCCACAATTTTCTCAACCTAATCATTTATCACAATCATAAGAGAGTAATAATGTCAAAATAACCAGATAGAATTTAAGACAGAATTCTCAAGTGATTAGTCACAATGCATTAGAATAATTCAAGACAGTACTTTGCCTGTTTAGCCATCTAAATCTAATCATTTGGAACAAATTAAGAGAGTAGTCTTAAGACAGCCATCTAGACAAAATGATTTAGAATGATTTATGACAGTAATCTTAAAGCAGTAATCTCAATTTAATCAGAAGAATTTGGGACAGTAATCTTAAGAGAGTAATATCCTCAACCTAAATTAGAACAATTTAAAACAGTAATCTTAAGACACACTTCTCAGTGAGTTAGAATATTTTAAGGCAGTCGTCTTAATAGAGTAATATCTCTCAACTTAATCAGAACAGTTTAAGACAATAAACTTAAGACAATAATCTTTTCTAATTTAGCATAATTTGTAAAAACATTTTTAACATGAACTGTTCATTTCCCACTCTGCATTATTTAGGGCGTCTGCTTAATAACCAATTTGTCTTGCTTGTTCCAAATGTTTGTTGACAGGGTGCCAACTCACCAAGGAATTATTTGTTCATTATAGTAATTGAATACAGAGAAAAGAGAAGTTACCAATTGATATTTTTTTTAAAAAAATGCTATTTTTATATTGATATTTGCAGGTTAGAGAAAAGATATTTCAAATTTATATCGCCAGCATTTCTTTGTGATTTTGTTATAAAATTATTGAATCTTATGAACAGCAATTTATAAATGTGTCTTCAATGACTGCGCATTCCAATTGGTGCCAATTATTATCTTCTTGTCTTCTGAACCATTTCTGACAGCTGGTGCCTTTTGGAAACTTACCAAAGATGCGAGAGATTAGATAACCATTATCAACATTTGTTAAAAAATATACTTTCATATTATTTCATATTAAAATTCACAAAAAGAATAAAATTGTAATGGCATGATTTTGATGAGGAAAAATAAAAAGGATAATCTGGCAAGTTTGGGAATTTTGTATGGAAGAGTTTTTTTCTGTTTAAGGACATAATGCAGAGTAATTATAAAAAACACATACATAAACATATAATTTACATTAACCAGAAAAAAAGGCTTGGACAGAAGCGTCTAGGTTTTTAAATTTGGATTTTAATGTAACTATAACAACAGAGATATTTCAATTTCATTTTTGCCTTGAAAAAGTCAGAAGACAAAACGCGTCGGCAAAATCTAAGATTTTTCCAATTGTCATTTTATACCAATGTCTTGTCCACAGAGTTGATCTGGGAATTTAACTATATATATATATATATATATATATATATATATATATATATATATATATATATATATATATATATTACTTGCACTTTTAAATAATGGCTTATCTATCTACAAATTTAAATAAAACTAGCATAGTACCCATAAAAAATAAAGCAATTATTAATGTACTGAATGGCATTTTCATCTAGTATCAGAGTGTTGTTCCCTGGAACTTCTGCAAAGGACCAGCATGACAGTGGTCAAAGAGACTGGATAAATTTTGTTCTTCACCTGTATGTATGACACCCTACATTAAACTGACTTTGTGCCACATCCTGCCACCATGGGAAGATGGGTAAATAGCAGATCAGACTACTTTTACTTGCCCTTGGAGAAGGGATCAAGGTGTAGTTTCAGTTGCAGGACCTCTCTCATTGTTTTAAAGAGGGAGGATTGGTAGGTAACAATGCTGACATGACAGTTTTTGTCCCTGATCTGCATGTATGGCACTCCACATTAAACCAATATTATGTAAAATTCCTACCAGCAAGACAAGGCTATGTAAATATAACATAAAGTATAAGAACAGTACACATGCTCCCAACGTTTGGTCTCTAACCAGAGTGTAGTGTCTGTTCTCTTCTGTTTCTGTCTTCAGTCAGTTCATGATTGTGTAATGATAGATATCTGATTCTGGAGATTTGTTGTAGAGTTATTTCCTCAGTGGAAACTGTATTTGGACTAAATTCGTCCTAAATAGGTTCAACATACAAAAACGTTAGGAACTTGTAATAATCAGTATTACGCAGAGTAATCGAGTTGTGGTCGCTGGCTACTTTTTCGTATTCGACTCCTACTGACTCCTACTTATAATAGATGGGAGAGTCTATTATCTATAGACTAGGTGTCTTTCACCATAACAAGATTCCAACCTTGTAGTAGCACCTCTCTCGTTGCACTATAGAGAGAAGGTTGGTAAATACCAATGTGACATGGGCAGTATTTTTTTTCAGAGTATATGTATGCATATGAACGCCATGTGTTAAAATTGTCCCAGTGTTACTTCCTACCACTATGGGGAGGTACATAAGCGGCAGACCAGGGTAACTGGTCACAGGGATTGAGCAGTCATTGTCCGTCACCTGTATTTACATAAACCAGGACCCAAATTCACTGTGTCACATCCTGCACTGTGGAGAGATGATTAAATATTGTATCAGTGTGTATTATGCGAATAGTGTTACATACTCTATATATATATATATATATATATATATATATATATATGTGTCATTCGCAGACAGTACTGTTTCGCTGTATCACAGCTCCTCAGTGCGACTAGACAACCGAATGCCTCAAGCCCAGATTGAAACCCAACCCATTTGGTGTCAGTCAGAGCTTCTACCACTGAGCCATCTTCACTAGACAGAACAAATCAGCCAAATCTTGTGTATTGTTTTTACAAACATAAACAAACACCAAGCAGCAAAAGTGCTCCATTCATTTTATATATATATATATATATTAGGGAAATCTGTGACAATGTGTACAAAGTTTTTGTGAGGCGTTTCATCCTTTAGGATTTTGTTGGACTAAATCGATGTTTATGTGATGTGACTACACATGCACATGAAGAAGAGGGGAGACTGAGAATTTTAAATTTAATTTTTATTATATTTATCTTTTCTTCTCATGATACTTGTCAAAAGATTGTTGTCAAGGAATGCCTTATAGTTAGTTAATAGTCTGTCAGTAAGACTTGTTATGTCTGCATTTGACAGAAAAGCTCACCCACACTCCTGGCAGATAGACGATGACATATCTAAATTGATATTATCAATTTTCTAGCTGCTGCCTTTGTTGTAGCCCAGGTATTTACATTGTCTTGGAAGCAATGGAATTCACTGTATATTATCTTTCTCTACCAACTTCTACCACACATCATTATTTCTTACTTGAGATTGTCAGTTTTATACAGTGCTAGTGACTCCTTAATACAATCATATAGAAATATATTGTTTGAAATTTGCTATATTTATGAGTGGAGATTGTTTTTGATATAAACATGGTTCTGTTTCTTTAGGCCATGAGTGTATTCTCCTGTCAAAAACTCTTTATTTCTGCACATTTTGGGTATTTATATACATATCTTGCTATATCATCATATTACCCCAGCCACCATGCCTCCAATTTTAATTTCCTCTGTGTAGCTGTTATCCTACAGTGCACATCATCATGTACACTTTTTAAAATATCTTTTCTTACTGCTTCTGGTGGTACTATCACATCTCCATTGCATATAACGCCATTTTCCATCATTAATTTATACCTTATTTCTTTTTAAGGTCTTTCATCTTTGGAACAATTACTCCACCTGTTTCTTCTTATTTTCTCAGCAATCTTGCTTAATATCAGATCATGTAGAGTTTCTGATGCTCATCTTTGTAGAGATAATATGTTAGTTTCAATCCAATATAATATTTCTTCATCTGGGATTTCCATTTTTTATTTTTGATTCTTATTAAATTGTAACCTTGACAGCGCATTGACATGTTGTATTGCATTTCCTTTTACATACTCAATGTCAAAATCATATGCCATTAATTTTATTGCCCACCTTAGAATTCTGGAAGAAGTAACATTTGGCAGTTTCCTTTTTGGTGGTACTATCACATCTCTATTGTATATAACGCCATTTTCCATCATTAATTTATGCCTTATTTCTTTATAAGGTCTTTCATCTTTGGAAGAATTACTCCACCTGTTTCTTCTTCTTCTCTCAGCAATCTTGCTTAATATCAGATCATGTAGAGTTTCTTATACCAATCTTTGTAGAGATAATATGTTAGTTTCAATCCAATATAATATTTCTTCATGTGGGATTTCTATTTTTGATTTTTGATTCGTATTAAATTGTAACCTTGACAGTGCATCAATGTGTGGTATTGCATTTCCTTTTACATACTCAATGTCAAAAAGCATATGCCATTAATTTTATTGCCCACCTTAGGATTCTGGAAGAAGTAACTTTTGGCAGTTTCTTTTTAGGGTAATAAAATAAACTTTAGAGATTTATGGTCCAGTTTTAATAGAAACTTCTCACCTCATTAAAATTATTGAACACTATCCATGCTCCAAACAATGACCAATGCGTCTTTTCAATATTTGAATAATTTATTTCTTCTGCCTTCAATATTCTTGAAAAGTACATTATTGGATGGCCCTCTTGTGATAAAGTTGCTGACACAGCTCACTCACTCACTTCTGTAGTTAACGTAACCTTTTTTTTTTTTTTAATCTTTTTAAAATCCTCAAATGCTAAGTTTTGCCTTTGAGCCCATTTGAAATCATTATTCTTTTTATGCAGTTAACCAAATGGTTCTTTTAAGTTGCTGTCTTTGGTAGGTATCGATTATAAAAATTAATCAATCCTAAGAAGCATTCTATTTATTTTTATTAGTAGGTAGAGATACCTCTGAAATTTTCTTAATTAACTTTAAAACTGGTAACTTAAATATGATATTGTATCACAATCAAATTCGCTTTTGTCTGTGTCATCCCCAAAATTTTTAACTTGTTTAACATATGTTCTGTTTTTTGTTTTAAATCATCTTTAGTGGTGGCACTGAGGCAAATATCATCTTGATAAATAATCATGTTATTAATTTCATCAGTTAACACTGTTTCCATTGCTCTTGGAAAAATGGCACTTGCTGTTTTCACTCCAAAAGGCATCAGGGGTTTTGAGTCGTAATTTTCTTGGAATTATCTATCTGTATTTTATTATAGGCAGATCTCAAATCAATTTTTGCAAAAATGACATGCCTAATAATTTGTGCATAGCAGTTTTGATAATAGGAAAAGAATTCAAGCATATGTTATGATTTACGCTGATTTTAAAATCACCATGTATTCTTAAGTTTCAATCTGATTTTTGCAAAACTACAATGGGAAAGGCCCATTTCCTGACACCTGAAGGAACATGCTCCAAAATTCTTACCTCTACTATTTTCTTTAACTTTGCAACCATTAAAGGTAGGAGGTGAATAGGTAATTTATAGGATTCAAAATAAGAGGGAGTACTATTTTTATTTAATTGTATACTCACTTTATACTCCTTTAACACTCTCATTTTTACTTTCTGGTTTTCCAGTATTGATTAAATTTGACATATCTGCCTTTAGAACATCTATTCCTAGTAGTCCATTAATTTTTACATTCCACAATTGTAATGGGAATAATTTCAAATCAGTCACAGGTTACATTGAATTAGTCCAAAGTTCTTATAAAAGATTCATCGAATTCTCTTAATTTCAGATGGTTTTTTACTCAAATTCAGTTGACCCATTTGTTCCCAGAAATTTCTTGGGATCAGAGTGACCTCACTGCCCGTATCTACTTGCATTGGAAAAGTCATGTTATTTAATATTTTCAAAATAGTTCTTTTCCTTAGATCTTTGTATTGAAAAGATATCATCAATTCTTTCTTTTTACCAATTTTTCTCTATTGTCTATTTTCATTTTAACTTTGCATCCAAACTGAAAATGATTATTAGGGTGCTAGCACATAAGTGAATGTAACGGATTCAACTAGAATTCAAACTCGGTTCTCCGATTCCTCAATCCACGCTGCTATCCATTATTCCACTGTGCCTTAGACTTTTTAATCAATTCCAGCTATTGTATAATTTCCATACATGCAGTTTGAAACAAACTATTCAATAGTAATTGTTCCAATATCTTATATTTATGAGATATATCAGCCATGGCTTTAATCAACTGTAATTGAATCAATTCAACCTTTATAGTCAAATCTTGAGTTCCCAATTTCTTAAATTCATGGAATCTGTTAGCTTCTCTTAATTTGTGAAGATATTGTATAACTGATGCAACTTGTTTCTGTTTAATGGACAGAAATTTGGTTCATTCCACTATGATAAGTTTCTTTTTAGGTTGTAAATTTCTTTTTATCATTTCTGAAATTTCGACAAAAGTTAAATTCTCCAATTGTTTGGGGTATATCATAATATACATCTTCATTATAGCTTTCAAATCTGCCTATATTTCTGAGATGAGGTATTATGTACTCTATTTACATTATTCGGACTATTGTCCTCATCTTTGTCACCATATTTATTACAACGTTTCGGCCGTTGTATGCTCCAGCCTTCTTCAGGTGGTTGGAATGTCGAACTGAACCCTTTATTTCGCTCACTGGGGTAGACTGTTCTAGTTCCACGGGCCATGTCTAATGGATGTCAGTTATCAGTTATCTCCTGGCACAGTGGATAAAGGTGTTAGTTAGATCCAGTGACAGGACCCAAAGAGTGTGAGTTCAATACCCAGGTAAGGCAGTGGAGAACTTGGAGAAGGGAATTAACAGGAGATAACTGATAACTGATATCCATTAAACATGGCACATGAAACTAGAACAGTCTACCACAGTGAGTGAAATAATGGGTTCAGTTCAACATTCCAACTACCTGAAGAAGGCCAGAGTGTACATCGGCCGAAACGTTGTAATAAATATGGCAACAAAGATGAGGACAATAGTCCAAATAATGTAAATAGTGAGCTTTGAAATCTTCAAAAGCTAGAAAGAGGTCGGTTATTTCATTTTCTCTCCCTCTTGCTTTGCTCTCTTTCAATTTTTTAGCCCTAACTTGGGCTGCGAAACATTGGATCCAAGTCTGGACAAATTCTAGTTCATCCAAGCAATTTAAACATCCTATCCGTGATGGCATATTGTTGTATAGTGTTGTTCTTTGACACGTGATCAACTTCCTTTATGTCCAACTCTTTATAATATACTGTATTTCTCCTATAACTGAAATATGCAAATTGGTAAAATCTTATTTTCCACCCCCATTACAAAGGTCAAATTGGCAGCTTATGCCAAAAATGGTCTAAAATCTGTTGTTAATTGGGGCAAGGAATAGCTTGTTAATTTTAATGCCTCCAAAACAAAACTGCTCTCTTTTCTTAGAGAATCTTTTTTACCTTCTGATGCTAATTTCCAGAAGAGTGACTCACTGTGCCTTCTTGGTCTAATGTTTTAACTGACATGAAGTGGAAAGATTATATTGAATCAATTTCTAGCTCTGTGGTGATAAAAACTGGTCCTCAGTTTCACCACAATTAATAAGTCTACCATTTGTCTAGGTATTGAATGTTACAATATCTTGACTGATGCTTCTGCTATGTATTTAGTCAACAATGGAGAGTACCCAGATTATCCATGCAGTAACTGTGCCACTCAACAGATGTATGCATGCAGCTAACACTCATTGTTACATGTCTTGAGTCAATTTTCCAATAGTCTTCATGTTATCAACTCATGTCTGATTATTACATAAGATTTTGTAATGTGTTGAAATGGCTCTGCAATCTTTACAGTGGCTAACTAATCTGAGAAAATTGTCCCACATCAAATTCTGCAAGAAACTCAGAAAATAAGCTGCTAATACATTCTAAAATGCTTCATTAGGCTTTTGGCAAATATTCTTTGGATTAAAAGCTGTTTTTTAAACGACATCTTCATTTCAAAATCAATCACGTGCTAATTCAAGGTGATGAACACAAACCAGCAAAAAGGTCTGTAAATATAAAAAAAAAATTCATGAACTCCTCCTTGAGGATCATTACCAAACACATGATTAGAATCAGTTATAGAATCTGCCAAAAGTTCTTCATCTGTAAATCTTCTATTACTACCTAATATATATATATATATAGAATTAGAAGAAAGGGTCCACATGTGCTTCTTATAGTATGTAAAATAGATAGTTAAAAAAACGGGGGGGGTCTATGTTTACAATCTCAATCCCCTACTCCCCCTACTAATAATAATAGACTAGCCTAACCCTTCTACACTGATCAAAATTTTAAATTTAAGTTTATTTGATAAAAAGTTTTGTACAGCGAGGAATCAGACAGAGATTAGGGTTTTGCTAACAATATGATCTCCACCAGAAAATATACCATTACCAAAAACATCTTTTGGTGAGTAATTATTTTTCCCTCCATTGATGAAGGACACAGGCATGTCCAAAAATTTTGTACTTAAACCTTTCTTTCTGTGCTTCATTTCTGTAATATGGTTAATAATATTTACTAACTGTTTATTGTACTCATTATATTGGTACTCTTTCATTTGTCCTTGTTTTATTAACTAACTTATTTTACATATATATATATATATATATATATATATATATATATATATATATATATATAGTTTAGGAAAAACTAGGTAATCCGTATGGGAAGACCCAATGAGGATAGAATCCAGAGAGCTCAATGTAAATCAGAGCTAATAATTTAAATAAAAACAGATTACTTTAAGGTTCCATATAATAAATTATTTCACCACAGCCCTTCCAAAGGACAGTGGATCATCAGATTTATTTCCAAATGTTGAAATGAAAAAATGAAAATATATTTACACATTTATGACGGGCAATAATAAGGAAACTCACGAAGTGGGGGCAGTGTAGGGAGGTAGAGAGACAGCGTTGAGTTAGATGTAACATTTCTATTGTTTCAAATTTAAATATTTGCTGAAATCTAGACATTGACACTTTAAATCTGTTATATATATATATATATATATATGATAAAATATAGTTTCAAGGTATGCTATGGGTTAAAGTGCTCAATATCAGGGATTGGGCATATGTAAATATAAAAGTCGTCATCGAAGTTAGCACAACAGTCTGTTTCATGGTAAACATGCACTTTCATGCTAAATGCAATCATCATGTAATATCATGGCATAACGATTGCATTTAGCATAGAACAGACCGTCACCACTGGGTGTTGACTTCAATGTCCACTTCTGTATTTTATATATATATATATATATGTAATGTCAAAAGTATTTATTGAAATTGATGCAGATCGGAATTTGGTTTCATGCTGTGTGTCATTGTGTTCTGGAGAGGCTCAAGAAATGTTGTAATGTTGAAGGAGGACATTTTGAGCACTTAAGAGATTAAACTGTACTAAAAATATAAGTAAAATGTTAAAGAAATGTACATAAACAGTTTTGAACAAATCTGATTGTAACAAATAAATATAAATGTAATAAAATGTTTTTAAAAATGTAAAGTGCATATCTACTAAGCCTACTTTTGGCCCACCCTATCTATCTATCTATATATATATATATATATATATATATATATATATATATATATATATGTGTGTGTGTGTGTGTAATGCCCCTTCATATCTATATTATTAATTATAATCAATCATGTAACATAAAATCTATCATCAGTTTCAGATGATTGTAATCCACTAAGGTGTCTACCAAAAGATTCTATTTCATCTATTAATGTTCCGTACACATTTACGTAATGAATATATAATTTTTCCCTCAGATGAACTGATATATTTTAATTTGAAATCTGATACACAAAAGTCAGCAAAGATATGGGTATTGGTTTTTAAAAGTCTTGTGAGTTCCAAATGTTTTCTTTATTTGCTAACTCAATTTAAATAGTATAAGAAACTGTGGATCATTCAGTAATATCGAGAAATCAAGAGGAACTCTTTTGTAAAAAGGAACAATGAAAATTTTCTAAAGCTATAACATTAGAAAATGGAATCAAGATGGCTGACCTAAAAGGGAAATGGGAGAATTGTCTTGTTTGCCTTTACAAACTACACAGAAAACAGAAGCCCATTATAATATTAAGGTCAGATATTTGCAAGTAAAGGGAAAGAGCAGACAATATCAAAGAAATAGTTTCAAAGCCTAATCAAAGAAAATGAAATTCATAAAATGTGAAGGAAAACAAAGAGGAATAATACTATTGACGAATGTTGTTAGGTTTAAGATTGGAGAAGAGGGAGGGAAAAAAATTTCCATTTTGATCTCTACCTTCATTGATTAGTTTTGTCAAAGATATACACAAGAAAGTATTTTGCTCCGGGGTTCAATTTACTATTTTTTAGCATAAAAGATAAATTTCTTCCAGACAATGCACATTGAAATTCTTCCTTAAATTTACTAGTGATATTTACTTTTAGTCATAGGAAACATACGTAATAGGAAAATATGTTGTTTTTTTAATATAACATATATAATTCTACCTAACAAAGCATATCAGAATACACTGCTAAATCTGCACCATTCACTTCTTACTTAGGAAGAAAGATACAGAAAAAGGCTGTTTTTTAAACATTAGATACAAAATTCTACTAGACAAAGCATGTTAAAATTGTCATCAAAAACATTTTAATATTTACTTTCAGTTACAAAGAAACATGGCAGAGAAACCCTTTTTCATAGATGAAACATAAAATTCTTTGAAAATAAATCTTTTTTTTTTTATATACAGCAATATTAACCTTTAGTAAGAGAAAAAGTGCATAAAAATTAAATACTTTTTGGAATGAAAGCTCTAAATTTTTTTATGAAAAACGTGCATTAAAATCCCCATGATACTTTTATGCATAAAAGAGGTACTGAATAGAAACGCACACCTATGTACATACATGAGAACATTCTTTTGAAATACACTGAATTCTTTGGCAAGTGTTTACAAGGTTTGCCATTGTTTAAAGAATTCATGAGAAAATGAAAAAATAAATTGCCAGTAGCATTTGCAAAGTTTACAGATTTTTATCTTCATCCCTGCAAATTGTAAAAGAGTGTATTTTTAATAAACTTTTACTTCAGTTCATAGTGTGCACTTTATTGCATTTTTAGATTTCAAACAGCTTTTAGCTTGTAGCTGATTGAATGTGCTTTTAAAATATGGTTTTATAGATTTTTGTCATTTTTTGTTAAGCTATCTGTAACAGAACAAGGAAATATGGATTCATGCCTTTTCTAAGAAGGCAGCCCTTTATCAGATCTAATAGGTTGCTGCTACAGATTCAAAAACAAAAAAAAATTTAAATCACAGAAACTGCATCACTTGAGGACTTTCAATGGCAGCCATTAAAATGGACAGCACATGTAACTAAAAGGGAAAATAATGATATAATCAAGATGTTGCCTTTCTACACTAATTTAAACAAAAGGTTAGGAAGAAAACGCCCATAAATTTTAGAGTGATAATAGTGAACTTGAGAATTCTAATTTCCTGAAAAAAAGTTTTAAAAGAAAAAATTTATAAATTTAAACAGTAATGATGTTTGGTCAATGAATGTTTTCTGCATGGAAATGGTCATTCTCACCATTATCATTCTTGTAAAGTGGACATAAAGAACTGTAGCCAAAATTTGGTTTGTCTGAACATTTTTCATGGAAATAGCAACAGAGTAGTAACAGACATGCAATGTTTTGTCTGTGAGAAAAAGATTGTGGCGGGGGGTGGGGGGAATATTTTGTCACTCACAAGGATGTGGAGATACCTTTGAAGTCTATCGAAACTGAAAAGTGAAGACTGGGTAGTTCCTGCCCAGATATAGCAGCAGTACTCCATTTTGGCCTAATCTTGTTCTTGTAAATGTAAAGGATAGCACAAAGACTCAGGTACTTACTGGATTGGCACAGGTTTATCAAGTATTTTTACATCTTCTTTAGTAATGGACTGTATGTACAAGCTTCACTTGAGGTTTGGTTTGAGTTGAAGTCATGGGTCCTTCCTGAGGGAACATCTATTCACCATGATTGGTTCACTGAACTACTTGCTACTGAAAGCCAACAGCAACAGCTAGCATGGCTTTATGCTACACAGAGTCTCCATGTTCAACTGATCAAATGACTTGTGTATTTAGAGATATTTTATACTTATATGTTTAATAACAAAAAAATTGAATAAAAGAGAAAGATGTATTTTTATGACTGAGTTGTGTAAGTGGCCCTGAAAGTGAATCAGTGATCTTTCATTCACCTTTGCACTAATTCCATGAGATGGGTAGGGGGTGAGCCTTGGATGACAGCTAGTCAAGGAGAAAAACAACTTTGAACTCAAATCTACGAAGAATACAACAGGAAACCACTTAATTGCTCAAAAGGTCATGCCAATTTACATTTAATAACAAAGGAAGCTGGGGAGAGTCATGATCATATACTCTGAAAATACATAGCATTTAAAAAGTTATATACTCTTAGTTTCTAAAACAAAAAAAATATATACTAAAATAAAATGATGAATAGAAAAACTGATCAGGATTCATTATTGGTAGCCATACTCTTAACAATATAAGTTTTGTCTTTGAGTGAGTTCAGCAGTTATACAAAAACAGAAAGGAGCGTAATACAAAGACGTGTCATTTCAACAGATTTATTCAACCTATACACCGAGGTGATTCTGAGAGAATTAGAAGTCCTACCAGGATTCATTATTGGTGGCCAAAATCTTAACAATATAAAATATGCAGATGACACAGTGTTGATAGACATGGAAACAAAACTACAAAAGCTCCCATGGAAGGTAGCAAAGGAAAGCAAGAAGAAAGGACTAAGTATAAACTACAAGAAGACAGAATTCATGGTTATTAACAAAAGAATGAGTCCAAAATGCAAATTACAAATTGAGGATACTAAAATCAAACAAGTACAGAAATTTAAATAACTGGGAAGTGTTCTAACAGAGGACGGAAAATGTAAAACTGAGATCCAAAATATATTGGGCTGGCCAAAGATGCATTCCAAAAGTTAAGAGACAGAAAAAACATTGTTAGAAACAAAGAAAAGTATACTGAACTGTTACATGATATCTGTCCTCCTGAAAAGCAGTGAATGCTGGACAATCTCCACACAAATGAAGAAGAGGCTTGAAGCAACAGAAATCTGGTTCTACAGAAAGATGCTGAGGATAACATGGACCGAACATGTGAACAACAACGAGGTTTTAGAGAAAATGGAAACAAAAAAGAAACTTATACTTAACATCAGGAAGAGGCAGCTGAAATTTCTGGGGCACGTAATGAGGAAAGAGGGCTTGGAAAATCTGGTACTCACAGGACAGGTTGAGGGAAAGAGGGACAGAAATAAGCAGCGCGTAACATATTTCATCAATTTAAGTGGATGGCAGAAGAGGGTTTAGGAGAAATGACAAAAAGACAATACTTATTAAGAACTAAATGGGACAGGAAGATGTGGAGGGTCATGTACTTAAGGGACATGGCACATAAAAAGAAAATGTGGAAAGTTGAGAATAACATGGATGGAACAAGTGAGTAGCAAGGAAGTTTTAATTAACAAAGGACCTCCACTTAGTTTCTGGCAAAGCATAATGAGGAAAAAAGGTTTGGAAATTCTAACATTCACAGGAAATATGAAAGGCAAGAGAAGCAAGAGAAGATTAGCATGCAATATCAGATTTTAGAAGTTGTAAGATTAATTCAGATAGAAGATATGATCTGATTTGATACGGTCTATCCTTTCTTTCCTTTTGAAGGTGGACATCACTGGCCAGAGCCTGAAGCATGCTTCACATCGTCTGCAGACCACAACTCAACAGGCATCAAGTTGGATATGACCAAGATCCAAATTAAACAAAGTTAATTAAAATCATGCTCACAATACTATGTTACTTTCAATGTGAAACACATCTGTTTACCTACTATTCTACGACATTGATAACGGTTTCTATGAGCACATTGTGTATTGGTTAATGATCAAAATCAAACACTTTTAACACATCATTGAAAATCTGACTTTCAGTTAAAAAAAAATTGAAAGAGACTGACATGTCTACACAATAACAATACCCTGTTTTGTGGCAGTACCACCTTAGGCCCCCAAACTGTTTTACTTCCCCTGATTGGCGGCTGATAAGAGCAGGGTATTGCACATGTTTTCACACACTGTACATAGAAAAAAAATGGAAAAATAAAAGCATCTGAGACCCTCTTATTATAAATTACATCATTGTCTGGCAAGATTAGTCAAAATATCATATACTAAATTTAACAAAGTATCTTCTGATTTCATAACAAGTATTTGAAAAGTTCCTGGTCTGATCCATTTCTTAAAATCAGACCATATGATTAAATTATTTATTATTTTATTATGCCTTTTGAATTCTTGGGAAACATAGGGCCACAGCAACACCTCTCCAATTGATGCAGTTCCAGGCGATCCTCTACTGTTATGCTGACTGCTTTCACCTCTGCATCAACACTTCTGCTCCAAGTCTGTTTTGGTCAACTAACTTTTCATTTCCCTTGTGCATTCCAGTCAAGGGCCTGTCTGGTGAAACTAGAAGCAGGCTTGTGGAGTGTGTGGTTGATCCATCCCCATTTCTGTTTCTTGATGTCAATCTTGATTGTGGCTTGTTTGGTCATGTCCCACAGTTGGTCATTGGAGTCGACTTCGCTTGTGGATTCCAGTCGAAGGCCTGCCTGGTGACATTAGAAGCAGGCTTGCGGAGTGTGTCCCCGATCCATCTCCATTTCCGTTTCTTGATGTCAATCTCAATTGCAGCTTGCCTGGTCCTGTCCCACAATTGGTCATTGGAGACGACTTCTCTTGTGGATACCAAAGGCCTACCTGGTAACAATAGAAGCAGGCTTGTGGAGTGTCTGGTTGATCCATCCCTATTTCTTTTCTAGATTGGGGCTGGTCTGGTCCTGTCCCACAGTTAGTCGTTGGAGATGACCTCTGGCCACTTGATATTGAGGATGTTCCTGAGACATCGGTTGGTAAATGTCTGAAGTTTGTGGGTGTTGGTCTTGGTTACCTGCCAGGTTTCTGAGCCGTAAAGTAGGACTGACTTGATATTGGTGTTGAAGATCCAGATCTTGTTGTAAACTCATAGGATCCAGATCTTGTTGTAAAATCATAGGGCTGTTGATTTCCAGATTGGCTGCAGAGTGTTGAAAGTATGTCAGGCTTTGTCAAGTCAGCACAATGTCTTCATCTGTCCCTCCATCTTTGACAACACTTCCCAGGTAGACAAACTTATCAACTTCCTTGATGTCTTCTTGGTGTAGTGGGCCTTGTTGTCTGTTGTTTACCCTCATGAACTCTGTCTTCCCGATGTTGATTTGGAGGCCAGTATTCTCCACTTCTTCTGCCACTCAGCTTCTCCTGCACATCTAAATATCAGAACATATTTTGGAAGGACATCTAGCTCAGGCTGAGAATTTTACAACACTATTTGTATTAATAACAACCTAGAATCTGCAATGTTATTCATCTTGACTTAGCATCTTAACTTCAGTCACTTTTTCCCTCTGACTTTGCATTTATAGCAAAGTCACTTCATGTTAATTGTTTTGACGCACTTTCTTCTTTGGCACTCTCACTTTATGAATTTACGTACAGTATTAGATCAGCAGCTAGGTCCCATAATTTCACTGTTAAAATTATTAGATGTAACTCTATGCTAATAGTTCCTTCTCTTTCACTTCTTGCTTGTCAAGCACTCTTCTGGCTTCTTGCTTCCCAGTCAAATTTAATCTTCAAATGTTTAAATGCCATGTCAATCATCATTTTCTGTCTTCATGTTCTTTTATCGCTTTTGCTCCTTAAGAAGCTTTTCTCAGATTCTTTCATCTCAGTAACCTGCGTCTTTGTAACTTTATCACATTACTTGAAGAGAATTGATTAAAAAAAGTAAGGAAATGATCAGGTATAGAACAATAACATAATCTTATATATATATATATATATATATATATATATATATATATGTATGTATGTATATGTATGTATATATTATATATATGAGCATGTTTCGCTGTATCACAGCTCATCAGAGTGGCTAGACATCCGATTGCTTCAAGCTGTGATCGAAACATCAGTCAGAGGCTCTACCCCTAGGCTGCTGACATACAGCAGAGAAAGGGAATCTTTTAATGCATTATATATGTGATGTATATAAATGCCAAATCAGCAGCCAGATTCTTGTTTTTTTTTTTATATATTTTTCTTCTGTAGATTTTGTAGGCTTTACATTTGGCATTGTGCAGAAAATAATTCAGGTATTTAAAAAATTGTTCATATATATATATATATATATATATATATATATATATATATATATATATATATATATATATTTCTGCAAATAATGTGACCTTTAGATAAAACGAGGTCAAATTATAGAGCAAATTTTCATTGATTTATCCTATAACAGTAGTATAAGATGACTGCTTATTGATTATATAAAGATGATGTTATTGGAAATGGTGTTACTGTATCCTTAGAAATTCAAAAGAAACAAAATAACAAGAACGATTCTATGTCATTTTTTCCCATGACATGTCCCCTAAAAGGGAAACCATTGTTTTGTTTATGTTTTATCATGTGATCTCTTGCAAATACTGATTCTTCTTCTTTCTCTTCTTTGACTATATCTAAACAGTTCCAAACAGCTTGGTGTACTAATGGTCATTTACTTATACTTCAACAATCAAAAAATACCACTAATAATAGTATGATAATAGTACATCCATTACTGTGGATGCAATCATAACTCGATGTTTACTTTTTCTTAGCTGAGCTTGCATGGATACAAGTTGATTTCATTGATACAGAATTAGTCTTCAATTAGACAATTTATTATGAAGTTATACCAGGAATATATAAGGTAGAAATGGCTTTATTACTTTTATTATCAGTTTATTTGATAATGTGAAACTTTTCATGTACATTAGTCACACAGAGACCAGAGTTAGCCTACTGACAAACATCACTCAGGACTTAAGATTTTTTTTTTTTTTAGAATAAGAGTATTTAGTATTAGAGTATTAGGGGTGATTTTGGGGATTTAAAGGTCATCTTATACCCAGGAATATATGGTGTGCATATATATATATATGCATTCACAGTAATTCATTGTCTAGAAGAATCCACAATAGAATAAAGAAAGCACTGGACAGCCGTTTCATCCTTTTTTAAAACTCCTTAGCAGTGTGCATCCACTATCAATGGCAACGTTATGCACGTGATGTAGATCTCAACACAAAGGCCTATATCAAGTGTCTTGAGGAAGTAGTGCTGCATTGGGTCAAGAGGGGGGCTGCTGGAAATCCTGTGTGGCAACAGGACTCTGCACCATGCCACACAAGCAGGAGAACCAGAAGCAGTCATGGCTGCAAGACAATTTCTGCAACCACATCACCCCTTACTTTTGACCACCTAACTCCCCAGAGTGCAAACTCTTTGATTGTGTGTGGGGTGCAGTTGAGGGAGAGAGAGACCAACAAAACTCTTTGTAATACCAAAGATGAACTGAAGGCAAGGATTATGGCAGCATTCACCAACTTAAACAAGGAGACCGTCCAGAAGAAATGCAGGAGCTTCTAAAGTCACTTGAATAAATTTACTCTTTAGTATTTCAAGATATTTTTGTGTAATTTTGGTAAATACGTCTGTTAAAATGAGATGTTCCTGTTATTTTCATTTTTGCATAATTTAGAGAATAATTTATCCATCGCACCCTGTTATATATATATATATATATATATATATATATATATATATATATATAATAGAGAGATAGAGAGAAAATGAATGATTAGATGAAAGTGGCACATTTTGTACCAAGAATGAACTTCTTCAGAATACTCTTTATTGGAAGAAAACATCTCATTTATAAGTTTTCTCTATTTTGTCACTTGTTTGCCTACTATTTTTCCTATATATATATATATATATATATATATATATAGGCAGCAATCCTTCTTTCATGCACATTTCATTGAATACAACAGACAAGGTGCTTTGATTTAGTTTTTTATACAGTTTCTCATGTGATCTAATATTTTTTTTTGTTTTCAGAGGATAAATTATATAAGAACTGTCCAATTGTTCTTTCTTTCCAAGCACTTTTGGCTATACATAAGGTTGAAATATGTTAACCATTAACAAGAAAAAGATTGTTGTATGATTGTATTTGTATAATGTTTTCATTTTCAAAACACAGTCAATATATTGTGTCCATATTCATAGTTGATATTATTGAATGTTGGTTTTTTGTTTTTATTAATAAAGCTTGCATTATTTTTAGCCTTTTTTTACAAGTAGATATATAAAACTAATAATAATAATAAAAAGTATAATGTTTCAAAAAAATATCCGATAATGCATTTTACACATTTCAGGCTTCATCAGATCGAAGACGAAAAAGTGAATTGCGTGCGTATGTATTTTGTGAGTTTATTTAAAATAATGAGATTATATATTTTTTTTCCTAATCTAGCATTGATCGTGACTAGAAAAGAAAGAAAAAGAGTGACTTATTTAAAAAGAAAAAGTCGTTAAACATTTTATGTTTTTCATTTTAAGTGTCCAAGTTTAAAAGATAAAAATCCATCAGAATGGGTAGAAAATAAATGAAAAATATTTTTTTATCCATGCATTCTCCATGTCAACAACATGTTAAGAATTTCGGTAAATGATCTTGACAGAGTTGTACATTAAATGGCAATAAACATATATACATTAAATTTTTTAAATAAGTCACTTGTTAAAAATAACCTTGCCATTACTGATGATAAAAAATAAGGATATCTCATCATTCTGAAAATAACCTTGTCATCAGTGATGAAGAAGGATATTTCATCATCCTAACCCTCATCATTATAATATGACCCTTCCAAAACAAGAGAGTCAGTAGACTAGGGTGCCTGTCGCAGT
This sequence comes from Acanthosepion esculentum, assembly GCA_964036315.1. Lineage (NCBI taxonomy): Eukaryota > Metazoa > Mollusca > Cephalopoda > Sepiida > Sepiidae > Acanthosepion > Acanthosepion esculentum. Next base: position 26,574,494 of record OZ038485.1, on the reverse strand, counting down.
AGTCAGTAGAGAATAGACAAGTAACAGTAGCAATACAGAAATACACATGTCTAGCCAACGCTCCATGAAGATCGAAAACATATGATTTCAAACGCATCCGCACAAACAAAATTCTCAGAACCAAACCATATAAGTAGTGACTTTTAAACAAAAGAGACACTGAGAACATTTTTACACATGCCATATCAATATTCTGTAATTCAAATCACAAAAATAAAAGAAAAATTCTTGTTATTTATGTCAACACATGTCTCAAGTTTTTATTGTTGTTATTGTTGTACATTTTATGCATTTTAATTTCTGTCATTTATCACTAACACAACGTTACACACTCATTTTATTTCTTTTCTAGTCATGAGCCATGCCTGCCGAGAAAAATATATGATCTCAAAATTTTAAATAAACACAAATACATACACATGCAAGTCAGTTTTTCGTCTTCGATCTGAAGAAGACCAAAACGGTCGAAATGCATTATTTTTTGAAACATTATACTTTCATCAACGGTTTTTACAATTGTCATTTAATGTATATCTCTGTCAGGATTACTTACCCAAGTTCTTAACATATTGTTGACATGAAGAACATTGATAAAAAACACATCTTTCATTTATTTTCTACCCATTCTTATGGATTTCTCTATTTATAGGTAAAAGTGCTCAATTATCAGAGATAGAGCATATGTAAATATGAAAGTCAACAGTGAGGTGAAAACCAAGTTATGACAGTTTCTTTCAATCTTGAATACAATCTTCAGGCCCGAATGATCCTGACAGAATTGGAAAAATCTTCATGAAAGTATTATGTTTCGAAAAAATATCTGATAATGCATTTCATCCATTTCAATTTGATGAAGTCCAGTTTTTTCCAATTATCATTTAATGTATAATGCTCTCGGGATCATTTACCCAAATTCTTAACATAAATATACAATTTATCCGATGCCCTTCACATGGCTTAGGGTTTCATTCAGTTTTATATAACTTTGAGCACTATTTCAATAACACCAGCAGGTTATGTGCAATTCATATATATATAGTGATTTTCTAAGCGTAGCTTAGATGTGGCACAAGGCTGAAAGTATGGGGTACCCAGTGAGAATCGAACTCACTACTCAGTCGTAATTGTTCTAGCAAGACAAGCTTTCTAACCATTACACCGCCTCGAGGTGCCCTATATATATATATATATATATATATATATATATATATATATATATATATATATATATATATGTATGTATGTATGTATATATATATATATATATATATATATATATATACACATTTGTGCAGAAACCTTTCTTTTAAACATTTTTTGTTAAATATGATGCACGAGGGAAGTTTTATTAATTTTAATTTAGTTTTTCCAACGTTCTTACATTTCTCTATCTGGTGGAAGTACAAAAACTGTCCATTGTCCCAAGTGTTATTGGCCACATCGTTAGCCATTCTCAAGGGGGTTTTGTTTAAGATATTATTAGTTTCTCTTCATATTATGACTGTCTAAGGTGTTGTTTTGAAAATATATATATATATATATATATATATATATATTCTAATCGAGTGAAGGTTACTGAATAGAATAGTCAAACAAAGGTTGGTAATGAACGATAACACTTAGGACAAGAACAACAAGATTCGCCAGCGGCATGTAGAAGTAGTAGTCAACTACTAGAAGTGAGTCAAGTGAATTCCCCAGTGAATCTTCAACTGCAGGATATCTACCAACTGCCCCACGCAGTCAGATGTGGCACAAGGCCGAATTTAATGTGGGGTATCTGAGCCCATAGCCGTGCCCAAAAATTCCCCATAGACCCTGTATAAAACATGGTTGGGTAGCTGTTTCCTTGAGATGCGACTCTGCCCTTCAACATAGTCTCATCTGGGGATTCTCTCTGCCTCTGGGCAGAGAGACTGACCAGCACAGCTTGAGATAAATCTCCAACTGCAGACCAACATACAGTATTTACTACTGTATTTATGTGAATTAGGACATACCTATTATCATCCATAGGCATGCTACAACTATATATATATATATATATTAATACATGTTTCATTAAATAATATAGATAAGTGTTGTCTATATATTTTATGTAAGTTTGTATGTTTATTCCCAAATTCTCGCTTGACAAGGAAGTGGGTCCAGACACCTTAACTCTACATAACTTAAAAAAATTATGTTAGGGGTCTCGGCTCTCGCTTTTGAAACATGAGAACTCTTATGTAGCGAAGGAATCATATTTTTAAAAACTAAAAATATTATTATAATATAAGCTCTACTTCTGTATGGAGCACTGTCCTTTTGAAAATAAAGCTAAATACTAAGGAACACCGGATTATCTACCTAACGTGTTCTTTCCTATTTTACTGCACACCTGCATACATACATACATATATATATATATATATAGAGAGAGAGAGAGAGAGAGAGAGGCAGACAGACAGACAATTTGACCTAATGATCAAACAACAATTTTGTGGAGAAGGGCATCATCCTCAGGATGATATACATATATTTGATACTATATATAAGTAAAAAATAAAATGAAATGTTCACTTATTGAGTTTCTTTAAGTAAATTCAATTTCACTATCAATCTCCCTGACAGGTGGATACAATCTCCATCAAACTGCAATGTATAAGCGAACGTTTAATTTTAACGTATTTAGTTTTTGAGCATTTCACCCCAAGCAAGGCAGGAGTGCCACTAGTACCCAAGAGGCTACAGAGAGTATAAGTAAGGGAAAAGACTGAGTAGGTGGGGGGTGAGGAAAGGATAAAAAGAAGAATGGGGATCAAGGCAACAGAAGTTGTCGATTGGCATTACATTTAAATTTTTGAAGATTATAATTATCAGAGAAGCAAGTAAGTGGAAGGGAGTTCCACTGTTGGGAAGTGTGTGAGAAGAAGCTGTCGGAGGCAGTTACATTTAAGTGTTTCAATAATAAAAGCATGGAACCAACATGCCAACCTAGTAGCACACTTCATACAGTCAGGGCACCAGTGAAAATACTTTGTCAGATCCAATGCCATGAAAATATTTATAAAAAAGACAGAGGGAAGCCACATTACGTCGGTGAGAAAGTGACTCCAAGTCAGACTGATCACATTGTATATCCATCATTGGATTTTGTTGAGAACATCAAGATGGACAGTGGGAGCACCAGACAATATATGGCAACAGTATTCCATGCATGGACGAATGATAGATTTGTAGATGTAAAGGATGGACACGGACGAGAAAAACCTTCTGGTGCGACACAGACAACCAACTTTCCTTGTGATAGATGCAGCTATTGGTTCAATATAGTTGTTTCACCTCAGGTCAGTGGAAAAGCATGAGACCAAGAAGGTGCAGGGAGGTGCTCTCGTGGAGTTGTGCATCAACCATGCTGATAGGAAGCAGAGAAGTTTCTCTATGTTGAGTAAATGATAACAGTTTAGATTTGGATGCAGTAAAATTCACAAGCCATTTCCTGCCCCAGTCAACCACAGATTGGAGGTCATTTCTGAGACCAATGGCCAGGTTAACTTTGTCAGCAATGCTGGATTTACTATTGAGACAGGAGTAAATGGTAGTGTCGTCTGTATAGATGCCAATTTGAGAGCCGATGATGTCAGATAGATCATTGGTGAAGATCAGAAACAGTGTAGGACCAAGAATAGAACCTTGAAAAATACCAGTATTCATATGGAAGGAACTGGAAGAGAACCCATTCAGGACAACTTTCATTTCATGGTTAGACAGGAATGTAATACTGTATCCCTGAAACTTATGTAGAAGGCCAGCATGCATAACCCTGTCAAACGACTTTGATATATCTAGAACAACAGCTCAAGCCTTGCTATTATTATCAACAGCTTGGTATACATATTTAGTTATGGCCATAAGTACATCAAGAGTAGATAGAGCTAAGCAAAATCCATATTGTTTGTCAGAGAGCAGATTGTGAGAGGTGAGATGCTTAACTACTTCGGCATTAATTAAAGCCCTAAAGACTGCCAAAGAGTGGTAGGAGACTGATGGGACAATAGTTAGATTGGTCAGAATGGTCTCCAGAGTTTCAGATAACAGAGGAGGACTTCCAACAGGCTGGAAAGCAAGTATCGGCAATAGTTGTATAATTTATAGAGAACTGGAGACAGCTCATGGACACATTTCTTTAGGACTACAGCTGGTATCCGATTACCCACTTGCTTTATGAGAGTCTAATTTAGAGATGATACTTAATATCATCAACGGGGTTATGAACATCTCCCTCTGTACAGCCTCAGTTCTAGGGGGGAAATCAGGTGTGGGTACTCTGGATGAGTTGTGTGTTGAACTGGATGAGAATTTCCAAGCAAAGCATTCAGCCTAATCAGCTGAGAATGTTACGATTTTGAATTGATTGAATAGAGGAGGGAATGAGGATTTGTTGTAGTTCAGCACGCTCTTGAAGAGCTGCCAATAATCTTTAAAACCAAACTTGCGAGATGCAATACATTGTTTCATCCTATCAGCAAACAGTAACTTTGCTTCATTGAGGACATGCTTGCACTCATTATGAAGAGAGACAAAGAGACGTCTGTTGCAATCAGACATGTCACTCTGGTACAGAAGGAAGTGATTCCTATGGGTTATAGCAGCAGAGGAAGCAGGTAAGAACCAAAGAGATAAGTGTGATTTAAATTGGTATTTTCTTGCTGAGATGGAAGCCTCAATGCTGGCTTTTTCCCCAGAAGAAGACTTCAGATGGACATTTTTGTATGGGATTGTAAGGGGCATCGCAAATGAAATCACAGAACGAGTCCCAGTCTGCACATTTATAACAGAAAAATATTGTTAGTCAAAGATTCGTGGCTAGACAAGGAGTGGGGGGAAATGTTAACAGATGCCACCGCATTATCAGAGTTGCCAAGAGGGCAAAGCTGCATAGCACAACAACAATCAGAGATAGAAGTAAAACAGAGATCAAAAAGGGAAGTGTAACCATCCGTGTTACTAGGGAAACATGTCGGAAAGCCAACCACTTGCGTAAGGGATTTATTGATTGAAAAATTCAAGGTATGGATGCCAGTGAGGTCAGTTTTCTTAATGCTTCTGTTAATTGTTTTAATTTTTGCTATTAATCTCCTGATATTGAATACTTTAATTACAAATATTTCTTGCTTTAAATGTGTTATTTTCAGAAATACACTGATCAACCATTTTTCTTTAACACAATTTCATTTTTTTAATTTTGTGAACCACCATCTTCATTTTATATATATATATATATATATATATATATATATATGAAGGAGTATAAAAATTCTTGGCCTAAACCACCCACACAAACACTGGATTTGTTGATGAAGAGTTTCATGATTAAGTTGAGAACTTTTCTGCAACTACTTATCTTATTCCTTCCATTTGTATATATCACAAAACCAACAACATTAGCACCATAACCATTGGACTATGAGAAGAAAATACAACAGTCAATAAAACTCACAATGCTAAACCCTGTTTAAATCTTTTAATTAAATGTAAAAGAAACCGTTTGCCAACCTAATGACCATCAAAGACAACTTACAATTGCTAATGAAGCTTAAATTTACTCTGGAATAGAAAACAACCAAGCAAAATGAAAAATTGCTCTTTTCAGTGTTACATTATTTTTCCATTTTTCTTGGAAAAAAAATTTCCATCACAACATTCCACCATTTTTATTTGTCATTCAACAATTTCTTTAATTTAATTAACCTATTCTCTAGAATTTGTTTACCTTTTATTTATTTGTCTGTTTGTTGGATTTTGTGGAGTGGGGGTATTTACGGAACAAATTAGAAAAATACTGTCAAAAAATTATCAAATTGTGAACTTATAATGATTCAGTTTATAATTTGTTTTTCTGATTATGACGAGACAATTAGAATTTTGCTTTTTTTGAAAGAATGTTTGTAATTTGATTGTAAGTGTCTGAATTATTTAATTTGGAGATTTTTAACATTTAGAAAATATTTGTGAATAACATACAACACATTGTTTTAAAAGGTAATTGCTTTCTCGTGGAGGAGGTCAGTTATATATTTAGGTTTGTTTGCATCTGTCTGTCTACCTATTCATATATTTCAGTCCATTCATATGTAGGTATGGATCTTTATCTATCTGCTCGTCTGTTCATATCTATCCATCAACATCTGGTCATTCAGTCTTCTTCTCTATCACAATCTGTCCATATCTCATTCTCTCTCTCTCTCTCTCTCCTTATCTATCCCAAGACTCCCAAGAGGATGTTTCCCCAATCACTAAAATCTTAATCTGTCCAAGTCTAAAATCAACTGTTAACTTCCCTTTCTATCTCCATGTAGACTCTCCTTTAACATAACGCTCTCCCTCAAGTGGCCTTGTACAGTGACTAGTACTGTAAAAAAATGATAGATAGACTGAGGTAGATAGATAGCTAGACTGAGATAGATAGATTGACAGACAGACTGAGAAAGATAGATAGATAGATAGATAAATAGATAAACCAAGACTGATAGATAGAAAGATAGATAAATAGATAAACCAAGACTGATAGATAGACAGACAGACAGACAGACTGAGATAGATAGATAGATAGATAGATAAATAGATAAACCAAGACTGATAGATAGACAGACAGACTGAGATAGATAGATTGACAGACAGACTGAGATAGATAGATTGACAGACAGACTGAGATAGATAGATTGACAGACAGACTGAGATAGATAGATAAACTGAGATTGATAGATAGATAAACCAAGACTGATAGACAGACAGACAGACTGAGATAGATAGAAAGATAGATAAATAGATAAACCAAGACTGATAGATAGACAGACAGACAGACTGAGATTGATAAATAAACTGAGATAGATAGATAGATAGATAGATAGACAGAGACTGATAGAAAAACTGAGATAGAGAGCTAGATAGATAGATAGATAGAGACTGATAGATAAACTGATATAGAGAGCTAGCTAGATAGACTGAGATTGATAGGTAAACTAAGATAGCCTGAAAGATAGAATGATTTTTGCCAGCTATTATTCTCTCTCTTCTACTCTGTGTATCATCCCCCTTAGAACGTGTATGATCATGGTTCTCCACGTCTACCCATCTTTTGTAGCTTTAAGTAATTCTTTTGACTTTATAAACTCTCTTTGTCCTTGTGGCATTGGTTGCAGCATCCATCTGCACAAACACGTTTCTTCCTACCCCTTTTGCTTTGGCTTATTAAAACACTAAAGATTTGCAAAACCAAAGTTGCTTCTCCACTCAGATGAGAAAAGAAAGAACAGAAATCTCATTAGTCATATGAAATTTCCTCTTTTCAGAAATCCAGCTGTTTTCAAATTGCAATTTACTATTGTTATTTTATTTTCTTGTTTATTTATAAACTATTCACATTTCTCCTCATTCTATTGCAAGCAAAATTTATCGTTTCATTTTCCCAACATTTCATTGTGATTATTATTATTGTTAGTACAGTGGAACCTCGGTTCACAAAGTTAATTCGTTCCTGAAGACCGTTCGTAATCCAAAATGTTCGTAAACTAAAACTATATTTTCAATGTAATATGGATTAATCCGTTCCCGCTCCCAAGATGATTGCTTATTTAAACTTTAACAACATTACTTTGTGCCCAAGTTTACACACAAAACTAATAAAAATCATTAGATCTAAGAAAAAATAAATAAACCCAATACAAATTCGATAAAATATATGACAATCATATAATACATAAAACTAATAAAAATTCATTAAATCTAAGGAAAAAAAAACAATGCTAAACAGATAAAATATAGATGAAAACTTCAGTTTTATCATACCTGTATGTAGGAGTGTTGATGTGGAAAGAGGAAGGAAAGAGATGTTATTGTTTGGAAAAGGGAAGGAAAAACATGATCGTCTCTTTATTTATAAGAATAGTAAAGATTGTTGATTTTGCAATATGAAACTGAGTAGGAAGAGACAATATCATCAACAATTGTTTTTCTCTTTTCTTTGTCCTCTCCCAGTATCACTGCTAGCTTTCTTTGGAGCCAGGATTGAAGACTAATGAAGAGAAAAAAAAAGCACAGTACAATAAAAGGAATCGGAGAGCCGAGTTCAAATTCCACTCAAATCCATTATGTTCACTTCAGTGCTAATACCCTTGGGAAACTATAAAATAATGTGACCTTGCTGTCAATTTAATAACTAAAGTCTTGGTACCATACAGGACAGTTAATCAGAAAAATTATTATGAAAGTATTCATAGAAAAGGCACAAGGAAACTACATTATGGTGATGGGAAAATGCCTTAAGCTGAAATGCCAGGTCAGGACCAACAACATTGTAGATTCTTTAGATTTTTTTAGGATTTCTAAATATACAGCAGGAGCCCCTGACCATATGTGGCAGCAATATTCGAGGCATGGATGAATGGTAGACATATAAATGTATAAGATAGGTTTGGGTGATTTTCTTCTCTTCTCTTGTAATTCTCACTTGTGGAACTCCCTTCTGGTTCTTACTTCCCAGTCAAATTTGGTTTTCAAAAATTTAAATGCAATGTCAATTGTTATCTTATCTCTTCAAAGTGTTTTTTTTTTTCGTATTCTCTCATATTCAGTAACTCTTTGCGTCTTAGTGGCATTATTGCATTGCTTAGGTTGAACTGATTAATATATATATATATATATATATCATGAAATGGACATTTTTATGTTTATACATTCTTTATATAGATACAAATATTTAAGTAAATGCTTTGTTTATAATAAACAGTATTAAACAACATTTACAGGCCTGAATTTCCGAGAAATTTTCATAGAAAATATTCGAACTCCGACAGGGACCGAACCTGTATCCTATACGGAACCGTCATATAGCCTGACGTGTCTTAACCGATCCGGCCACAGAGAAGCGTTCGGTTAGCAAGGTTGATTTTACTGCCTTTAAACTTCAATCTTCCATGAATCTCTCATGTACATTCATATCTGCTCATGGCGTATCAAAATGTAAACAAATGGTGTCACACATTAAAAAAAAAAGAATGTATAAACATAAAAATGTCTTAAAATATATATATATATATATATATATATATATATGTATGTATATGTGTGTGTGTGTGTGTGTGTGTGTACATATAGATCTGCATATATGTAATTAGTAAGTAATATTAGTAAAAATATTTGAATTACCACTCTGAGATATTTCTTTTCTGGATCCTCCCATTCAAAGATCATTTCTTCACTTGTGTCAGATTATCTTATTGGTCAAAATCAAAAAATTCAGAGTTACACTTCTCGTTGCATCATATGACTTTCATCTTCTCATTTTTCATTAATTTTGTATTGCATCAAAAACATTACAGAAATACTATAAATAATTTATATCTATGTCAAATATTTAATTAAGGAATAGATACAGCCTTTTATTAAATATCTCATAATCAATTACGTGTGCTTATTCTCAAGGGGTGCAAGCAGTATCGAAGATAAATGTTTGTATTACAGTCAGGAAGTAAGTATATATATATATATATATATATATATATATATATATATATATATATATATACATATATATAATGTGTGTGTGTGTGCATATATATATATATCGGCGGCTGATGAAGACAGGGTATCGCACGTGTTAATACACGTTGTATGTTAAAAAAAAATAGGTGTGTATATTAGTATATTATATATATATATATTTCCATGTGCATGTATATTATTTATATATATATATATATATATATGAGTGTGTATATTATATGTATATATGTGTGCATCTGCAGGTATTATATATATTTAGGTTGTGTCAAGTTGGATTTGGTCGAGATCAAAACAAGCAAATAAAACGCACGCAACATCAAGATTAGCTTATCTTCATACCCTGCCTGGTGGCAAATGCTGCTGGTGGCGCTAGGGGTGGCAGTCCCACCATAGCCACCGAAACCGTGATATCACCCCTGATTAAAACAGGGTATCGCACGTGTTAATACATGTATGTTAAAAAAAATAGGTGTGTATATTAGTTTATTATATATATATATATTTCCATGTGCATGTATATTATTTATATACATATATGATAGATAGATAGATAAATATACAGATAGATGTGTATGTGTATGTATATATATATATATATATACACACACACATCCAAAATGATTGACCTACATGATACAACAGAATAAAAAGCTCCAACAAACCAATGTTGTCTATGAAATAATTTGGCCACTTACAGAATATCTCTTTCATAATTCAAACAATGCATACATTGTTTATACAACCACTACATTATTGTACCGATTAACATATCATTTATTGGATAAGCTTTAAATATATATATATATATATATATATATATATATATATATATATGAGATAGTGCACACTAGGTGGTAATAGTCATTAAATAAATATAAAGTAGCAGAACTAGAATTTATATTAAAATTATTATATAGATGATGCTCAATGCTGCTTAAATTTTCATGCGCAGGACAATCATCAGGCATAAAATCATAATAATTCCCATAAGCATTAAACTTTAAGCAGCATCAAACAGTAAGGAACAGCTACATGGCTGAGTCAAAAGTTTTTGTATTTCAGTCTGTAATAGTTCAAACAAATTACTCAGAAAATTGTTTATTCATCAAAATTATTGTTTACAAATAGTGGTTCTTTCCTTTTCATAGAGATAGTCATGACAATCACATGATGATCGGTGAATGACATCAGGATAGAGAATGACAAGAGCAGTTGTCATGTAGGGCCCAGAGATAAAGGAGATCCATACGCCACAGCAGTAGGTCTTACAGGAAAAATGCACATGGCCTACTCTCGTTACACCATCATATTCTATTGTCTGCTGTTATCATTGTGCTTATATTATTTGGCTGGGTTAGAGTCAAAACAACTCCCTGCTGCCATTTTCAAACTTCATTGTTGATACATTGTTGTGTCTGCACAGGAAATGTGCCATGACTTGGAGAAGATTTAAAGAATTTCAAAAACAGATCCATTTTTCTTCCTCAGTTACAATTCAATGTCAAAAACAGGCATCTTCAGGTTTTGCTATCAGGTTTTGTTTTGCAAATGTTCACATGTCGTTGAGCCAGATCATTAGTCTGTTCATAAGGAACTTCTTGAGAGCATCTGTTTACAAGAGTGAGCTTATGGAAGTGTCGATTGATGGCGCTTTGTGAAGGACCAAGTTCTGCTGACAATGTACAAGTTGTTGTTCAAACATTTCAAGCAAGGCCACATTTTCCACGGGAGAATGTCTCCCTGACATTAATTTATTTTTCAAGGCTTGTGTCACTTGCTTTAAAATATCAAAATCAGTTTTGTGTCACATGTCTGTTGACAGTTCCTGGGCCTTCCATATCATTAATTTCTTTTGCTACTGCCCTTGCCAATTTTGGCATTGTCCTTCTTTCCACAGGAACTGTAAAATGGTTCTTTTTTTTTTCACCTTTCATTATCAAAACCTGTAAAATAGAGAATAAACAATTCATGTTCCTGTTATATAGGAATAAAGTGTCACTGCCAAAACACAAGTTTGAACATCGATTGCCAGTGAGTAAACACAGGCAGTCCCATTATTGAATTAAGTAGATCACGTGACCATAGGAAAAACACATATGTAGGAAGTCATGTGATATCTAATTGATCATTATTACTATTCAAACCCTCATTTCTAGTCTATCCTCTATTACTATATGGACTGATATTCTCTACTCTATTCATTATACTATTTCTCTATACAGATTACTATTTGAGCAAATATTATTGAGCAAGTACTGTAAGTGTCAGACACCAGTATTGTTCAACAGCATACTATAGTTATATCTGCAATTACAAAGTCTCTACTTGAATGAGCATTATGAAAGTGACAATGAGTATTTGTTGTCATCTCAAAAGTGTCAAATGAATGTTCAGTACCATCCCAAGAGTTCCTATGTTATATATAAAAATAAAATATAAACAATACAGCAATGATTTGAACAAGTTGTATCAAATTAAAGATATAACATGGAGGTATAAGTTGCCAGAAATCATCACTGAAAAATCCTCTAAACTTTTCAATCTACTATATATATATATATATATATATATATATATATATATATATATATGTATGTATAGCTTATAGTGTAAGAAACAATAGTGCTCAATGTTAACTAAAGAGCTATTTAATATATTTAAAATATATACATAATAGCCTACGTTGATGGCACAACATTTGCAGTTTTCAAGACTGCAAGATTGCAAATGGAATGAAACTCCTAGTTGTGCAATCAATGTAGGGTACTATGTATATTTTTTAATATATATATATTTTCCCATGAACTCTTCTTATGCTATTGTGAACTTTCTTGGTATGCCTGGTGTTTAGTTGTTTTCAGTTTTTTTCCCCCCAAATAATGATGATTTTATAGTATTTTCATCTTGGCCAGACAGTCATTTACCCATTCAGTGAGTTTGGTTGGTGTGCACATGGTATCTATACATCAACTACACTTGTAACATCTTGAACTTGCCAAAGGGATATAAAATAGCCATTTTTACAAATAACTGTCGCCGACCTTCTAATGATTGGGTGAGAATGCATGAAACATTTACTTGTGGTCGGCCACTGTTCACCGGGAAATTATTTATAAATATTAAGGCTCTGCCATTTAATATGGCATTAAACTCTCTTTTTGTTGTAGTGTCTTCCCTCTAATGAGGCTATTGTGGACTCTTCCACTTACTATAAATTAGTAGGAAAAATAATCCTCGGGGGAACAGTGCTCCAAACTGTTCAACTGTTGATCTCTCTGTCTTTGGAAGAGAGGAACCCAGACAAGGCTTTGCTGAAGGGTAAAGTTTCGTCCAGGGAGGTAGACAGGCCCTGCACCCGTTTATGCGGGCTCTAAGGGAATATTTTCGGCCGAGCCTACGGGCTAGGAGAATCCACAGTCAACTCGACCTTGTGCCACATACATTCCTCGTTGGGGGGGCTGTTAAATATTAACAGTGATCTAAACTGAATGCTGGCCAATCAATACACGCTCCCAAGTCGTGTAATATTCTTCTGTTGTATTTACTGTTCAATACACTATTTATCTGCAACCTCTTGTTTTGTTATTTCTTAACCAATCACTTGGTCACAACACTTTTTCTGGTGTACATCTGTAGCAGACTCCCTTAGAAGTTGCATATTCTATTTAAATAACATTAGATGGTAATTATGGATACCTCCTGATGATTGGCCCAAATGACTGCTAAAAATGTCCACCTACAAAACTCTGGAATCAGGGTGCTGAATCTAACATCAATCAGCTACGTGACAAATGTTATATTTGTATTAATCCTATATATATATATATATATATATATATATATATATATAAATATATATATATGTATGCAGGTGTGCAGTGAAATAGGAAAGAACACGTTAGGTAGATAATCCGGTGTTCCTTAATATTTAGCTTTATTTTCAAAAGGACAGTGCTCCATACAGAAGTAGAGCTTATATTATAATAATATTTTTAGTTTTTAAAAATATGATTCCTCCGCTACATAAGAGTTCTCATGTTTCAAAAGCGAGAGCTGAGACCCCTAACATAATTTTTTAAGTTATGAAGAGTTAAGGCGTCTGGACCCGCTTCCTTGTCAAGCGAGAATTTGGGAATCCCAATATTATTATAATATATATAAATATATATATATATATATATATAAATAAATATATATATATATATATATATATATATATATATATGTCAAATGCTTTGAATATATTTTTATTTTAAAGAATATTATAATAAATCATTACAAATATCCAAAGAGAAATATGCAAATGTCTTCCATTACAAATATGGACGAAGACATTATGCATTGTGTCAGAAATGTGGCTGAGGCAAAAGAAATATATGTAGTGGACTCTTCTAGTGATATAATTAAACTTCATAAATACAATTTCATTATTCTTCAATGTATGCTCATTGGCCCCTTTTATTTCTGTCCCTACTTTTCTTTAGTTTAATTCCCCATCCCCTCCCACTTTTAGGTGGTCAGTAATGTCAGTTCTCTGGTAGATGCAGGAGGCCTTTCGTTTTCGTGCGTGTGTGTGTTTCGTATTTGTAGTTGTGTCTGAATGAGTGCATGTTTGTGTGAGTGTTTTGGATGGATGAATGTTTTTATACTATTATAATCCCACATTTTTTTTTATCCAGTTAATTGATATTTCTGCCACATTTAGGGATTGTGTTTTTTTTTATTACTAACCTTATTTTGTTTATTGTAAATAATCATTGGAGCTTTTAAATTGTTTTATTTCCCTTCCACCCACAGATTTTGAAATGTACATATGGGGAAGGATTTTATAGAGACATTGAGGTACTATGGTGGATGTAGTAAGAAACGTAGGAGAGAATGTGTTGTTTTGGTGGTAGGACTATTGTTGGTATGTTTAGGTCAATGTTTGTGGCTAACTAAGTTTAGAAATTAAGACAGAAGAAGACCGTCCTTTTCCCCAATCCCCCTTTTGGCCTTGTGCCACATTTTGTACTATTGTACTAATAAATATCTATTCAATTGTGAGTAAAATGTTTTTGTTTAGGTTAAAATTCAAGAAATAGTCAATATAAAGTAACAAAATGCAAGTAAGATAAACATATTAGCTTGAATAACTTGGAGAAAAATAACAATGACTCATTTCAGAATTTTAAACAAAACTATAAAAGACATGTTAAATAGAAGAAAATAATTTTTGCAAAAAAAAACCTAAAATCTTGAGATATAATTATTTGATCAATTAAAATTGGACTTGTTCAGAATTTTGTAATAATTGGATTAATGAAATTTTGAAAATAAAGAATTAGTTGATTAAGAACGAAGAATTTTCCTGATAAATGGATTAATTTTATTAAATATATTCTAAAAAAGTTCAGGATATTTTTTGAATTCTAAAATAATGGCAGCAATAAAAGAAAAAGAAAATTTTTCTTTTTGCGATGAGAAATTTCTTGCTAATTGAATTTTAAACAAGTGAATCTATGTCATAATAATTAAATCACACACACACACACACAAAAAAAAACAGGTTTGCATTATTTATTTTTATACAGACTTAAAATCTTCTGAATAGGATGAGACTGTTGAATCATTGATTATTTAGTTTGAATAAACCAACACTATTTCGACAGAAATTTTATCATTGGCTCGGTTTTGAAAATACTTGACACATGATTCAAGACGTATTTCTATTGAAGGAATTAATTTGACAATACATATAGTTTTTATATCAACAGTTTTATTTTAACTGCATTTTTAACTCAAAAAAAAATTTCAATGAAAAATCTATTCAGATTTTCATTATAAGCCATATTGAGTTAAAATTTCTTTCTTTCTGCTTTTAGTACAGAAATACATGAGCAATTGATTGATAACATATACACAGATGCACACATGCATGTGAGTGTTTATTTCTTATTTTGAGACACAAGGGGAGCTGAAAAGTTCTGTGGGTAATCAAGAAGATTTACCAAAAGTAAAAAGGATTGATTATTTGGGAAAGTAGGCCAGGCTGAGAATTTTTCAGGTAATGGTGAGATTAACTGTTTCCATGCAGGAAACATTAGGCATTCATTGACTGAACACTTAATGTTACAATTAGTTGAAATTTATAAAATTTATATACATTTGTGTGAGTGTGTATACAACAAAAAGTACTCTTTTTGGTGGACTGATTTAAAATCTAATAAACACTAAGGGTTGTAATATATATTAGGTCATCCCATAAGTTCTGTCCAAATTTTAACTTTTTGTTAAAATGGACAAAATTTAAAGAGTATTTTATAATGTCTAATGGAGCTAAACATTATTTTTATGCTTAGATGCATTTAAACTGATCATATTTTATTTCAGAGAACAATAAAATTAAATTTTGTTTGATTAAAACCCTGCTAACATGGAAGTACTCAAGAATCATTTGAGGCACATAAAGCTTTATGAGTTCAAGAAAGGAAACTCAGCAGCCAAAGCGGCTAGAAACATTCACTCAGTTTATGTAGAGGAATGTGTGAATGCAAGAACTTGCAGAAGATGGTTTGCAAAATTCAGAGGTGGAGATTTCACCCTTGAAGATGAAGATCAAACCGGACGCCCAGTTGAGTTTGATGAAA
>OZ038485.1:26528319-26553319 GCA_964036315.1 Acanthosepion esculentum | reverse complement strand
AGCAAACACACCCAACCTTCAAAAAAACGGAATAAGCCCCCAACCAGGACGCCTGGACGGGGGTATAGCATCCGTAATAGGAGACATAATGCAAGCTTTCGAGCTTTTACGAAAGAACTTCGTCATGCTTGCAAATTCAAACTTGACCCATACAGGCGGGTTATAAATTTAAGTAATAACAAATTCTCACTTAATACCTTCAAGTTACTAAATAAAGGACTAAGCTTTTGCCTTAGTCCCCCAAGGTTTGATAAAGACACCTTGGCAAAGGACCTGAAATCCTTCTTCAGAAGAATACGGCTAAAAGCCCACTACGGGAACAATGATCAAACACCTTCCATACTTGATACATTAAAAGAGAAGAACACTAAATACACCCCACTAAACACAGACACTACTATACAAACATTTGAAATAGCCGTAACAAACGACATAAAGAAAACAATAACACGTAAGCTGCCACGTAATAATATTTCTGAAGGGGAACGTATAGCCCTCGACAGGCTGATACATAGAGATGACCTAGTCATAACACAGGCCGACAAAGGGGGTGCCACAGTGATCTGGGGGATCAAAGAATACATTAAAGAAGCAAACAAACAACTAGCCGACAAAGAAACCTATAAAAGCTTACATACAGATCCCCTCCCCGAATACCAAAAAGAATTAACCAGCTCACTAAAAATAATGCTTCGCAACAACCTAATCGACAAAGAAACATGCACAATACTTACACCCACAAACATTACACCTGCTCGTTTCTATCTCCTCCCTAAAATACACAAAAACAACAACCCAGGAAGGCCCGTCATTTCATCATTCAACTGCCACACGACCAAAATTTCAAAATATGTAGACCATTACATACAACCCCTAGCTAAGGAAGTAAAATCCTACATTAGAGACACAACAGATCTACTAAACAAAATTAACCACATACAGACAGTTCCAGAGAATGCTATTCTAGTGACTATGGACGTAAGGTCACTCTATTCAAACATTAAACACTTCGAAGGGCTAACCGCCCTTCAGGAAGCACTGGCTAAAAGAGGAAAACAAGAACCTTCCACAGAAGTTATCATAAAACTCATGGAGCATATTCTCACATTTAACACTTTTAATTTCAATGGAGCACACTACCTTCAAATAAGAGGTTGTGCCATGGGCACCATTGCAGCTCCTTCATATGCTACAATATTCATGGGAAAATTTGAGGAGACCCATATCTACCCCCTCATTGGTAACGACTGCGTATTCTACGCAAGATATATCGATGACATATTCTTTATATACACGGGCAGTAACGACAAACTCACCCAATTTCTCTTGACCCTAAACACGGTACACGACTCAATTAAATTTGACTATGAAAAATCCAAAACATCAGTAACATTTTTAGACACTCACATTTACATAGATGAAAACAGGAAACTGCAAACAACACTACACACTAAAATCACCGACACCCACAACTATCTACACTTTAAGTCTACCCACCCTAAACACCTCAAAGAGAACCTTCCCTATTCACAAGCACTTAGACTCAGAAGGATATGTTCCCACAATGAAGAATTAAACAAACACATTGAAAATCTGGAGCATCAATTCACAACACGTGGCTATAAACAACACCTAATCAGGGAACAAATAAATAAAGCAATTTCCACCCCTAGAGAAAACACCCTAATATACAAGATTAAAACTAAATCTAGCCGCATTCCTCTAGTAACCACTTTCAACCCCACTCTGCCTCCACTATCCCAAATAATCAAAAGTCGCTGGGAAATACTACATCTCAAACCAGACCTAAAAAAACTATTTAAGGAACCCGGCCTTCTAGCATATCGTCGACCTAAGAACCTAAAAGAAATCATAGGTAGTAACCGCATTTTAGGGGACAAGGTAATCCGGGATAAACTAACAACAAAAACAACAGGATTTTCCCAACCATGTAACAACAAAAGAAGTTTATGTTGCAATCACGTCACACACAGGAATTCATTCACTAGCTCAGTCACTAAATCTACTTACAAAATCTATCACGACTCTAACTGTAGAAGTCATAACATAATTTACCTCCTAGAATGCACACTATGCCAGAAACAATATGTAGGAAAATCTGAATGGCCCTTTCACTACAGAATCAATAATTACCGCAATCGAATTAAGTCGACTCCCCATGAAAAATTATTACCTGTAGAACAACATTTCCGCATAGAAAAACACAATTTCAAAACCCATGCCAAATTCACCATAATTGAGAGAATAGAAAAGCCCAAAGCAGATAACACTAGAAGAATTTTAGAGTTCCATGAAAATAAGTGGATACGACGTTTACAAACCCTGTTTCCAGCCGGGTTAAATCATAAATTAAACAATATAGATAGTAGCAACACATAACCCTACAAATCAAAACCTACCCACATTCCATACCCATAGAAAAAAGACAGGCTTACGGAGGTGTTGAGGCCTCACACCTATACACACACCCACGCACAACATACTCACTCACTTTCCTAATGAGCCAAATGATAACACACACCCACAGCAATATACAAGCTAACACATATACTCACTCACTCCCTTAAAAACCAAATAACACACACACACACACTTACCAGAGACTAAACAACTAAATAACACACACACTAAACTAAATAACACAAACACACACACACAAACACACTTACCATCCCCTCCCCAAACACAAATAAACTGCTGAACTGACCGGAGAAAAAAAAGAGAATATAGCTCTTATCTCAAATGACAACTTAAAAGAGACTGTTTGACCAACACAAGGAATGTTAAAAAGATAAATAAATAAACAATAAAAAAACAAATGAAAACTACAGACAAACGTTCGTTTTCTTCAACAAGACATTCATTTCTGTAGTTTACTGCTATAGCAAGCAGAGACATTTTTTTCTCTCCCGATGATGGCCATGTTGGTCGAAACTAGTCGAGGAATATAAATGAAATAATAATAATAAAAGCATAAGAATATTAATCTACAACCCAGTGTGTCTGAAGATTTTAATTGATTTTTCTAATAATTTTTATCGTTCAAAATATATATATCTATATATATATATATATATACATAGATGTAAGTGTTCAAATACAGATGCATATATATATATATATATATATATATATATATATATATATATATATATATATCCTTTTTTGTAAGAAAAACACTGCTCAATGCTAAATATACATAATATGCCATGCCGACAGTACAATGATACCTAATGATGAAAATCTGAGTTTTACTGTCAGCATGGGGTATTATATATATGTGTGTGTGTGTGTGTGTGTCAGACAGACAATATTCTTGTGTGCAGGAATGCAAATATGTTAATATGTGAAAGTATGCATATGGGCATTGTGCAAGTAAAATTATATATATATATATATACACACACACAAAACTTTATCTAATCTCTCTCTTTCTATATATATATAGAGAGAGAATATATATGTGTGGAAGGATTAAAAAGAAGGTGAAAAACATGAATTGAAATATGAAGCAAGAAAAAAAAAAGACAGATTTTTTTTCTTTCTGATAACCAGATATGCAGAATGGAATAGCAATGTAAAATTTAAGCTGAAAGATAAATGGAACTGTTAGAATTCACAAAGCTGGTAATGTAAACAATCTGGAGTGTAATTTCGTAAACACCCAAATGGGCAGAAAATTATGTAGGTCATATTGAAAAACTGAGGAAAGGACAAAGAAATAATTTATAAACACAAAGTTTATTAACGCAAAAAATATTGTTTTGCATAAGTAACTGATCATGAGCAGATTGTCATCAGGATATACAAAAGAAATCATATACAACATTTGTTTTTGAAAAATTCATTGTTTCAAAGAACTGATCACTTTCTTTGAAGGTCAGTGTTGTTTCTCCAAAATTGGAGAAAATAATTAATTGATATGAATACTGATGATGGGATTTGGGTGAAATACATATAAATATAAGAGTGCTTAAGTGACTCAGCAATTGGAGTGAGAGATGGTAAGAGATGCAGACAAGACAAAACAGAAGTGGACAAAAGAGCTGCTAAACCCCACATGACCTGCTGCTGAGAGAATTCCCAACCAGCCTCTCTCCCTATGTTGATCGAACCAGCTCCAAGATTTTCAAGAAAAGAACAAAGTGTCATAATAGAGAGTTTAATAGGAAGGGTGTTAATTTTCTTGTATCGAAAACCATATAAACCAATTGAAAATTAACCTGACAAACTTCTTTGTTATTTTATTTTTATTTTCATTCTTCGTCATTTTGTAGCATGGTTCCACCATGGTTTGTTCCAGCACTCAAGTACAGATGAAATTTGATCTTCACTGCTCTGTGAACAAGGGACGTAATGTGGGACAAAGACAGATGATCATCAGTTGACTGGCAGCAGTACTCACCAGCATGGGAAGGACCCATGATCAAGCCGAGCTGACCATGTGTTATATATATATATATATATATATATATATATATGTCTGTGTGTATATGTATATATATATATATATATATATATATATATATATATATATATATATATATATATATATAGAGAGAGAGAGAGAGAGAGAGAGAGAGAGAGATTGAAATAATATTTAGGATATTTAATAACAATAACAACTAAACTCTAAGAGAAAATAATGGCATAATCAAGATGTTGATGTTCCCCATTATTTCAAACAAAAGGTTAGGAAGAATGATCACATAAGAAAAAGCAATAATAATAACTGGACTTGGGAAACAAAAAATGTGGAAAGAAGCTTCCATCAATAGTAAAAGAGCAATAACCACGATTGGGCTTGAGAAACCTCTTTTCCCGAAAAATTGTTTTAAGAGAACAATACTGGCTTCTCAATCAATGAATGCTCAATGTTTCCTGATAAGGAAACAGCTAATATTACCATTAACATTTCACCTGTTATAGCTTCCATCCATCATTTCAAATTAGGCTTTCTTACTATTATACATTGATTCTTTTCAATGAGTTTCATCTCTCTTGTTTTTATCATGTCATTTGAGCTGTTCTACATTCATTCCATCATTTAAGATCTTTTTTACAATTACACATTTTTTCAGATAAGTTTCTTCTCCTTTGTTGTCTTTATCACATTTCTGCTAGTGTACCTTCTAGATGTCATTTCAAAGGCATTTTTCCTATGATGTATTGATTCTCAACATGGAAGTATTTACAAATACAGAGAGTGTAGCATAGAAATCAACACTAAATGGTGACTGTCAGTTTCAATTCTCAAACAATCTTCAGACCATGTTGCAACATCTTTGGGGTTTACTTACACCTTTATTGAACATGTAATCAGATAAGTGTTGCATGTTTTTTATAAGTTTTAGTGAAAAATTAATAAACTAAGAATATTAGTACAACATGAAATTATAGAATAAAAATTGGTCAGTATTTAAACACTTGTCTTTCTCTTTTTGTTGAAAAGAGGAAAAATTCATCAGAGATTTCCAAGTGGATTAAATTTTGTCTTTTATCAAGGATAATCTCCAGAAATTGAATCACAGTGGAAATTAAGTGAGATAAATGTTTCTCTCAAGAGTCAAATAGAATTCTTTATTCTAAATTACTAGAATCTTGATAAATCTTTAATATTGTTCACATTAAAGATTTATCAAGATTCTAGTAATTTAGAAAAAGGCTGTTTCTCTTCCCATGTATGATTCAAATATGCCAATTGCTCACAATATTTGTTCAGTATTGTGAGCAATTGGCATATTGGAGTTGAGAAACCTATTTTAATGAAAAGTTTTTTTAAGAGAAAGATTTTATAAATTTCAACTGACAACAACACTGCCCGCACAGTCAATGAATTCCAGATGTTTCCTTATAAAAATGTTAATATTACCAATTACCATATATATATATATATATATATATATATATATTATATATATATATATATATATCTCAGCATGTGCAGAAAAGTTCTCAGCCCAACCCAGACAATATTACCCCCAAGATTCTTAGTTATTTGCTTTCTGAACGTCTCCACATTTTATATATATATATATATATATATGTATATATATATAAAATCAATGTTGGAGAGTCGGGATGCTGTGTGTGTGTGTGGATATACATAAGCACCTATATATTGCTTTTATGTTGAATGAGTTAAGTATGTACACATATTTATACATTGTCATATGAAAGTGCGTTTGTATTTGTGGTACATGCCAGGTGTGTTTATACACATACACCCACTTGTACTTCTGTACTACTGTGTTTATACACTGGGATATAAAATTTGTAAATAAAAGCTTTCTTTGTGAGAATCAGAAAGAACATGTCAAGCAGAGAACCAATAGAATTACTTCGAATAGAAATGTATTTGTAAAAGTGAATAGAGTCAGAGGATATTTGTACAGCTTATAGAAATAATCCATCTGATTGATTTTGAAGAAAAATCAATGCAGCTACACAAGTAATAGGAAATACCTTTTCTCACAAATATGGCTCAGTCTACTTTATCAAAAGTAAATGTTATTTTCTCTCCCTCCCTCTATATATATATATATATATATATATATATATATATATATATATATATATAAATACCTTTGTAACAAGCAGTAAAGCTCAATATACAATCCTATATATATATATATGCCACACTTATTATATATATATATATATATATATATATGTGTATGTATGTATATATGCCACACTTATTAAAAGAGAAAGTAACTTATTTAGATATAAATTCTTGAGAATGCCACTATCAAATCTTGCCAAAACCTAAATCTGTGCATGAGATTTTTCAAATATTTCTTTTCCTAAAAGAAATACATCTTTCCCAAACAATTATACATGACTATAAAAATTTTAAGAAATGAATAATATTGTTAAATACTAGATGTTCTTTTATTTAAAATATATAATGTGTAAATTCATTTCTCAAACTAAAATAAAATATAATTACATTATAAAAAAAAATTTCAGCAGCAAAAGCATTTGTTCACTTTTGTTTATTAGATATTAAATTACATCACTTAGCATCATTCATAATTTACCTTGACTTTCAGTTAACCTGATGTATATTTATACATGCTCTTAAATTTAAAAATAACATTTTTACTTCTGTGTGTATATATACATGTTGCAAAATAAAATCCTTACATTTGCCTTGATGAAGTCCATCAGAGGACAAAACATGTCAGCAAATATAAGATTTCCTTTCATCTTTATTTATATATAAACATATATGTGTGTGTGTGTGTGTGTGTGTGTGGTATGTACATATGTATGTATGAGTAATAAAACAGTGACTCTAAAAGAGAAATTGGCAAGCCAAGTTCAAAGTTTAGTACATTCATTTTGTGTTGAAATATGTCATGAAAAAAAAAAATTTTGTCTCTCTCCTACTGTTGTAGTGACGGGCACAGTCTCCACTTCTGAGACGAACTGCCCTCCTTCTCATTCCAGCCCTTTACATAGAGCTTGGTAACTCAGCTATGCAAAACACTAACAAGCCAGCTACCAATCACAGTTTCCGCACATGCCCACCTCCACTCGCTTTGGGGGTGTCAAATTGACTGACCAACTCATTACACGCCCCCCTGATCTTAAGATCACAAAGCTCCTGAGCTCGAGAGATGGTCGTGTCTGTCTGGTGATTGCATCCGCATATACACAACTTGCACGCTTGACATATTGGGATGACCACACATGTGCGAACTCGCTTGCTCTGAGGTGGCAGATTTCCATATTCATCTCATGTCTCGCTGTCATGATCGCACACTGTGCAACTGAGGGCAGCCCTCTTCTGCCAGGTACTCCTTCTGAGCGGGATGACAGGGTCCTCATCCTCGGATGAACTCTCACCTCTTGAGCTGTCACCTGCCTCTGGACAGCTGGTCACGTTGACATCCGCAGAAAGAGTGCTGATGTTTGAGGCAAAGCTCAGTGGATCTGACTTTAAATACACCACTCGTGCACCATCTTCAGAGTCACTTTCATCATCTGATGACAGTTTTAACCCTACAACTGGCTGCAGGTCTTTAACATGGTGAGGCATGCCATCGACCCGCACTGACTGCGGGCTGATAATCTTGGTAACATGCCCCATTTTAAGCTTGTCCATACATTTGCTGTGCGGGGTCTTAACCCACACTACGTCACCAATTCTGCATTTTGCTTGCGCATTGCTCGGAGCCATTACAATGTCAATGCCTCGCAGTTGTAAGTGATAGGCGTGCACCATGTTAGCCGGTGCTGTTGTAGGCAAAACACCATCTTTAGGTGTAGCATTATACCAATAAACTGCTTCGGGGATCGAACATTGCTTCCTGGCTGCAATCACTTTTATAGACCGGTGGCTCCTTTCCACTATGCCATTTCCCACCAGCATGTAGGGACACTGGAACCAAAGCCGCACATCCCAATTGCTTAAGAACTGCGCGAATTGCTCTGCGGAAAACGCTGCACCATTATCTGTTAATATTTCTGCAGGTGGCCCCCGGTCATAAAAGATTGACTCCAATTGACGTCTTATGCTGGCAGTGTCCTGCCGATGCAGCAGTTGCCAAATGGCGAAGTGAGAGGGACCACAGTGAATAATAGTCAAATAGAGCTGGCTGCCAACATGCGTAACATCTATCCCCAGCCTGTTCCAAACATGGGTAGTACTCAAATTTCCATTTTGCCATTGCACCGGTGCCGGGTCAATTTTCAGAAAATTCAATGAATCCCTCTTTTCTCCCCTCAGCTGTAGGTTAAATAGCAGGGTAGACTAGATGTCGTAGGTGTGTTGTAGGATAATAATGGGTATACCTCCATTCTCCTAAATACAGTAGTAAATACTGTATGTTGGTCTGCAGTTGGAGATTTATTGTGGAATTCAATTGACTCATTTTTAGTAGTTGACTAATTCTTCTATGCAGTGCTGGTGAATCTTATATGTGTTGTTCTTGTCGTAAGTATTATCATTCATTACCAAACTTTCATGTGATTATTCTATTCAGTAACCTTCCCTAGGTTCAACACTAGGCCTTCTAGCCTTGGTTAGTATCCAGTCTAGAGATAGTGACACTAATACTCCAGCAGCCTTAGAAACTTGTGAGTATGTACTGAGTCAGAAAATACACAGAACACAACTCTACCACATATTTCCTGGCTTGAAGTAATCACATGTAGCAAAACAGTCTATCTGTGGATGACTATATATATATATATATAAAAGTGAACATTGAAGTCAACAATAAGAGTTGACAGGCTGTTTCATGCTAGACACAATCGTCAGGCCATGAGTGTTGTTTCCCAGATATACTTAGAAAGCATTGTGCTGTGATCGCCTGTGCCTGATACAAAAGGGCTACAGTTAACAAGATCAGCAAGTAATGAGTTCATGCTTATGAAACACTAACTTAGATGTTCTTGTCGCCTTGTCCACCTAGAAGACTCATGCATGCCTAAACAGCATATGTAGGTGTGAGTCTATACGTTGGTTGTAGGCTATGTTTCCCGAACCTCTTCTCAGAACTGGACTGGTATCTAACTATAGCAAGGGCCTTAATTCATCTCAGTTGTCCCTAATGTGCATTAACTCACCTCACTTATCTGCTCACTAGGTGGCATGTTCTATCTAGAATCCTACAACCTGTTTGTTCTGATGGCTTCTCATACAGAAAAGAAAGAACCATTACAATAGCCGTGGATAAGGAAGAAGAGAATCACTAACAAAGTGCAATAATGGCTATAAAAATATACCTAAAAACAACCACAGTGTAAGCCCTGAAGGACACACTCAAAAGGCACATAAATATAGAGACCTGGAAAGAACTTGCAGCAGATCTGGCAAACATGGAAAAAACTGATTGCTACTCATGTCATAAATTTTGAGAACAGAAGGATAGAATATGCACAACAAAAATGTAGAGGCAGATGTATGAGAAGCATCAATGCTCTCCCAATGTGGATCAAAGGAGACTCTGACATGTCAACAATGTGACCGCATTTGCTTTTCAAAAGCAGGTCTACTCAGCCACACGCAAAATCATCTTGATGTCAACTATCAATATGACATCCCTGATGATCCTACAAGTTCAATCTGCCATAAAGTGTGCCAATCAGCAAGTGGATGCACATGACATATTGTGTAGAACTGTAAGACTGTCTTAAAAGCCATTTGAGATGTGATCAATGACAAAGTGATAATAGTTAAAAATGTGGGAAAAATTTAGTGCCAGAAATGGTCACTCAGTCATGAGTTAACTTCCACCATATATATATATATATATATATATATATATATATATATATATTATGTCATTCACAGACAGTACTGTTTCGCTGTATCACAGCTCCTAAGTGCGACTAATGAGAGAAAGAACAGATGAAATAAAAGTCTACTATAGCAATTTCAACATGTTTTGATTATATTCTTTTATAATTACTATAATAATAATAATTATATATATATATATATATATATATATTATATATATTGGCATCCACAGACTGTTTTGCAGTATCACAGCTCATCAGTGTGGCTAGATATCTGATTGCATCAAGCCAGGATCGAAACCCGACTGATTCAGCACAGTTGAAAGAATGGCAAATTTTTACATACTTATTCTGTGAATAAATACACCAATGACTGAGAGTGCTCAATTCAAGAAGAGCTTGTAATATATATATATATATATATATATATATGCTTATAAACATGATGATATATTTTGCTTATAATATATGCACATGTTTAAATAAGTAAATAAAGATGTTTTCTTATTAATATTTCTATCACTACATCATTTATAATGTATACTCAGAGAGAGACTCGTAGATGCAAACACACTTTCTGACATAAAGCTGTAGTACCTGAATAAAAATAGACAATTTATATCAAATTTATTTCTACTTTTTCGGATGTTAACTCAGGTAGTCTCATGATTCATAACAGTTAATGGGTAACTAAATAAGTTCTCAACGAGTGTATTCATAAATGTAAGAAATAAATACATCAATCATGATAAAATATATGATCGTTCATATTGAATTTTAATTGATTTGGAAATATATGTTAACTGTCATCTTGAGGAACAAGCAAAACCAACCAAGCTGCCAAAGAGAAGCCATAAAAATAGCAATGCGCACGCACACACACACACACACACATGTAAATAAGACAGTGAGAGAAGATGGTACCTACTGAAGGGTCTCCCCTTTTTACACAAATGGACTCACCCAAGGTATACATACTACTACCAGTCTGTAATAGAGCAGAGTCAGTCAGTAGAATAATGTAGTGGCAAGAGTCACAGTAACAAGCACGTAGACTCAGTAAGAAGTCATACAGCGATATGTCAATATCAAAGACTATATACAATTTGCTACTAACCCGCATTCCTGGAACTACTAACCTGTAATACCAGTTTGTTATATTATGTTAATACATTTATTTTCCGATATTCTCTGTAGCAAATTTGGTAAAAGCACGCCAGGCTATATGACAGTTCCGTATAGGATACAGGTTCAATTCCTGTCGGAGGATGCATATTTTCTATGGCAATTTTTCGGACAGTCAGGCCGGTAAATGTTGTTAATACTGTTTACTATAAACAGAGCATTTACTTAAATATTTGTATCTATAAAAAAGAATGTATAAACATAAAAATGTCTTATATATATATATATATATATATATATATATATATATATATATAATCGGCATCCATTTATCTCATGTGTTTGGTCAAAATTCAATCCTTTGGTGGTGAAACTGAAGTGACCTCTCTAAGGCGCAAGCTTGACCAATGGTATATGGAGGTTGTATGCTGCCCAGACTACATGGCACCTCCACTCTTGGCCGCACTGACAAGATCCAATGGAATACAGGGTATTACATTTGGGTACAGCTTTGATACAGGAATTGCCAGAAAGTTGTCACTATTGGCAGCCCACCATAGCAGAGGTTTAAAACCTGATTTTTAAATATATATATATATATATATATATATATATATATATATATATATATATATAAAGAGAGAGATTAAATGTTTGTATATGTACATATACACATTAGATCTTCCCATATGTTCTTCAAAGATGTCATTTCGTTGATTTCTAATTTTAGCTTACTATTTTCTTAAATGCTCAAAATACAACACAAAAGACATTTTTTGAATTAAAAATTTGGATGAAAGGATTAACATTTTCTTGAATTTAAAATGGAACAAAAAATTTAAATATGAGATGATAAAGGAATATTTCAAAGGGCAACATAATTGCTTATTAAACTTTGTTTTATTAAAAAAAAAAAAAAATGAATAAATGAAAGCAGAAGGACAGTTTGTGCATCTTTTTTCCTTTGCAAAGATCAAAGATCTGAAGAGAAAAGAGCTCAAAGAAAAACAAGTAACTTGATATTATTCACATATTTACATGCAAGTATAGATGTCTGTCTTTATGTTTGTATGTATGTATGTGTGTGTGTGTGTGTGTTTAATTATATGTAAATTTTTATTTGTGCATAAAACTATATGTCAAAGTGCAAATGACGTTCATAAAAATATCTTTATGTATATTCAAATAGATATAAATAAATTGCGAATTAGAGAGTTATTAATAAAAACATAAATACATACAAGTGTAGAAAAACCAGGAGAAAAATATAAAGAAAAACATTAGGCATCTGACTAAAATAGATAGATAGATAGATATGAAGAGAGCAAGAGAGACAGATTGACATGTAGATAGATAGATAGATATGAAGAGACCAAGAGAGACAGATCGACATGAAGATAGATAGATATGAAGAGACCAAGAGAGACAGATCGACATGAAGATAGATAGATAGATATGAAGAGACCAAGAGAGACAGATCGATATGAAGATAGATAGAGAGATATGAAGAGACCAAGAGAGACAGATCGACATGAAGATAGATAGATAGATATGAAGAGACCAAGAGAGACAGATCGACATGAAGATAGATAGATAGATATGAAGAGACCAAGAGAGACAGATCGACATGAAGATAGATAGATAGATATGAAGAGACCAAGAGAGACAGACTGACATGTAGATAGATAGATAGAGAGATATGAAGAGACCAAGAGAGACAGATCGACATGAAGATAGATAGATAGATATGAAGAGACCAAGAGAGACAGATCGACATGAAGATAGATAGATAGATATGAAGAGACCAAGAGAGACAGACTGACATGTAGATAGATAGATAGATAGATAGAGAGATATGAAGAGACCAAGAGAGACAGATCGACATGAAGATAGATAGATAGATAGATAGATATGAAGAGACCAAGAGAGACAGATCGACATGAAGATAGATAGATAGATAGATAGATATGAAGAGACCAAGAGAGACAGACTGACATGTAGATAGATAGATAGATAGATATGAAGAGACCAAGAGAGACAGATCGACATGAAGATAGATAGATAGATAGATATGAAGAGACCAAAAGAGACAGATTGACATGAAGATAGATAGATAGATATGAAGAGACCAAGAGAGACAGATCGACATGAAGATAGATAGATAGATATGAAGAGACCAAGAGAGACAGACTGACATGTAGATAGATAGATAGATAGATAGAGAGATATGAAGAGACCAAGAGAGACAGATCGACATGAAGATAGATAGATAGATATGAAGAGACCAAGAGAGACAGATCGACATGAAGATAGATAGATAGATATGAAGAGACCAAGAGAGACAGACTGACATGTAGATAGATAGATAGAGAGATATGAAGAGACCAAGAGAGACAGATCGACATGAAGATAGATAGATAGATAGATAGATAGATATGAAGAGACCAAGAGAGACAGATCGACATGAAGATAGATAGATAGATAGATAGATAGATATGAATAGACCAAGAGAGACAGATCGACATGAAGATAGATAGATAGATAGATAGATATGAAGAGACCAAGAGAGACAGATCGACATGAAGATAGATAGATAGATATGAAGAGACCAAGAGAGACAGACTGACATGTAGATAGATAGATAGAGAGATATGAAGAGACCAAAAGAGACAGATCGACATGAAGATAGATAGATAGATAGATAGATAGATCAACAGACAGGTTTGGATAGATAGATATGAACAGACTAAGATAGATAGATACATAGATAGACATGCAGGGAGGCAGGCAGGTTTGGATAGATGTGAACAGACTTAGATAGATAGATAGATAGAGAGATAGATAGAGAGATAGATAGATGACAATTTTGAGATATGTCATTGATCCCCAAATATGTGGCTTTTCACTCCTGCTAGTCTCTTATACTCTCTTCCTCAGATGTGGCAATGTTGCGCTCCTCTTGCAGTAGGAGTTACAATAATATGTTGGTGAAGCTTGATATAATATTTTAGTCCATGAAATGAGATACAGTCTGAACACTTAAAATGACAACAATGATAAAGCCATACTAGCTATTTCCGGACTTTTATGGTTAATTTTGTTTTACGGCATATCAACCTCATGGGTTATGTAATGATGACAAGATTTTTGGAATCAGTTCATATGAAAAGAATATGTATTCTTTGTAAGAAATCAATTGGGAGATAAGGTTTCATTGATGTATTTTTGTAAATAGGCTTTTCGTTGAGACTCAAATGTATTGCTGGTAATATTTTTTTTCAAAAATATATTGCTGGTATTTTTACTATAAAAATCTATTTTTGTATTTTCATAAATTTTTTACCCCAGTCTGGAGGTTAACTATTTACCCATAGCTGGAGCCCTAACAGGTGCTACCTCTTTGGGTCGGGGTGGACCTCGGAACAAAAGTAATTAAGAGGTGGTTTTATGCTCCCCAAAACCTCCCGATCAGAGGCCTTGCTGCCAGATATAGTTTATTGTCATACCCAGGACAACTGGACTTTTAATCTTTTATGAAGAATGAGTGGATCTGAACAATTAATCTTGGAGAGTTTCTGCCTGAAATAAAGTCATTAAATTGACACCAGGAAAAACTCACTGAAAGGCTCAACAGATAATCTCTGATCTACTTAAGAGAACATGTTTGAAAATAAATGTCAGTAAAACATACCTCAATTAGGACTCATTTAAACACACATGGAATCCTATCCTCCGTTCTGGGTAAGACGTTAAACAACATCCATGTCCTGGGGAAGACGATAAACTACATCCAGCAGCAAGGCTTCTGATGCTACCACCCCAGGTCCACCCTGACCTGGGGTGGTAGCACCTGTTAGGGTCCCAGCTATGTGCAAATAGTTAACTATTACCAGCAAGACTTTTTTGAAAAAATTATTAGCAAAAGAGATTTTTGACTTAACAAAATATTACCAGCAATAAAAAATGTTGTCGGCATTAAATAACCCATTGAGGTTCATATGCTGTAAAACAAAATAAACCAAACCAATCTAAACCAAAGAATACATATTATATTCATATAAATCTATCCTAAAAATGTTGTCAGCATTAAATAATCCATTGAGGTTGATATGCCGTAAAACAAAATAAACCAAAATAAACCAAACCAATCTAAACCAAAGAATACATATTCTATTCATACAAATCTATCCTAAAAATGTTGTCAGCATTAAATAACCCACTGAGGTTGATATGCCGTAAAACAAAATAAACCAAACCAATCTAAACCAAAGAATACATATTCTATTCATACAAATCTATCCTAAAAATGTTGTCGGCATTAAATAATCCATTGAGGTTGATATGCCGTAAAACAAAATAAACCAAACCAATCTAAACCAAAGAATACATATTCTATTCATACAAATCTATCCTAAAAATGTTGTCGGCATTAAATAACCCATTGAGGTTGATATGCCGTAAAACAAAATAAACCAAACCAATCTAAACCAAAGAATACATATTCTATTCATACAAATCTATCCTAAAAATGTTGTCGGCATTAAATAATCCATTGAGGTTGATATGCCGTAAAACAAAATAAACCAAACCAATCTAAACCAAAGAATACATATTCTATTCATACAAATCTATCCTAAAAATGTTGTCGGCATTAAATAACCCATTGAGGTTGATATGCCGTAAAACAAAATAAACCAAACCAATCTAAA
This sequence comes from Acanthosepion esculentum, assembly GCA_964036315.1. NCBI lineage: Eukaryota > Metazoa > Mollusca > Cephalopoda > Sepiida > Sepiidae > Acanthosepion > Acanthosepion esculentum. The sequence continues at coordinate 26,537,210 of OZ038485.1, read as the reverse complement.
CCAAAGAATACATATTCTATTCATACAAATCTATCCTAAAAATGTTGTCGGCATTAAATAATCCATTGAGGTTGATATGCCGTAAAACAAAATAAACCAAACCAATCTAAACCAAAGAATACATATTCTATTCATACAAATCTATCCTAAAAATGTTGTCGGCATTAAATAACCCATTGAGGTTGATATGCCGTAAAACAAAATAAACCAAACCAATCTAAACCAAAGAATACATATTCTATTCATACAAATCTATCCTAAAAATGTTGTCGGCATTAAATAATCCATTGAGGTTGATATGCCGTAAAACAAAATAAACCAAACCAATCTAAACCAAAGAATACATATTCTATTCATACAAATCTATCCTAAAAATGTTGTCGGCATTAAATAACCCATTGAGGTTGATATGCCGTAAAACAAAATAAACCAAACCAATCTAAACCAAAGAATACATATTCTATTCATACAAATCTATCCTAAAAATGTTGTCGGCATTAAATAACCCATTGAGGTTGATATGCCGTAAAACAAAATAAACCAAACCAATCTAAACCAAAGAATACATATTCTATTCATACAAATCTATCCTAAAAATGTTGTCGGCATTAAATAATCCATTGAGGTTGATATGCCGTAAAACAAAATAAACCAAACCAATCTAAACCAAAGAATACATATTCTATTCATACAAATCTATCCTAAAAATGTTGTCGGCATTAAATAACCCATTGAGGTTGATATGCCGTAAAACAAAATAAACCAAACCAATCTAAACCAAAGAATACATATTCTATTCATACAAATCTATCCTAAAAATGTTGTCGGCATTAAATAATCCATTGAGGTTGATATGCTGTAAAACAAAATAAACCAAACCAATCTAAACCAAAGAATACATATTCTATTCATACAAATCTATCCTAAAAATGTTGTCGGCATTAAATAACCCATTGAGGTTGATATGCCGTAAAACAAAATAAACCAAACCAATCTAAACCAAAGAATACATATTCTATTCATACAAATCTATCCTAAAAATGTTGTCGGCATTAAATAATCCATTGAGGTTGATATGCCGTAAAACAAAATAAACCAAACCAATCTAAACCAAAGAATACATATTCTATTCATACAAATCTATCCTAAAAATGTTGTCGGCATTAAATAACCCATTGAGGTTGATATGCCGTAAAACAAAATAAACCAAACCAATCTAAACCAAAGAATACATATTCTATTCATACAAATCTATCCTAAAAATGTTGTCGGCATTAAATAATCCATTGAGGTTGATATGCCGTAAAACAAAATAAACCAAACCAATCTAAACCAAAGAATACATATTCTATTCATACAAATCTATCCTAAAAATGTTGTCGGCATTAAATAACCCATTGAGGTTGATATGCCGTAAAACAAAATAAACCAAACCAATCTAAACCAAAGAATACATATTCTATTCATACAAATCTATCCTAAAAATGTTGTCAGCATTAAATAACCCATTGAGGTTGATATGCCGTAAAACAAAATAAACCAAACCAATCTAAACCAAAGAATACATATTCTATTCATACAAATCTATCCTAAAAATGTTGTCAGCATTAAATAATCCATTGAGGTTGATATGCCATAAAACAAAATAAACCAAACCAATCTAAACCAAAGAATACATATTCTATTCATACAAATCTATCCTAAAAATGTTGTCGGCATAAAATAACCCATTGAGGTTGCTATGGCGTAAAACAAAATAAACCAAACCAATCTAAACCAAAGAATACATATTCTATTCATACAAATCTATCCTAAAAATGTTGTCGGCATTAAATAACCCATTGAGGTTGATATGCCGTAAAACAAAATAAACCAAACCAATCTAAACCAAAGAATACATATTCTATTCATACAAATCTATCCTAAAAATGTTGTCGGCATTAAATAATCCATTGAGGTTGATATGCCGTAAAACAAAATAAACCAAACCAATCTAAACCAAAGAATACATATTCTATTCATACAAATCTATCCTAAAAATGTTGTCGGCATTAAATAACCCATTGAGGTTGATATGCCGTAAAACAAAATAAACCAAACCAATCTAAACCAAAGAATACATATTCTATTCATACAAATCTATCCTAAAAATGTTGTCGGCATTAAATAATCCATTGAGGTTGATATGCCGTAAAACAAAATAAACCAAACCAATCTAAACCAAAGAATACATATTCTATTCATACAAATCTATCCTAAAAATGTTGTCGGCATTAAATAACCCATTGAGGTTGATATGCCGTAAAACAAAATAAACTAAACCAATCTAAACCAAAGAATACATATTCTATTCATACAAATCTATCCTAAAAATGTTGTCGGCATTAAATAATCCATTGAGGTTGATATGCCGTAAAACAAAATAAACCAAACCAATCTAAACCAAAGAATACATATTCTATTCATACAAATCTATCCTAAAAATGTTGTCGGCATTAAATAACCCATTGAGGTTGATATGCCGTAAAACAAAATAAACCAAACCAATCTAAACCAAAGAATACATATTCTATTCATACAAATCTATCCTAAAAATGTTGTCGGCATTAAATAATCCATTGAGGTTGATATGCCGTAAAACAAAATAAACCAAACCAATCTAAACCAAAGAATACATATTCTATTCATACAAATCTATCCTAAAAATGTTGTCGGCATTAAATAACCCATTGAGGTTGATATGCCGTAAAACAAAATAAACCAAACCAATCTAAACCAAAGAATACATATTCTATTCATACAAATCTATCCTAAAAATGTTGTCAGCATTAAATAACCCATTGAGGTTGATATGCCGTAAAACAAAATAAACCAAAGAATACATATTCTATTCATACAAATCTATCCTAAAAATGTTGTCAGCATTAAATAATCCATTGAGGTTGATATGCCGTAAAACAAAATAAACCAAACCAATCTAAACCAAAGAATACATATTCTATTCATACAAATCTATCCTAAAAATGTTGTCGGCATTAAATAACCCACTGAGGTTGATATGCCGTAAAACAAAATAAACCAAACCAATCTAAACCAAAGAATACATATTCTATTCATACAAATCTTTCCTAAAAATGTTGTCGGTGTTAAATAACCCATTGAGATTTCTATGCCGTAAAACAAAATAAACCAAACCTACCAAACTCCATCCATAACATACTCATAGAAAACAGATGTATAATATCCTCATCCAAAAGAAAAAAAGATTAAAAATACTGGAAGCATTAATAATAAAAAGAAAAAGCCAACCCACATTAACAACAAGCATGAACTTGGTCACAATGTGCTGTGTTTGGAAAAAAATATAAAACATTCACATCATTCCAGAAACATAAAAAATCTACACATTCACTTAAAAATAAAACATCCTTGATAATGGCTAAAAGAATAGGCAAAAACTCTCAGATCTACAGAAGATTTGGACAATTTTTACACACTTTACATCCAGAAAAGTAAACACTTATATGAACATAAGAAAGATTAAATAAAAATGTTAATAGCAGTACCTTGTCAATTGTCTTTAATGAAAAAAAAATATGTGTGTGCGTGTGTGTGTGTGTGCATGTAAGAGAGAGAAGTGTGCCATTACCGATTTGGTCATGGGAGACAATCTTGTTAATACACAGCTCAGTTACATATTTAAGGAATGCACATCACTTTTGGGGCAGTTTTCAAATCTATATCTGCTAACTTCATTTTTGTACCTCCCCAAAAAAACACGGTAATTTTCAAATGGGTGTTTTTAATTTGACATTATTGCTTACTACGAGAAAAGTTATTTTTAGTGGATACACATGTAAAAATAAATTCCCTGTCTGCACTCTCATGATGATGACTCTCATAAGTCGAAAACTCGGACATGACAATTATAATGATTTCAAAAACTCAGACATGACAATTATATTAATTTCGAAAACTCGGACATGACAATTATACTGGTTTCGAAAACTTGGACATGACAATTATACTGGTTTCGAAAACTCGGACATGACAATTATACTGATTTCGAAAACTCGGACATGACAATTATACTAATTTCGAAAACTCAGACATGACAATTATATTCATTTCGAAACCTCGGACATGACAATTATACTGATTTCGAAAACTCGGACATGACAATTATACTGATTTCGAAAACTCAGACATGACAATTATATTGATTTTGAAAATTTCATACATCACAATTTCAAAGAAAATAAATGGTTAAACTTCTTTCTTCATTGATGTGCTGCGTCTATGGTAATCATGGCCCTCATCATCTTCCTGTCCCTTGTAGCTCTTAATAAGTTTTTTTTTTTTTTGTTATTTCCCCCAAACCCAGTTCCACCAGACATTTACTCACAATCATCAAATATGTTACACACTGCTTTCCTCTGTTGCTCTTTCATTCAATAGGTTCTGTGAGTATCAGATTTTCCAAGCCCTCATTTCTCATTACATCCTCCAGAAATTTCAATTGCCCCTTCCTGATGTTAATTATAAGTTTCCTTTTTGCTTCCATTTCCTTCAAAACTTCATCCATGTTCAGTCCATGGTATCCTCAGCATCCTTCTGTAGAACTACATTTCTCTTGTTTCAAGTTTTTCCTCATCTCTGAGGAGATTAGCCAGCATTCACTGCCATACAGGAAGAGAGATATCACGTAACAGTTCAATTCTCTTTTCTATGTTTCTAATGAAATTTTTCTGCTTCTTGATACTCTGCTTAGCTTTTGCAATGCATCTTTGTCCATCCCAATATGTCACCGGATAATAATAAACATAAAATATCTTTAAATATGTTTAAAAGAACATTTGCTGCCTAATTACACTAAATATATCTTAAACAATACTAACAAAATTTGTCTGTCTTTCCATCTAACTTTATATTTAGTTTTTCTAACTAAGTTGTTTTATATCAAAATAACCTTTCCAAAGTTCATTTATTGTATCCGTCCAAGTACTTTCAACTGTCACTAGTCATTATCAATAATGGTGTGCTAGTTTTGTGTATCCTCTATGTATGCATATATACAATGCTTAGCTAAGTGTAGCATAAGATAAGAAATTTAAATCAGTCAATGAGAATTGTGTGTTTATCAAATTCTGGTATTTCTTAGACTGCTGGAACTAATTTCAAGTCACTTGAAAAGGTCTGTCATCTACAACAGTCAAACAGAACACATATGTTTTTAATACACATTTCAATGTAGGACTACAGAGAAAGATATCCTATTTAATGTTGGCAGTTTCCCTAGTATTACAACAGCTTGCATAATTTTGAGGCATTCTTTGCAATGAGTTCTATATAATAGGCGTTCTCTCAAGGAGGCCCCTAGAATGTCTATTGGGACTTAAGTTCACCTTCAGACCTAAATTGGGAGATATATACAATCTATTGCTAAAGATGCAAGTAAAATGATCAGTTCCCTGTACCACTCCAGTAAGAACCTAGCTCCGCCTGCTATCCTTTACCTTTACAAGAGCCAGATCAGGCTGAAAATGGAGTACTGCTTCCATATATAGGCAGGTGCTGCCCAGTCTTTGCTTTCCATTCATGATAGAGTCTGAAAATATCTACATGACCTTGTGGGTGATGACTTGTTTTCCACCTTACAACCCCTTTCCTACAGACAAAACATTGCAAGCCATTGCATGGTAAGTGTTCAAATGAGCTACATTCCTTAGTTACCCCAACTCAAACCCTCCAAAATAAGGACCATCACACTGCATACATTGAGGTGAACCAGCCTCATTCCTTTTGTATTCATTTAGTAATAAGTAAGTTCCACTAGAATAGCTTCCCAAACAGTGTTGCTTTGTTAGATTGAATCATAGGAAAATTCTTTCCTTGACATCACAATCTTCATCTCTTCACACATCCAGTCAATTTCATAACCTCTTATTATTTCAATAATGTATAATACATGCATTTATCCCATACTAAAAGAATTTAAATATTATTTGCATAAAAAAGAAATTGAGCAACAATATCATTTACTCACTTTTTTTTTAGACATTAAGTTACTTCACTTTACATCTTCCATAATTTACCTCGACTTTTCAGTTAACCTAATGAATATTTATAAAGAATATTAACCTCATGAATATTTATGATCGTCTCTTAAATTAAAAAATTTTGAGGAAACTAACAACATTTGTACTTTTGTTTATAATCACTCATTGCAGAATAAAATAAATATATTTACCTAAAGTCCATCAGAGGATGAAACACCTCGGTTAAGATGTGTCCTTTTGTCTTTATTCATATTGCCTTTTCACAGAAATATTTTAGTTATATCTGAAATTTTTACACACACACAGAAATATATATATATATATATATATATATATATATATATATAAAAGTGGCTACTAAAGTCAACACCCAGAGGTGACAGCTAGCTTCATGCTAAACACAATTATCAAACCCTGTATGCTGTATTTTTGCTTGACTATTTATATATACAGGTCAGTGATGCATTGTGGGAAGTCTGCACTCTATCGCTGATATTAAGCCCATTAAATCATAAATATAACATACATCAAAACTATATATATATATATATATATATATATAAGTGTGGCCTGACGATTGCGTCTAGTATGAAACAGACTGTCGTGTGTTGACTTCTGAGAATTGAAACCCGGACAGTTACGTTATCAGGCAAACGTCATACCAACTGTTCCAGTGAGCCTCAGTGACGAAGAGGTAGCGAATTAGACTCGATATAGAGTGACTCGCTCACATATTCTGTGGTGGAACTCATCCGAGTTTCACTTTAACCATCGGACTGTGCCTAAACGGCCGTCCAGTGCTTCTGCATTCTGTTGAGGTTTCTTCTCGACTTGATGAATTACTTAATTATAATCATCTCAAATCCTCCTATGTATGTTTGTACAACAACTGAGTGCATGTCGTTTTCGCAGTGACAAACATTAATTTGAAAATTCTTGCAAAAATCAAATAATTGTCAGATTTTAATGAAACTTTCAGAACTTATTCACAAATGAATGAAATTATTTTAAAAATCTTTCGTTTTAGAAAGTTTTTTGATTATATTAGTTAAAAGCAGAAGTTTTGAAGAATTTAAATCATCACTTTTTTCTGTAAAATCAAACAACCACTTACTGAAAATCAAATCTGAATTGTAAAATATAAAGCTTAATAAAACTAAGACATTATTGAATTAGAAAAGCTTTTAATTACTTTTATGAATAATATGTTAAGGATATTATCTGAAGCAAAATAAATTTTCCAATGAAAAATTAACTTTTACAAGAATTGTTTTCTTTCTTTATAATATTAATTACAATAATTTATAAAGTTGTTAAATCTTTTAAAATTTAATTTCGGTCTTGTAAACATTAGGAAATACTTTTAAGTAAAACTATTTTTACTAATCATAAATCTAAAAGGTTATTACAATCTGCAAACAACCATTATTTAAAAAAAATCTTACATTGTTTCTAAATGTGTATAAATATGCTTATATATATATATATATATATATATATATATATATATATATATATATATATATATATATATATTTCATTAAAAACGACTGACAAGGTGCTTTTATTTAGTTTTTTATATAATTTCTCGTGCGATCTAATAAAGTTTTTCTTTTCAGAGGATAAATTATATAAAAATTGTCTGAATGTTCTTTTCCGAGTGCTTTCGGCTATACATTTAGCCATTATCAAGGATTATATTTCAACTGTTAGAATTAGAAATAGTTTGTTATGTGTATGTTTTATAAAGTGAACACAAAAAAATCACTTTATAAAACATACACATAACAAACTATTTCTAATTCTAACAGTTGAAATATAATCCTTGATAATGGCTAAATGTATAGCCGAAAGCACTCGGAAAAGAACATTCAGACAATTTTTATATAATTTATCCTCTGAAAAGAAAAACTTTATTAGATTGCATGAGAAATTATATAAAAATCTAAATAAAAGCACCTTGTCAGTCGTTTTTAATGAAATGTGCTTGAAAGAAGGATTGCTGCATATATATATATATATATATATATATATATGGATGGATGGATGTTCAGAAATGACATTATCATTAAAAAATCATGTTTTAAGAATTGTTTAAAATTTCCCAAGATAGTATAAAAATTCATAAATAAAATACCATAAATTATCATAAGAGATGTACATAAAAATTATAGGTACCTCTCTTATTCATGAAATTTTACATTATTGTAATTTTTATTACCTTAGTTATGAAATTTTAAATTTATTTTATTATTATATAGTATTTTAAATTTTATTATTATTTTCCAGAAAGTATCTTCAAATGTAAGGCTATTAAGCTGAAGTACTTAATAATTAATAAAATATTAGGTTGCTTAAAATATTTGTTAATTTGTAAAAAAAATACAAGGTAATTAAATAAGTTCACTTAAAATTTGTAAAATTTGTCACTTCTGTTCATCCATCCAATGATTTCTCCTGACCTCAACTGTCAAGTACCATCAATCAACACATGACAAACAAGTCACCATAGTCAAGAAATGCTTTTCTTGTCTTTATACTATGTTTTCTTCTGCTAAAATGTAAGTACTCTTTGTTTCAAATTAGATTAAATAAATATTAAATTTTTTAATTTTACTCAAATAACCATTGAAAATGTATATTTTATTTTTAGAAGATTTTTTAAATGAAGAATTTAACTTTTGTTTACAAATGTTTCAAAATGGCAGAGAGTATATCTGTAAAAGGACAATATGAATAAAGACAAAAGGAAAACTTACCTTAGTCGACATATTTCATCCTCTCAGAGACTTTATGGAGGCAAATTAAAGGTATTTATACATAAAATTAACC
>OZ038485.1:26493319-26523319 GCA_964036315.1 Acanthosepion esculentum | reverse complement strand
GAGTTGATCACTAGGCCAACAGACATTAATTTCACTGTTTGAAAGAAAACAAAAGATTGGGATGTCTACTCAAATATATGTAATAAGAATGTCTGATTAAAAAATTGATTAATTGCTTAAAAATCTATCTTTTTCTATAGATAGATTGAGATATATATATATATATATATATATATATATATATATATATATATAATAAATGAACATATATATATATTTATATATGTGTCTATGCGTGTGTGTCTAGAAACATTCAATAGTAGAAATAGTATATCATTTGATTGGAAAGGAACTTGAGTTGTTGCAAAAGAAATGAAGATTAGAAAAGAAGCAAAAATAACATCTTGAATTCTAAATTAAGAACCAGATATTCCAAAACATCAAAGACATTTTTGTCTTGAAGGACAGAAAAGATAAAATCGGCATTTTAAAAATGTAACAACATGGATGCATCCACACACATGTATGTGAACCAATATATACAGAAATGATAATACACTTCCACACACACACAGGCACAAACCCCACATTGATGCACAAATTTGCTTGCATTATTTCATATATTTATACACACATAAATACAGAATGAGAGAGAGAGACACACACACACACACAAAATCATATGCATATATATCTTTAACAAAAATAAAAAGGAAAGGTTTTCTCCTGTGTATTCAGGTTTTCATTTGCAAAAGAAAAAGGTACTGCAAACTTTTGCACTTATCTAATATATACAAAACATAAACACACATATTGTATACATACACAATCAGACACTTACGCATTTATGCACACATGCATAAAAACAGGCTGTGACTCTTACATGGAACAAAGCTTATATCTCACTGTTAATTAAGTAACCCCCATCTCCTAGAGACTATCTGTTCACACATGTTCGGTAAGTCCCTTTCTGATTGGTTGCCAAATGGCATCAAGAGAACAGAAAAGTCTCAACAGGCCTCATACACACATACACATAGAAACAGACTATAGTAAATTACTCTTCTTACTCAATGTACTGGCAATTAAAAATCAATCGTTCACTGTTGCATCGTCATTATTTGGCTATGGTTTTATTGTTAAGTAGCCATTGTATTGATGGCAGTAAAGGTCATTGATCAACAAAATTGGTATTCTCTCTTTATATTTACAAAAGTGGCTATTATCAAAAATAAGACTGAGATGATAACATGGCTGATCCTCTCTAAATATGGCAACTCTCCACAAAATAGCTTTCACATAAATGACTTTCTCAGCTCTTTCTCTGTGAAGGCCAAAATAAATTACTTTATATTGGCCATTTTGTAATCATTCTATTGGAGAACTGACCCATGAGAATACAGGAATCACCATCCTTGCATTATCTAGTATGCTCTATGACTTCTGATCAGACAAGAATGCTGGCTTGTATACTAAATGACTTCTGATCAGACAGGAATGCTGGCTTGTATACTAAATGACTTCTGATCAGACAGGAATGCTGGCTTGTATACTAAATGACTTCTGATCAGACAGGAATGGTGGCTCGTATACTAAATGACTTCTGATCAGACAGGAATGCTGACTCGTATACTAAACGACTTCTCATCAGATAAGAATGCTGGCTTGTATACTAAACGACTTCTCATCAGATAAGAATGCTGGCTTGTATACTAAACGACTTCTCATCAGATAAGAATGCTGGCTTGTATACTAAACGACTTCTCATCAGACAAGAATGCTGGCTCACATACTAAATGACTTCTGATCAGACAGGAATGCTGGCTTATATACTAAATGACTTCTGATCAGACAAGAATGCTGGCTTATATACTAAATGACTTCTGATAAGGCACGAATGCTGGTTCGTATACTAAATGACTTCTTATCAGGCAAGAATGCTGGCTAGATGGACAGTTCTATCTACTATGCTCTGTGATTTCTGGGCAATTAATCCTGCAGTTATTTGGTTTGACTTTAAGAGACCTGATTTTCACTAAAATCTCAACACACATAAAAATCATTTGAAAGCATAAACACACATCTACACTGACTGATAAAAATATAATCACACACATGCACAAATGCAATTATGCAGACATAGTATATGAAAGCAATAGATATAACTCACATTCATATATATATATACATACATCTGCTAAAATTAGAGGTAAACTTATATTCATGCAGTAAAGGAAAATGATATATAATTTTTTTATATATAAAGAACCATTTTAGGGAAAAACTATGACAAAGTGGAAAAGTTTTAATGTTTTGTGATTATTGTAATTCCAACAGACTTTCACTTTAATTCAGGCCAGTATATGAATATAAATAAATATGCTCTTTAATAAATAAACAGAGTGTCTACTCGAATGCGAGCATCTACTAGAATAATGTTTAAAGTGACATATATATATATATATATATATATATATATATAATTATAATATTTTTTTAAAAGTATGATTCCTTTGCTACATAAGAGTTCTCATGTTTCAAAAGCGAGAGCCGAGACCCCTAATATAATTTTTGAAATTAAGTTGAATTAAGGTGTCTGGTCATGCTTCCTCGTCAAGCGAGAATTTGGGAAGCTTGCTTGACGAGGAAGCGTGACCAGACACCTTAATTCAACTTAATTTCAAAAATTATATTAGGGGTCTCGGCTCTTGCTTTTGAAACATGAGAACTCTTATGTAGCGAAGGAATCATATTTTTTAAAAAAATATTATAATATAAGCTCTACTTCTGTATGGAGCACTGTCTTTTTGAAAATAAAAGCAAAAATACTAAGGAACTCTGGATTATTTACCTAACGTGTTCTTTCCTATTTTTCTGCATACCTGCACACACATATATATATATATATATTATATATATATATATATATATATATAGATAGATAGATAGATAGATAGATAGATATTAAGGCTGAGTAGTTAGCATATTTTCTGGCCATAAAACTGGGGTTCAAATCGCACATGGACAATTTGTAATGAAGGTGTCTTCTTGTTATCAGCCTCAAGAAGTGATCACAGCATACAGTGCCATCATTAATTTGAGGAAATCATTTTAAGGTATGAAATAAATAACACAAGAGTTTTCGTTTCCATTTTTTCCTTCATTTATCCATATATAGCTAAGATTACATACATCCATACAGATAACTATATGCATAAATAAATACAAATTGACATACAGGCAGCTAGATAGAAAATGATTGTGATAGATAATCACACTGTATAGACATTACTTGTGTTAATAGGCAGACCATGTTCAAAGATGCACAAATTACGTTATTCTTAATTAGGAAAAAAATAAATTCAATTGTCAGTGAAAAGCTGTCTATTTCCAGAATGATCAATCTTATGTGCATCTTTCGACCATTATTAATGACTATCTTTGATCAGACCAAAATTGTTCAACATTTTCCTGATTTCAAAATTGGGATATATTTTATCCTGGCCTCTTTAACTAGTGTAGAAATTACTGTTGTGAGCCAACATCAATTAATCAAATGAAATCTATCAATTTTCCTTGACACTATGCTAGTATTGAGATGAGCAGATTTTCATGAAGTCTATTAGAAAATTAAAAAAGAAGAAAAGAATATAGAAAAGGAAAAAACGAAAAGGTAACAAAACTAAAAACAAAAATTAAAAAAAGGTAAAGAAGGAAGAAAAAGTAAACCAAAACAAAAAGAAAGAAAAGCAAAACAAAAGTAAATAGAAAAGATAAATGGACAGAAGAAAAAGAAAAAGAAAAAGAAACAAAGCAAAAACAAAACCAGGAAAGAAAGAAAGATTAAAATAAAAATACAAAGAAAAAGGAAGAGAAAGAGAAAAGAAAGATAAAAGGAAAAGGCAGATAAAAGAAAGATAATAGAAAATGAAAAGAAAAGGAAGATAAAAGAAAAGAAAGCAAAAAGAAAGATGGAAGAAAAAGATAAATGAAAAAGGAAGAGAAAAGGGAAAGAAAACAAAGATAGAAGTAAAAGCAAAATAGGAAGAGAAAATATTTAGGGAGTGAAAAGAGAAAGGAAGAGAAAAGAAAGATAGAAATAAAAGGCAAAGAAAAAGGAAGAGAAAAGAGAGATGAAAGAAAAGAAAGATAAAAGAGAAAGGAAGAGAAGAGAAAGGTAAAAGAGAAAGGAAGAAAAAATAAAAATAAAAGAGAAAGGAATAGAAAAAAAAGAGAAAGGAAGAAAAAAGAAAAATAAGAGAAAAGGAAGAGAAGAAAAAGGAAAGAAAAAGAAATGAAACAGAAATAAAAGGCAAAGAAAAAGGAAGAGAAAAGAAAAAGACAAAGAAAAGAAAGATAAAATAAAACAGAAAAGAAAAAGAAAAAAGAAAGGGAAGAGAAGAAAGGGAAGAGAAAAAGGCAAAGAAAAGGAAGATAACAGATAAACAAAGAGAAAAGAAAGGTAATAGATAAAGAAAGAGAAAAGAAAGGGAAGAGAAAAAGGAAAAATAGAAAGATAAAAGCAAAATAAAGATAACAGTTAAAGTAAAGAAAAGGAAGATAAAAGACAAAGTAAATAGAAAAAAGGGAAAGAAATCAGAGAATAAAACAAAGTAAAATAACATTCTTTTTTTATCCGATGAGATTGTCACTGTAACTAGCAAATAGTTTCAATTTAAATAATGAAATTTAAAAATGAAATAACATTAAACTAAATATTTTGGACAAGATCAGGAATTTTATTCAAAAGATTATTGTACAATACAAATAAATGAGCAATGTTAGGGAATGTATCATCAAAAAAGTTGGGCTTAAAACAATAACAAAACTATGAAGCTGAAAATATCATGAGATAGGAACTAAAATTCATTTGAGACAGTTAAAAACCATGAATAAAACAGAAGACAAAAAACGAGGTAAGACATGATCAATACAAAAATGATGTGAATATTGGTTTGAATAATTCATAGAATAATGGTAAACAGTTAATCTCAGAACTGGAAACAGTACAAGGGATGCTATACTTTATCTCTGAGACTTAGATCTTGTTCATGTGCCATGTTCCTTCAGAACATGGCCAATCATGGACCTTTACAATTTTCTATTCTTTGTAACTCAAAGTTTATCTTTTTACTGTCCCACCCAGTTACTTTCCTGCTATTTATTTACAAAAGTGTATTAGGTAGATTCCTCACAGTTTTCCATTGCCCATCTTTGCCTTCAGTATATATCCTGTTGGTGTCAAATTCTCCAAGCCAATTTTCCTGATTATGTCCAGAAATTTCAACCATTTCTTTCTGTTTCTAAGTATAGGCATCCTTTTGGTTTCCATTTTCCTTTAAAATTTTGTCATTGCTTAAATGTTTAGTCCATGGTATTCTCAGCATCCTTCTGTAGGACCACATCTTTTTTGCATCAAGTCTCTACTTCAAATTGTCATGCATTCACTGTCATATAGGATGATTGATATTAAAGAGCAGTTCAATACTCCTATCTTGATTTCTAACAAAATTATCAAAATATTTCAAACTATTTGTATTCTTTTTTGAGGTTCAAATAATCATTAAAAAATATTATTTTTACAGAAAGACACATTTGTGTGAAATTCTGTTTCAAGATATTATTAACTAGCTTAAAATCCACACTCCGTGTGGACTATTAAACTAGCTCCTGCAGAGGGCTAATGGGGCTTCTGGCCCCAAAATAAAGGGACCTCTGGTCCAGCTTAGAAAGCAGCAATGATAATTTTGAAGAAATAAATTCGAATTCCTCAGTTCACTCAATTTAACTCTGATTTCAACTATAAGACCAACTCCAGCCAAAAGCCACATTTGGGCCAAAAATCCAATTTGAGCCAAAAATCCAATTTGGGCCGAAATTCCAATTTAGGCAGAAAATGGAGTTATTCAAATCACAAATTCCATAGAATCCTCTCACTTAACTCTGATTCCTTGGCATTTTGAAGAAATAAAATTGATTTCCTCAATTCAAAAAGTTTTGGAGATAATTTAGACTGTGAATTTAAAGTTTTGTTTCAATTTCAAAGTTTTTGCATTACTTTAAACTCAATATAAATTAAAAACTTAAAATCTCTAATTATTTTCAGTTATTTTAAAATTTGAATTTTGAACTGTTCCCTCCTCATCTGGACACAAATCCCAAAGCGAGATGTTCAAGCACCAGGTGAAGGCCAGATTTTCAATCCCAGGATCATCCTGATTCCAAAAAGGTATATACCTATGTAGAGAAAGTGTAGCCTGAATTAAAAGGGTTTCCGACACACGGGTGGACAGACAGAATTTGCTCTTTATTTATTTCGATAGAAGATTATCTGAAGAATGTACTTATGCAAGCAATCAGAATTAGGAATAATAAATCTACACTATTTATATGTAGACTATTGTCCTCATCTTTGTTGTTTTTATCACAATGTTCTGGTCATTGTGCCCTCCAGCCTTCATGTAGCCAACAGGGAATTCTGAACTGAACTCTTCATTTTATCTACAGTGGTAGACTGTCTATGTCAAAGGGATATCTAATCTAGTTCTTATTTTTAATAATGAGTTATTGCTTGCCCCATTTCTATCAAGTCCAAGTACACACTGCTTTTTTTTTTTAAGTTTATCACCCCAAGCAAGGGGTTACAGCACTAGCATGCAAGGGGTTACAGAAGGTTTGGAGGAAGATCAGATAGGAGTGGTAAAGGAGAGGATGTGGAGAAAGATAGTGGATCGATCAAGGCAAGGGGGTTACAGAAGATTTGGAGCGAGAGCAGATAGGAATGAAAGGTGAAATGATGTGGAGAAGGGAAGTGGATAGATCAAAGCAAATGGAGATGTTGATTGACGTTACACTTAAATAGTTAGAGATTGTATTTGTCAGGGAAACAGGAATAAGGAAGGGAGTTCCACAGGCGAGATGTGCGAGACATGAAGCTATTGGAGTAGAAGAGACGTCTACATCTAACAGTTTCAACGGTGAAGGGGTGGGAATGGGATGTCAGTCTCGTAAGACATTTAAATTCATGAGGCCTAGGAACCAGCAAAAGCAGCTCCTCGGAGCAATTACCGTGAAAGTATTTGTAAAAAAGACAGAGCGAGGAAACATCACGTCCGTGAGAGAGCGACTGCAGACGAGATGACAGATCAGGGCCAATTACATTGCATATCCATCTCTGGATCTTATCAAGAACTCTGAGGCAAACAACAGGGGCTCCAGACCATATATGGCAGCAATACTCCATGCAAGGGCGAATGTTCGATTTATAGATTCGGAGGATCGAGTCTGGGGAGAAAAATTTCCTGGCTCGGCACAGGGAGCCAACTTTCCTTGCGGTGGATGGATTGAACTCACAATTACTGTGTCACTAAATTCATGAACCAATGCTTTAATCCACTAATCCATGGTACAATCCTGAGTAGAAAACTTGGAGCCTTAAACCTAACCTGCCTGCTGATGAGCGCTGCTGCTGCTGCTTCTCTCACTTGTCTGCACTCACTGAAGCTTTCTCTTATTTGTTACTGCTGTTGTTGAAGAGCTGCTGTCAATAAGTTTTAATTAGCACTCAAATCCAAATGCAAAAATATAGCCCATACTTTCTCGACCATGCAGGCTAAGTGTCCAGGTCCTCAAGGTGAATCATTCATTAATCTTTCATTGATACATTGAAAGGATCATGAATGAATAATTAGTGAAAGTATTATTCTATATTTAATATTTTTGTCTGTATATTGGCACAGTTTATAAGTTTTATTTTGAATGCATATGAATTGATTTTTAATGTATTTAATAAAATAATCAATAAAATAATCAACAGAAAATTTCTATTCTCATCTATTATTGTTAAAAAAAAAAACATTAAATTCAGAATTATCTTTTTCTCTAAAATGAAAACTGCTAAAATTAATACAAGTCCATTTTAATTACATAACGGAAATATCATACTAACTCAGGACTTAAGCAATTATCAAATATAGGATTTCAGTTGACCTAAAAATTCCTCCTGATTAAATTCAGAAATCTTTCTCTTGCAGAATATGGTAATGGACGGTGATGTAACCAGTCAGAACTTGCACACTTCCATCAAAATGGAAGTGCCCACCTTAACAGTGGCAACTGACTTAATTTTAGGCCAGCTCTACACATCTACACCTCAGACACAAAAGAGAAACTATAAAGTCATAAGAATATTTTTTGACCAATCGAAAAAGATCTATGTAGTTTCTACTAAAGGTTTGCTTCTCAGCTAACCTAACACTACATAAATTGCCATCAATTCAGTTGGCAGAAGGTTCATTTGAGTTACCATGGTATGTGTCCCTCACCCATTTTGGTTGGGCACTCATTGAAGACACCTACCCACAGAAGCAGACATAGAGGCACCATGAGTCCAATCTTAATAGTAGAAGTCATAACCAATGAAAACCTTACGATACAATAAAACTTATCCACATGTATATTTTTATCGTGTGATCTTTCATTACGACTCCTATGCAATACCAACATCTATGTATGTGGTAGAATCCTGAGAAAATTGATCAACCAATTGATTTATTTTTTACATTTTATCAACCCCTTGTGGCTTATTTAAAGCTGAAACATAGAAAGAATATTTTTTTTGCATCAACATTTTTTTTTTGAGATAACAATGACTTTTTCCAGATTCAAGTCATACTATTTAACCCATAGCTGAGTACAGAAGAGATGAATTCATACCTTTCCCAAGAGTATTCAAATGTAAGTGAATATAACGAACTTGACTGGAATTCAAACTTGGCTCTTTGATTTTGCATTTGGTGTGGTTATCCATTAAACCACCTGCGCATCCATCCCAAGACAAAACCTCAATCATTTTTGTATATCACCCAAGCTGAAAGCATAAATGAAAGATCCTCTTTTTCACTTTAACAATACCTCATCTCTGTTATGTTTTACCTCCTGCCTCTTTTCAATAAGTAAGAGTTATGGTACCATAGACAACACACTCAGAGTTCTTTCATGCTTATTAGTATTGTAGCTTCTACAGTAGTAGCATATAATCAAGTGGCCAAAATTGCTTTTTATAAGAACCATATATTGATAAACTTTTGATGCTTCAGATCTGCAAGTAATTCTTCTGTTACTTTTGACAGCCTGTGATTTATCTATTCCCTGTGCCTTTTACTATTCCTTCCATCAGCACTGAACAGTAATGTTTCCATAAAATTTAACATTAAAACCGTGATTTAATTATTTTGAATAATAAAAATAAAAATCTAAATTAATAAATAACTAAATTGCAATCTTTTTGTGCAGCCTTGTTTTCAATAGCCATTACACATGACATCACATGAGACCATTTCAAATATCCAGGTTCCCAAATAAAACCAGGATGCAGATAAATGAAGTCTAACTACCACACAGACACGACATCGGTTCTTGGTAATGACTGGGAAAGTCGAAAGTACTTAAACAAAAATAACAAAATATGAACTGAACTTTGGTCAGTTTATGGATAACATTGAGCAAAATACTCAACACAATATCTGAAAATTTGAAAAATACAATAAAAATTTAAACAGAAAAACCTTGCCACTTCTTTTTAATGAAACTTGTTTGAATGAGAATACTTGCTGTCTAATTTAATTCAAAATGTGTGTGTATATATATATATATTTGGAAAACAAACATTCTAACTGCTTGCCTACATACCCATATATATATGGGTATGTAGGCAAGCAGTTAGAATGTTTGTTTTCCAACCATTAAACCCAGGTTTAAATCTCACCACAGCTGACTTGTCAGGAAGGTGATTTTGTAAAGGTATCACCCTTTAAATGTGGCACCTTTGGAAAGTGACTGAAAACCATACGACGAGTTGATGCACGCCTTATGAGTGAAATTGGGTAGATAGAACTATTTGGGAGCCATCGATGGTTGAGCGAGCACAAAGTCACAAGTCATCGTGACTCAGGTTTTGAGCATACTTGCTGCCTAATTTAATTCAAAATGTGTGTGTGTATATATATATATATATATATATATATATATATATATAAATAAAGTGAACATTGAAGTCACACTCAGAGGCGACAGGCTGTTTCATGCTGGACACAATCGTCAGGCCGGTTTGTCGATTGCATCCAGCATAAAACAGCCTGTCACCTCTGAATGTTGACTTCAGTGTTCACTTTTATATTTATATTTACATATGCTGTCTCTGATATTGAGCACTTTATTCCTTAAATAATATCCTTAATTTTATTCCTTAAAACTATATATATATATATATATATAATGGAGTGTGTATATATATTATCTGGGTATTTATCTGTGGTTAAGTTTATGTATGTAGATGTTCATATGTATGTATGTATGTGTATGCATTGTATATATGTGCTTACTTGTGTGTTTGTATGGATGTGTATATTTATATATGTTTTTATATGTATATAGCACACATATATATGAAGTATTATATAATTATGAAGTTGAATTAGATATAATGTATTTAAGGTTTTTATATATATTATTTATTTTTTCACTCTTTTTTATATATATGATGATTATTATCATCACAGTGATGTAGATTAGATGATGATGATATAAATTTTGATTTAATTTCAATGTATTTCACTAGCTGTCACTTGTATTTCCCCCAACTATCCCTGCTCACTGTGCTGAAAACTTGCTTCTCCCTTTTCTTTCCATCACTCCTCTCTGCAATAATGTAAATCCCCAGGAAATTTTTTCTAGGTCAAGTAATTTAGACTTTTACCTCATTTTCTCCTGTGATTTAATTTTAAAATAACTTTTAATAAATCTAAACCATTTTCTAATTTTGGTCTGATGAGGCAGATATTAAAAACTTATCTGTGAAAAATAAATTTATTACAGAATGCACACTATGCCAGAAACAATATGTAGGAAAATCTGAATGGCCCTTTCTCTACAGAATTAATAATTATCACAATCGAATTAAGTTGACTCCCCATGAAAAATTATTACCTGTAGAACATTTCCGCATAGAAAAACATGATTTCAAAACCCATACCAAATTCACTATAATCAGAGCAGATAAGATTAGAAAGATTTTAGAGTTCCATGAAAATAAGGGGATATATTTAAAAACACACTATCCAGCCAGGCTAAACCATAAATTTAACAATATACATAGTATTAATATATCACCCTGCAAATCAAAACCTACCCACATAAGACAGGCCTCACACTTATACACACACCCACATGAATAGACACATTTACACACATCATACTCACTCACTCCCTATGAACCAAATAACACACACAAACACACACTTAACAGAGACACATCCCTTCTCCAGGAACCAATAATATTGTCAAACTGACCAAGGGAATTCAGAGCAGCATGGATCCATCCAGCTCTTATCTCAAACAACAACTTAAAAGAGACTGTTTGACCAACACAAGGAATGCTAAAAAATTCATGTTAAAAAGATAAAAAAATAAAAAAACAAATGAAAACTACAGACAAAAGTTCATTTTCTCCATCAAGACATTAATTTCTGTAGTTCACTGCTACCAGCAAGCAGAAATTTTTTTTTTCTGATGATGATGGCCATGTTGGCTGAAACTAGTTGAGGAATCTAAATGAAATAATAATAAAAATGAAAGAATATTAATCTACAATCCAGTGTGTCTGAAGATTTTAATTAATTTTCTTAATAATTTTTATTGTTCAAAATATATATATATATATATACACACACACACACATATCGAGAGGCAAAAAAACTTAATATGTCATTGAAAATATAATTCTAGTTTGTCTATATAGTGCACATTCTTGTTAATGTTTGGTGGTTCCCAATTTTATATATATATATATATATATATATATATATATATATATATATGTATGTATGTATATATTATGTCATTCACAGACAGTACTGTTTCGCTGTATCACAGCTCCTCAGTGTGACTAGACTTTCGAATGCCTCAAGCCAGGATTGAAACCCCACTAATTTGGTGTCAGCCAGATTTATCTTCATTCGGTAGAGTTACACAACTAAATCTAGCGTATTGTTTTTACAAATGTAAACAAATGCCAATCAGCCAAAGTGCTCCATTCATTTTACTGAAGAGCTTTGCATTAGTGCAGGTGGCTGTTGTTTATAGAAATAGCTTATCACTCAACAGTGCTCAATTGAAATGTATTTTCAAGAGCTAAAATCATAATATATATATATATATATAACATATATTTATAATATATAATATAATATATATAAAATCATATATATATATATATATATATATATACAAAATCATAGTGCACATATAATGTGTACTACATAGACAAACTAGAATTATAATACACTTACACCCATAAATTATACACAAAAATGCTGCTTGACAAGACAAATGCACATGCAGCTGCTTTACCAATGAAAACAAACAATACAAAATTTAAAAATACCAGAATTTTTTCTCATTCTTTAATAAAAGCAAAAAATGTTAGATTTATGAATGTTTCCTATTTGTTCCTTATCCTATATATATATATATATATATATATATATATATATATATATATATATATATATATTGATTTCAGCTCTTGTTATTAATAACTACATTGTTTCTTTCCAGGTAAACTGAAATCTGACTGTTAAAAGAAGACTTCAAAAGTAAATAGTAGTGACTTCTCTTGAAAATGGACCAAATCTGGCATCATGGTAGAATCAAGTACCTGCAGTAAAAGGACATTGATGTTGATATGGTTGCTACGTTAGCAGGTGATGCTCCAGCTGAAAATCTTCCAGTAGCAAGGGAATTGTCTATTGAGTCTTTGGATTGTTTTTATATGTGCTTCCAAATTTCATTAATAAACTTGGTTAGTTTTTTATCATTATTGTTTCCCTTCTCCTCAGGACTGTTGCTTGTTAGATAGAATATATAACAGTATAGACAAGCCTATTTTTCTCTACTTTTTTTTCCAAATATCTTTGTGTTTGCAGACTTCAATTCTTAGTATGTCAAGTGGCATCATCATTCTAATGTCGCTGATTTCACTGACAGGAATTACTCCATCTCTCACTCAAATAATTGATTTCTCTACTCAATTTCCCAATAAATTTTTATGGACATACTTCTTTACTTGAGCTCTTCTTTATCTCCTCTGGACTTGTGCTTTGCAGCTCTCTCCTCTTTGCAACTCTGACTATGCAGTACTGTCTGTAGATAATTTTTACATATATATATATTAGGCAAGAACCCCCTATTAATAGGACATCTTCTTTGATGACCAATTGTTGTAATTTTGTAAGACAGTTCTAGTTGAACTAATCCTCTGCCTCATTCAGATCTGGACATATACAGATGATCAACATCAGCCTTAGGATGATGCATGCTGTGGCAGGTGAGAAGCTTTATCGTTTTGACATCCATTCACTTAATGTCAGTTAAAGATGTTAAATATTTATTGCACTACAAGCCAGCCAAAGTGTTTATGGCTGATATTCTGTTTTGTGAACTCAACTCAGAATTTAACATCAGACACACTTGCCTGTAAGTATTCTTTTCTTTCTCTTCATTTGAGTGTACTGCATTTCATCTCCTTCATTGAATCTTGGGTATTTATAAGCTTTTTCTTGCTCCAGTCTCCTAATCTTTGTGACAAAATTGAAGTCTATTGAGTGCATTTTGGTAATTCACCCTTTCTGGAATGTTTCATTTGCCCATTTTTACCAATCTGAAGTCCATACCAATATCAACAATGAAATGTTTTACAATATTAAAGAGATCTTTGAATTCATCATCATCTTTGACAAAATGTTTTAAATCATGCATGTACTGATTAATGATTTTCTAATTTATGTCCAAATTTTTGGAATGAGGAGTTATCATTATTTACCCTATTTATATTTGGATTATTGTCCTCATTTTTGTTGTTTTTTCCCCTGAGTGCAAGCACACACTGCCCAACCCAGGCTTGCACTCAGTGCAAGTCTTGGTGTGTGTAGAATATTGGTTAGCTTGTAAGTGGTCGGACACACGAGTGGACTGGTGTAGTCACTTGAAGTTGCATTTTCCCTGAGTCATTTAATGGAGAGATATATGGGTGAATAGAGTCCACTCATGCAAATGTGTTGGGCAGGTCCATTCCAGCAAAGTGGATTAACCCACCTGCTGCATTAGATACTCTCCTATAAATGAGGTAGAATTAGCTGGCTTGCCTTTCCAAGGAGCCCTAAGAAGGTAGCCATGTTAGCAGGTAAGTCGTTTGACTTCTACAGTGTGGCAGTATGTATTGCACTCAGTGGAAACAGGTGAGCAATAATAAAAATAAAAAGCAGACAATATCCCTAGTTAAATGAGAACAGTCTAGCCCCTGAGATTGAATAAAGGGTTCATTTCGAAATTCCCTGTAAGTTAACCAGATTGATATAAATACCTGAGGAAGGCCGAATGGCACAACAGCCAAAATGTGGTGATAACAACAACAAAGATGAGGACAATAGTCTGAATATAGTGTAAATAATGATTTTCTGTTTATTATGTATTTATAGTTATTACTGTTTATTTCATGCAAAAGGTGGAATTATTGACAGACAAAAATAGGCGGGCTATATTCATGTTAGGGAAAAGTGAAACTTATATATAATCACAAATGGTAATTCTTTTCTTATACTTTTTTTCATGTCCCCCCACCAAAAAAAAACAAAAAAAACAAGCTTTGTTCACCGTGATACATTTCTAATATAATAACATTTCTAAGTCTTCATTTGTTTGTTTTTCAGAACTGCTTTTAGATTTCTTATACATGAGATAAATATTTTGTTTGAAAAATTTAACAAAACTGCATTTTTATTGTTTGCATCTTACTGCAGTGCAACAGCTGCCAGCTTGTCTCATTTTCTTACCAGGCAGGTGAAATAAAACTTTACATTAAATATATACATATACACATATATATATATGAAAGGTTTAAAAGCTTAACCCAATCATAAGCTAAAAAAAACCCTTTACGAAGTCATAAAAAAAACAAATTGTAGTTCAGTGCGATGTGTTTATGGACGAAACAGCCCTTTAGAAAAAAAAATTCTTTAGACACTTGACGACGTACGATGGTGCCAACAGCTATCTGTTGCTGTGATGGGCCAAACGATGTGCGTATATGAATGCCATCATTCACTTTGAAATGGACACCCTGGCCCCACCTCGGCTTGATCTCTTTCCGAAGGTGACTGATATATGGATACAAATTGTTAACTCTTACGCCCCTTATAAAAATGGTCACTCCAGCCATTTCCATAGTAATTAATTTTACAAATGAACATGCTTACAAAGATGCATAAATTTCAAGATTCGTTATTTCTTAAATTTTCACTTGAGGATGAAACAGGGCTTGATACTTTAATTCAATTTAATTTTAATAATTAAATTGAGATTTTTGGCTTTTTTTTTTGAAAAATGAGAACTCTTATGTCGTGAAGGAATCAAATAATTATAATATATATATATATATATGTTTCAGTGTCCATAAATATATGGATACTAAACCTCTAGGCTATTGTGAGTTCAATCCCTGGGAAGGGTCGTACAGAATCAAATTCAGTGGGAACAGGACTAGCAATAAGTGAACAGTACTAAAAAGAACAAGAGATATCTGTTGAGACTGTGCTAGTAATTCACAATTACTATGCTACCAAACTCACAAATCAGGACTTTAAGCCTCTAGGCTATCGTGAGTTCAATCCCTTGGAAGGGTCGTACAGAATCAAATCCAGTGGGAACAGGACTAGCAATAAATGAACAGTGCTAAAAAGAACAAGAGATATCTGTTGAGACTGTGCTAGTAATTCACAATTACTATGCTACCAAACTCACAAATCAGGACTTTAAGCCTCTAGGCTATTGTGAGTTCAATCCCTGGGAAGGGTCGTACAGAATCAAATCCAGTGGGAACAGGACTAGCAATAAATGAACAGTACTAAAAAGAACAAGAGATATCCGTTGAGACTGTGCTAGTAATTCACAATTACTATGCTACCAAACTCACAAATCAGGACTTTAAGCCTCTAGGCTATTGTGAGTTCAATCCCTTGGAAGGGTCGTACAGACTCAAACACAAAACAGAGCATTATTTTTTAAAAAAGATCTAGACAAGATAACCCTAGAAAAGGACAGTGGAGTGAGAATACTCTACCCCATAGATTAAATAATGTGTTCAGTTTAAAATTCCCTGAAGGCTACTTGGACCAGCAGTGATTTGAAGAAGACTGAAATGCCCAACCACCAAAATGTGATCATAACAATAAAAATGAAGATATTAGTATAACTGCAAATAATGCAAATAATTAAAAACAATGATAAAAACTCATCCTAGAATTTCAGATAGAAATGATCTTTTCTTGTTTTATTGCAAGGTGTCCATTAATGATTGAACCTTTCTCTATTTTATTTCTAGGATTATTTTTTTCTCCTATAACAAAGTAAAGAATCTCACGCTTAACCTCAGGATCATCAAATTGTTGTTACTATGTTAGGGGATCATGTGTTGACCAAAAACTAAGTGTTGAAAAAACAGGCAAACAAAAGAGTAGGACAAAATAAGATAGAAATATTTATTCTATCAGGAACATCTTTTGTGTCAAGAAAATGTTGAGGAATTTTGAGTCACTGTAGATAATGAAGGAAAGTTGAACTTACTCTGCAGGTGAATCAGTAAGCATGTGAGGTGTACTGCCTACATCATATTGCAACTATTACATAGAACTTTTTGTGTCCTGTCTACAGTATGAATACTCCAAATATATATATATTTTTTTTTTTTTTTTTTTTTACACATGCTCAAAAGCTGAAATGGGGTTACTTTTTCTGATTAGTTTTTTTTTGCATGTCTGGCAAAAGGGTGTAATATCTGTAACACCTAGCAACCCAATAATCTTTGAGTTACAGGGACCAATCAAAAACTAAGCAGGAACTCAAGATAGAGCCTTAGTCTTATAAGCCAACAGTTCACTGCTCTGACCAAAACAGCAAGTGTGAGTTTTAGTTTAAGTGAGCTTTTTTTTTGTTTTACTACAAGGTGTCCATTAATGATTGCACCTTTGTCTATTTCATCATCAGAATTATTTTTCCCATAGCATGGCACCACCATTATGGAAATTGGGATGTTTCACTTAGAACCAATTTTCTATAGCATGTGAAAAGAAAGATATTAAATTGATGGACAGGGCTCCTTTAGAAAAAATATCATTCATTGTTTGGAAATGGAAGGAAGATAATAAAATTCACTAGAAGATCCCATAAAAGTCGTTCACATTCAATAAATTTGAATGGAAAAAAGAGGTTTTTCAGTGAGTTTTTAAAATTATGGTAATAAAGATTTTGTTGTCTGAGGCAAGGTTTTAAAAATGATTGAAAAAGGTTCAGGGAGGTTGGCTGGCAATTTTTAAAGAATGGATTCATGCAATTTTGTAAGGTGGTGTAAATGGAAAGAATATAAGCAAAGTGAGGAAAATGGTTGGAGAGATTAAAATGGAAAAGACAGAGAGAATAAGAGACAATAAAGAAAGGGGAAAATGAAGAAGAACTAGAGCAGAATATCTCTGATCAAGGAGAAAAAAAAAGAATGAAAAACAGAGTGAAAGGAAGTAGAGAGTGAAGAAAAAAATGAAGTAAAAATACTGATTAATGAAAATGAGGATGTTGAAAAAGCAAAAAGAGAAAAGAATGAAAAGAGAAAAGAACGAAAAGAGAAAAGAACGAAAAGAGAATAGAACGAAAAGAGAAAAGGGTAAGGACAGATAGAAAAGAAATAGAGAAAGAACAGGATGATAGAAAAAGAAGAGAATTATGAAAAAGGGAGTGTCAAAAGTCAAGAATAAAAGCAAGTATAACTGACATAATATCGTGGTTACAGATATAATTTTACTTCTTTTAGATGAAGAAGTTTCCAACAAAGATTCTAATTTTGACTAGTATTTATTTTCATTCTAATTTAGATTTGCTTTCTGAAAACACGGAATGGTTCAATTTGTTTTAAAATCTTAGTTGATTCAGCTAGCATGTTTATGTTCTAGAGCAGCATTAGTCACAAGTTGCTTATCGCTTCGTCTACCACAATGAGATCAATTTGTAATACATTAGGAAATGGACGATTTATGGCATATAAGCATATGTCTACCATTTTCATCTTGACAATAAAAAGACATTTTCAACAGGAGACTAAGTTAGACATATCATATTATATATATATATATATATATATATATATATATATATATATATATACACACACTTTATATATTTGTTTTGTTTATTTTTGTTGTTGTTGCTGTATATTTGGGATTTTAAACCATGTGAATTTTGGTCAACTTTTTCTGCAAACCATGTAATTTTGCCCTGACAACTATATATATCTTATGACTAATGGGTGAACATGATTGAGTAGACATACCTGTTTTTAAAACAGGGAAATTAATGTCTACCACACTAGAGATTGACAGTCTTATTAATAATGTACATTCCAAGAGTAATCATACCTGTATTCCATTTTAAATCTAGGAAAACACTTTCAATCCAAGTGTGCTGTACCATTTGGCTACATGAAGTCATCACTGTAAAGTAATGCTCATCTTTCATTGGGATGTCTCAAAGTTGGTATCCAAAACTCAAACAAAACAGTCTTTTCAAACATATGTGCCAAGTAAATAATAGGAGCAGATGGGTTTGCCTATCATCCAGTTCATACACCTCCCCAGTCTTTTGAACAAGAGTAGAGGTTTATTCTATTTCCTGTTTAGGAGTAGGTTTCCAGTTCCTTTTGCTCATTCTTTTTCATTCCCTGTAATTCCTTGTGGCTTAATGGAATTATCACCTAGTTTGGGATGAAAGGAACAAATATATAACCAATAAGAAATAATTTCAAATTAAAAAGTTTATTTATTACTTTAAAAATTATATCTACTAGAAATACCTGTGAAAATGTCATGGTTTTCTTATTTGATTTTTTTGCTGAATCTTAATTCTCAAGTTTATTAGAAAAACTCCTTGCATATTCTTTAACTATAAAATACTTCACTCTTGTATTTTTTAATTCAGTTTTCTATTTCATTAGACACCAACAACTTTACTATAATCTAAGTTGGACAGAAAACTACATATGTGTTGCCTTTATTCATAAATTTTATGTTCAAGAAGTTTCTATTTGAAAGCTTATTTCCCCTTAAGGATTGGTCAACAATGTTCATATATATATATATATATATATATATATATATATATATATATATATGCACAAATAAAAATGTCTTGATTCTTCATCCATGAACAGCCTCTTTCACACTATGTGATTTTCAAAATGTGCATTATAAATCTTTTTAACATTTTTCAAAAGGAATATATCTACAAACATTCTGCCAATTTCTTTCTGAATTTCTGGGATGGGGAGTTATCATTATTTACGTTGCTTATATTCAGATTATTGTCCTCATCTTTGTTATTGTTTTCACAACGTTTTGTCTGTGCCCTCCGACCTTCCTCAGACCTGGGCAACCTACAGGGAATTCTGAAACGAACCCTTTATATAATTTATGGATATACTGTGATTGTGACTTCAATCTCTGGGGCAGACCAGCAATAATGAAGCAGTACTAAATAGGAATAAGAATGAGAGATATCCCTAGACATAAGCAGTAGAACATGAATATAATAGATAAAGGGTTCTGTTCAGAATTCCCTGTAGGTTACCCAGATCTATATACGCCAGAGGGTACATCAAAACATTGATAAAGACAACAAAGATGAGGACAATAGTCCAAATATAAACAGTGCAAATAATATTCTGTCCAATATTGTGAATTTCTACTGGTGTTAATCTATATCAGATGAAAACTTGTAAAGAAACACAAGATCTGATTGTTACTCATTTTCAATAAGAAAATGATTGAACATCCATAAATAGTGGGTATGACTTGTGTATGATTATCATCTTAAGGTTTTCACATGAATGTGAATTCACATGTTATGACTTTGAAATAAAATTTAGCAGCACAAGGCAAATATAAATTTGTAGGATTGTCTTTTAAGGTTTTCACATGAATGTGAATTCACATGTTATGACTTTGAAATAAAATTTAGCAGCACAAGGCAAATATAAATTTGTAGGATTGTCTTTTAAGGTTTTCACATGAATGTGAATTCACATGTTATGACTTTGAAATAAAATTTAGCAGCACAAGGCAAATATAAATTTGTAGGATTGTCTTTTAAGGTTTTCACATGAATGTGAATTCACATGTTATGACTTTGAAATAAAATTTAGCAGCACAAGGCAAATATAAATTTGTAGGATTGTCTTTTAAGGTTTTCACATGAATGTGAATTCACATGTTATGACTTTGAAATAAAATTTAGCAGCACAAGGCAAATATAAATTTGTAGGATTGTCTTTTAAGGTTTTCACATGAATGTGAATTCACATGTTATGACTATGAAATAACATTTAACAGCACAAGGGAAATATAAATTTGCAGGATTGTCTTTTAAGGTTTTCACATGAATGTGAATTCACATGTTATGACTTTGAAATAAAATTTAGCAGCACAAGGCAAATATAAATTTGTAGGATTGTCTTTTAAGGTTTTCACATGAATGTGAATTCACATGTTATGACTTTGAAATAAAATTTAGCAGCACAAGGCAAATATAAATTTGTAGGATTGTCTTTTAAGGTTTTCACATGAATGTGAATTCACATGTTATGACTTAGAAATAAAATTTAGCAGCACAAGGCAAATATAAATTTGTAGGATTGTCTTTTAAGGTTTTCACATGAATGTGAATTCACATGTTATGACTATGAAATAACATTTAACAGCACAAGGCAAATATAAATTTGTAGGATTGTCTTTTAAGGTTTTCACATGAATGTGAATTCACATGTTATGACTATGAAATAACATTTAACAGCACAAGGCAAATATAAATTTGCAGGATTGTCTTTTAAGGTTTTCACATGAATGTGAATTCACATGTTATGACTTTGAAATAAAATTTAGCAGCACAAGGCAAATATAAATTTGTAGGATTGTCTTTTAAGGTTTTCACATGAATGTCAATTCACATGTTATGACATAGAAATAAAATTTAGCAGCACAAGGCAAATATAAATTTGTAGGATTGTCTTTTAAGGTTTTCACATGAATGTGAATTCACATGTTATGACTATGAAATAACATTTAACAGCACAAGGCAAATATAAATTTGTAGGATTGTCTTTTAAGGTTTTCCCATGAATGTGAATTCACATGTTATGACTTAGAAATAAAATTTAGCAGCACAAGGCAAATATAAATTTGTAGGATTGTCTTTTAAGGTTTTCACATGAATGTGAATTCACATGTTATGACTATGAAATAACATTTAACATCACAAGGCAAATATAAATTTGTAGGATTGTCTTTTAAGGTTTTCACATGAATGTGAATTCACATGTTATGACTTAGAAATAAAATTTAGCAGCACACGGCAAATATAAATTTGTAGGATTGTATTTTAAGGTTTTCACATGAATGTGAATTCACATGTTATGACTATGAAATAACATTTAACAGCACAAGGCAAATATAAATTTGTAGGATTGTCTTTTAAGGTTTTCACATGAATGTCAATTCACATGTTATGACATAGAAATAAAATTTAGCAGCACAAGGCAAATATAAATTTGTAGGATTGTCTTTTAAGGTTTTCACATGAATGTGAATTCACATGTTATGACTATGAAATAACATTTAACAGCACAAGGCAAATATAAATTTGTAGGATTGTCTTTTAAGGTTTTCACATGAATGTGAATTCACATGTTATGACTTTGAAATAAAATTTAGCAGCACAAGGCAAATATAAATTTGTAGGATTGTCTTTTAAGGTTTTCACATGAATGTGAATTCACATGTTATGACTATGAAATAACATTTAACATCACAAGGCAAATATAAATTTGTAGGATTGTCTTTTAAGGTTTTCACATGAATGTGAATTCACATGTTATGACTTAGAAATAAAATTTAGCAGCACAAGGCAAATATAAATTTGTAGGATTGTCTTTTAAGGTTTTCACATGAATGTGAATTCACATGTTATGACTATGAAATAACATTTAACAGCACAAGGCAAATATAAATTTGTAGGATTGTCTTTTAAGGTTTTCACATGAATGTGAATTCACATGTTATGACTTTGAAATAAAATTTAGCAGCACAAGGCAAATATAAATTTGTAGGATTGTCTTTTAAGGTTTTCACATGAATGTGAATTCACATGTTATGACTATGAAATAAAATTTAGCAGCACAAGGCAAATATAAATTTGTAGGATTGTCTTTTAAGGTTTTCACATGAATGTGAATTCACATGTTATGACTATGAAATAACATTTAACAGCACAAGGCAAATATAAATTTGTAGGATTGTCTTTTAAGGTTTTCACATGAATGTGAATTCACATGTTATGACTATGAAATAACATTTAACAGCACAAGGCAAATATAAATTTGTAGGATTGTCTTTTAAGGTTTTCACATGAATGTGAATTCACATGTTATGACTATGAAATAACATTTAACAGCACAAGGCAAATATAAATTTGTAGGATTGTCTTTTAAGGTTTTCACATGAATGTGAATTCACATGTTATGACTATGAAATAACATTTAACAGCACAAGGCAAATATAAATTTGTAGGATTGTCTTTTAAGGTTTTCACATGAATGTGAATTCACATGTTATGGCTTAGAAATAAAATTTAGCAGCACAAGGCAAATATAAATTTGTAGGATTGTCTTTTAAGGTTTTCACATGAATGTGAATTCACATGTTATGACTATGAAATAACATTTAACAGCACAAGGCAAATATAAATTTGTAGGATTGTCTTTTAAGGTTTTCACATGAATGTGAATTCACATGTTATCACTATGAAATAACATTTAACAGCACAAGGCAAATATAAATTTGTAGGATTGTCTTTTAAGGTTTTCACATGAATGTGAATTCACATGTTATGACTATGAAATAACATTTAACAGCACAAGGCAAATATAAATTTGTAGGATTGTCTTTTAAGGTTTTCACATGAATGTGAATTCACATGTTATGACTTAGAAATAAAATTTAGCAGCACAAGGCAAATATAAATTTGTAGGATTGTCTTTTAAGGTTTTCACATGAATGTGAATTCACATGTTATCACTATGAAATAACATTTAACAGCACAAGGCAAATATAAATTTGTAGGATTGTCTTTTAAGGTTTTCACATGAATGTGAATTCACATGTTATGACTTAGAAATAAAATTTAGCAGCACAAGGCAAATATAAATTTGTAGGATTGTCTTTTAAGGTTTTCACATGAATGTGAATTCACATGTTATGACTATGAAATAAAATTTTCACATGAATGTGAATTTAAATATTATGACTATGACATTTCATAGTCATAATATTTAAATTTAGTGAAACATGGCAGATATAATTTTACGGTTCCTTGGTATTTTAACACTTGAAGAACAATATTTTTCTCATTAATACAATAGGTTTCTGTCACTCTATCCATTTTCTGTGCTAAGTCATACATTTAGAAGGTATTTCAATATAAAACATGCAACTTTGATTGCATTTAATGATGTATACGACTTCTTTCAGTGCAAATTCAATCAACTGATTTCTTGCAACGCCTATTTTCATATTAGAAAGCTTCTCATAAATGCATTGGTTGTTAAGCATGTCATCCCTACAGGATCCACATTTTAGGCAGTATAGCAGGTTATAGATAAAAACAGCACTCAAAATGAATCAAAGTTAACAAATTTTCAGAGGGGCAGGGTCCCTGGCTGGGCCAAAAGATTATACTCTTGCAGTTTTATGGGGAAACTATGGAAATACTGCAATACAAGTGATGATATACTCGAAGTAA
This sequence comes from Acanthosepion esculentum, assembly GCA_964036315.1. Taxonomy (NCBI): domain Eukaryota; kingdom Metazoa; phylum Mollusca; class Cephalopoda; order Sepiida; family Sepiidae; genus Acanthosepion; species Acanthosepion esculentum. The sequence goes on along the minus strand of OZ038485.1, from coordinate 26,499,433 downwards.
GAAAATAAATATACATGCATACACATATATCTATATACACAAATGTATACATACATTATATATATATATATATATATATATATATATATATATACAAATGTATACATATATATATATATATATATACAAATGTATACATATATATATATATATATATATACAAATGTATACATATATATATATATATATATATACAAATGTATACATATATATATATATATATATATACAAATGTATACATATATATATATATATATATATATACAAATGTATACATATATATATATATATATATATACAAATGTATACATATATATATATATATATATATACAAATGTATACATATATATATATATATATATATATATACAAATGTATACATATATATATATATATATATACAAATGTATACATATATATATATATATATACAAATGTATACATATATATATATATATATACAAATGTATACATATATATATATATATATACAAATGTATACATATATATATATATATATACAAATGTATACATATATATATATATATATATATACAAATGTATACATATATATATATATATATATATACAAATGTATACATATATATATATATATATACAAATGTATACATATATATATATATATATATATACAAATGTATACATATATATATATATATATATATATATACATATATATATATATATACAAATGTATACATACATATATATATATATATATATATATATATACAAATGTATACATACATATATATATATATATATATATACAAATGTATACATACATATATATATATATATATATATATACAAATGTATACATACATATATATATATATATATATATATATATATATATACAAATGTATACATACATATATATATATATATATATATATACAAATGTATACATACATATATATATATATATATATATATACAAATGTATACATACATATATATATATATACAAATGTATACATACATATATATATATATATATATATACAAATGTATACATACATATATATATATATATACAAATGTATACATACATATATATATATATATATACAAATGTATACATACATATATATATATATATATACAAATGTATACATACATATATATATATATATATACAAATGTATACATACATATATATATATATATATATATATATATACAAATGTATACATATATATATATATATATATATATATATATATACAAATGTATACATACATATATATATATATATATACAAATGTATACATACATATATATATATATATATATATATATATATATACAAATTTATACATATATATATATATATATATATATATATACAAATGTATACATACATATATATATATATATATATACAAATGTATACATACATATATATATATATATATATATATATACAAATGTATACATATATATATATATATATATATACAAATGTATACATATATATATATATACAAATGTATACATACATATATATATATATATATATATATATATATATATACAAATGTATACATACATATATATATATATATATAAATGTATACATACATATATATATATATATATAAATGTATACATACATATATATATATATATATATAAATGTATACATACATATATATATATATATATATATATATATATATATATATATATATATATATATATATATGATGGAAATGTGAAAAAGACAAAGCAAAATCCGAATATGTGAGTTTACTGTTTTTATTTTGTTTTTGTTATTCTGTCGACGTCAGACGTTTCGGTCAAATAGACCTTCTTCGGGACATGGTTAATGGAGATATATTTATATTAGATTTAAGTTTGATGAAGAGACGATATATACAGGACTGGTCAGAAACAGAAAAACTGAAATTCTAAAGTCAAGTATTCTTTCTTAGAGTCGGATACGCTGGCGTCGCGTGGGCGGCAACTACGAAGACCTGCGCACAGGGAAAAGATTGTGTCCTAAGTGGAAGGTGAGGGGGACTATTTAAAACTATAGCTTATCGGTGCGTTTGTCACGCATCAATCTCGCCACACAGCTCGCGATCTGAAAGAAACCAGGTCTGTTATTTACTGTGTGTGAGGTGGCTATCATGCCAGCCTCATAAATCTGTCTAAGGTTTTTATTGTGGATATATTTTAAGATCTTCACAGAGTCGAAATCAAAATTGTGATCAGATTTGGCTATGTGTATAACTAAAGCACTGCTTAGATTACCGAGGCGAATGTCACAGTTATGTTCGGAAATGCGAGATTTCAATGATCTACCTGTCTCGCCTACATAACTCAGGTTGCAGTCTCTGCAGGGCACCTGATAGACACAAGCATCGGATGTAATATGTTGTCTGCTGGTATTACTCAATATGTTACGTATAGATTTAGTGGGTAATGTAGTAGTTTTAATTTTTAGCGCGTTTAGAATGTTGGAGATGTGTTCGGTCAGAGGGTTATTCGGTAGAAAGATGCGGCCAATGGGATTATCAGGGGCAGCTGAGAGTGTGCCTCTCTCCACCTTTGATGTAGTAGTAGTAGTCGGTATGTTGTTATGTACTGATGGACGAATTCTGTGGATTTTCAAGGCTTTATGTTTAGCGCCGAGTATTAGTTGTCTCGGATACGAAAGGCTGGAGAAGGTTTCCTCGATATAACCAAATTCGTCATCTAAATATTTTGCTGAACAGATTCGCAGAGCTCTCAAGTAAAATCCGATAATAACACCTCTCTTAGTCCTAGTATCATTGTGAGAGTAAAAGAGTAAATAGTCGTTTTTGCATGTGGGCTTACGATATACTTTGAATTATAGTTTGTTATTATTTCTGGTGTAGTATGTCTAGAAAAGGTAGAGAATTATTCGATTCAAGTTCGTGGGTAAATTTTATAGTAGGTTCTACTCTATTCAATCTATCGGTGATTTTGTTTAGATCATACAAATGTATACATATATATATATATATATATATATATACAAATGTATACATATATATATATATATACAAATGTATACATATATATATATATATATATATACACATATACAAATGTATACATATATATATATATATACAAATGTATACATATATATATATATATATATACACATATACAAATGTATACATACATATATATATATATACACATGTACAAATGTATACATACATATATATATATATATACACACATACACATATACAAATGTATACATACATATATATATATACACATATACAAATGTATACATACATATATATATATATATACACATATACAAATGTATACATACATATATATATATACACATATACAAATGTATACATACATATATATATATACACATATACAAATGTATACATACATATATATATATACACATATACAAATGTATACATACATATATATATATACACATATACAAATGTATACATACATATATATATATACACATATACAAATGTATACATACATATATATATATAGACACATATACAAATGTATACATACATATATATATATACACACATATACAAATGTATACATACATATATATATACACATATATACAAATGTATACATACATATATATATACACATATACAAATGTATACATACATATATATATACACATATACAAATGTATACATACATATATATATATGTATATATACAAATGTATACATATATATACATATATGTATATATACAAATGTATACATATATATACATATATGTATATATACAAATGTATACATATATATACATATATGTATATATACAAATGTATACATATATGTATATATACAAATGTATACATATATGTATATATACAAATGTATACATATATATACATATACAAATGTATACATATATATATATACAAATGTATACATATATATATATACAAATGTATACATATATATACATATACAAATGTATACATATATATATATACAAATGTATACATATATATACATACAAATGTATACATATATATACATATACAAATGTATACATATATATATACAAATGTATACATATATATACATATATATACATATACAAATGTATACATATATATATATACACAAATGTATACATATATATATATACAAATGTATACATATATATATATACAAATGTATACATATATATATATACAAATGTATACATATATATATATACAAATGTATACATATATATATATACAAATGTATACATATATATATATACAAATGTATACATATATATATATACAAATGTATACATATATATATATATATATACAAATGTATACATATATACAAATGTATACATATATATATATACAAATGTATACATATATATATATATATACAAATGTATACATATATACAAATGTATACATATATATATATATATATATATATATATACAAATGTATACATATATATATATGTATACAAATGTATACATATATATATATGTATACAAATGTATACATATATATATATATACAAATGTATACATATATATATATATATACAAATGTATACATATATATATATATATACAAATGTATACATATATATATATATATACAAATGTATACATATATATATATATATATACAAATGTATACATATATATATATATATACAAATGTATACATATATATATATATATACAAATGTATACATATATATATATATATACAAATGTATACATATATATATATATACAAATGTATACATATATATATACAAATGTATACATATATGTATATATACAAATGTATACATATATATACATATACAAATGTATACATATATATACATATACAAATGTATACATATATGTACATATACAAATGTATACATATATATATATACAAATGTATACATATATATATATACAAATGTATACATATATATATATATATATACAAATGTATACATATATATATATATATACAAATGTATACATATATATATATACAAATGTATACATATATACAAATGTATACATATATATATATATATACAAGTGTATACATATATATATATATACAAATGTATACAGAAAAACATATATACAAGTGTATACATATATATATATATACAAATGTATACATATATATATATATATATACAAATGTATACATATATATATATAAAAATGTATACATATATATATATATACAAATGTATACATATATATATATACAAATGTATACATATATATATATATACAAATGTATACATATATATATATATACAAATGTATACATATATATATATATACAAATGTATACATATATATATATATACAAATGTATACATATATATATATACACAAATGTATACATATATATATACACAAATGTATACATATATATATATATATATACAAATGTATACATATATATATATACACAAATGTATACATATATATATATATATATACAAATGTATACATATATATATATACACAAATGTATACATATATATATATATATACAAATGTATACATATATATATATACACAAATGTATCCATACACATATATATATATATATATAAACACAAATGTATACATATATATATATATATAAACACAAATGTATACATATATATATATATATATATATATATACACAAATGTATACATACATATATATATATGTATATACACAAATGTATACATACATATATATATATGTATATACACAAATGTATACATACATATATATATGTATACACACAAATGTATACATACATATATATATGTATACACACAAATTTATACATACATATATATATACACACAAATGTATACATACATATATATATACACACAAATGTATACATGCATATATATATATACACACAAATGTATACATGCATATATATATACACACAAATGTATACATGCATACATATATACACACAAATGTAGACATGCATACATATATATATACACACACACAAATGTATACAAATATATATATATACAAATGTATACATACATATATATATACAAATGTATACATACATATATATATATACAAATGTATA
>OZ038485.1:26470819-26473319 GCA_964036315.1 Acanthosepion esculentum | reverse complement strand
TATTGTGATTTTCTTTCATTATTTAATGATAATGTTATTAAGATTATCAGACTATATGAAAAAAACTTACATAAAATATATAGACAACGCTTATCTATATTATTTAATGAAACATGTATTAATGAAAAAATGCTGCCTAAATACACACAATATATATAAATGTATACATACATTATATATATATATGTATGTATACATACATACATACATACATACATACATACATACATACATTATATATTTTCATTAAAAACGACTGACATGTCATGCAATTTAAAATTTGTGTATTTAGGCAGCAATCCTTCTTTCAAGCACATTTCATTAAAAACGACTGACAAGGTGCTTTTATTTATTTTTTATATAATTTCTCGTGCGATCTAATAAACCTCAAAGATCTTCTCAAGGTAGAAGGTTTAAAAGATTATATTCCACGTAATAGAAACAAGAACATTCCAACAAAACTCAAAATTGCTGCTACAGAATTAAAACACAATCCTAATATAGTAATCAGAAATCGGACAAATCCAATATTTATGTCATTTTGGATAAACTGGATTATCACAAAAAACTTCAGCACCTTATTGATGATCGTACTAAATTTACAAAATTGAATAAGAACACTACTGAAACCCTGAAGAAATATATTAATAAGCTTATAACAGCCAACAATGCAGCAGCAGGATCCTTGAAAATAAATAAAATTATTGGCGATTACCAACCCGGCTACTTATATGGTAATGTCAAAATACACAAAACAGGTAACCCATTACGACCTATCATTTCTCAAATTCCAACATGCATATACCAATTATCAAAATTTCTCAACGACATTATTACCCCATATCTCCCTACTAACTATAGCATTAAATCTACCCACGAATTCCTCCAAATTCTTAAAAACACAAAATTACAAACAAACCAAGGCATTCTTGCGTCACTTGACGTAGAAAATTTATTTACAAATGTTCCCGTCTCTGAAACTATCGATATTATCATTAATTCTGTGTATAAAAATAATTCAATTCCACCTCCATCAATCCAATCCAATATTTTAAGGAAACTACTGCTTGCATGCACTACTAAAGTACCTTTTTATAGCCATAATGGTACTATCTACACACAAACTGACGGAGTAAGTATGGGAAGCCCTCTCGGGCCGTGCTTCTCTAATTATTATATGGCCTATATCGAAAACAAGATTTTTACTAAAGTTGTTAAACCTAAAATATACGTTCGTTATGTTGACGATATTTTTATTTTGGCTGATAATAAGAAAGAAATAGAAAATCTGAAAACTACATTTCAACAAAAGTAAAACTGTCCTAAATTTTACTTATGAAATTAGTGAAAAAAATAAACTTCCTTTCTTAGATGTTCTCGTCGATTTTAGTAATAATACTTTTAAAACTTCTGTTTATAAAAAAACAACTAGCAAAGACTCTTGTCATCTTAATTTCTCTAGCGAATGCCCTCTTAGATATAAAATAGGTGTTATTAAGAATTTCCTCACGCGAGCGCACGAGAACTCATCTTCACGCACGCTTTTCTTTAATGAATTAAAAAATATAAAGCAAACGCTGATTAATAACGGATTTCCTAATCAATTGTTGGATTTCCACATTAGGCGTTTCTTGTCCAAAGTAACTAATAGCAACGGCGAGAATCGAAACATAAACAATAATATTAATATTTTTTATAAAAATCAGATGAACGATAACTACAAACAGGATGAATGCCGAATGAATAACATTATAAAAAAATACATAGCACCAGTTGATAATAGCAAAAAAATTAGATTAATTATTTATTATAAAAAAATTTAAACTTGTAACCTTATAGTTAAAAATAATAATTCACCTCCTACAACAAAATTAAATAGACCAAATATTATTTACGAATTCAAATGTCCATTAAGGAATTGTATTCCTCAAGAATCAACTTTCGTAAATAATTATATAGGCCACACTACAAATCGTTTAACACGCAGATTAACCCTACACCTTTCTGACAATAGCTCAATTAGATCTCATTTAAATATTCATGGAGACCTACTGGACACTATTCGGAATATACTTGTCGACAACACTAATGTAATAGCATCATCCACTTGCAAAAAAAGGCTAAAAATAATGGAAGCCTTACTTATAAAATTAAACAAACCAACCCTTAATAATATTAACTTTGAACATGGACATAATATCTTGACCGTGTTTTGAAACAAAAAAAAAATGAATCACTTTATAAAACACACACAAACTATTTCTAATTCTAACAGTTGAAATATAATCCTTGATAATGGCTAAATGTATAGCCAAAAGCGCTCGGAAAAGAACATTCGGACAATTTTTATATAATTTATCCTCTGAAAAGAAAAACTTTATTAGATCGCACGAGAAATTATATAAAAAACTAAATAAAAGCACCTTGTCAGTCGTTTTTAATGAAATGTGCTTGAAAGAAGGATTGCTGCCTAAATACACAAATACATTATATATATATA
>OZ038485.1:26423319-26468319 GCA_964036315.1 Acanthosepion esculentum | reverse complement strand
TATTATTTTACAAAGCTTTTTTCAAATATTTAATCTTAATTATAAAAGTTTTTAATCAAACTTATGAAAATAAATAATATCAAGTCATTGAACACACTGTCCCCACAGCAATGCTATCAACACACTTTAGTTATTAATATGATTGCTAATGCAGATGTGCCCCAAGGCTCTATCCTGGGTCTTACACTGTTTCTGAACTTCATCAATGACTTCCCTGATATCATCAGTTCCCAACTAGGCATTTATGCAGATGACACTACCATTTACTCCTTTCTGTCTTGATAGCAAATCCATCAGCTCTGAAAAAGTAAATGTGGCAGCTGCTCTTGAAAAGGACCTCCAATCAGAGATTAACTGGGACAGAAAATAGCATGTGAATTTGAATGCCTACAGACGCGACGTTGCCTCGCTCTGTCTTTTTTACAAATACTTTCACGGTAATTGCTCCGAGGAGCTGCTTTCGCTGGTTCCTAGGCCTCATGAATTTAAACGTCCTACAAGGCTGGTATCCCATTCCCACCCCTTCACCGTTGAAACTGTTAGATGTAGACGTCTCTTCTACTCCAATAGCTTCATGTCTCGCACATCTCGCCTGTGGAACTCCCTTCCTTATTCCTGTTTCCCTGACAAATACAATCTCCAACTATTTAAGTGTAACGTCAATCGACATCTCCAGTTGCTTTGATCTATCCACTTCCCTTCTCCACATCCTTTCACCTTTCATTCCTATCTGCTCTCACTCCAAATCTTCTGTAACCCCCTTGCCTTGATCGATCCACTATCTTTCTCCACATCCTCTCCTTTACCACTCCTATCTGCTCTTCCTCCAAACCTTCTGTAACCCCTTGCGTGCTAGTGGCTTCCAGCCTTGCTTGGGGTGATAAGCTTAAAAAAAAAAAGAAAAAGAAAGAAAAAAAAAAGAAAAACTGGTTTCATTTAACCACCATAAAGAACCTTTTCTGCCTGCCATCAACATGACTGCTGTTTGACTCCAGGAGGGCAACACACTGTGCCTTCTTGGCCTCACGTTTTCCATTGGTTTGAAGTGGATCAATTACATCAAATCAACAACTGTATCTACTCCAAGGAAATTTGGGTCATTTTTTTGTGACAGAAAAATTATTTTTGTCAGAATCTATCTTGCACATTTACAAATCTACCATTCATTCCTCCATTGAATACTGTTGCCATATCTGGTCTGGTGCTCCTGCTGTAGATCTTGAGATTCTTGACAAAATCTAAGGAAGGATCTCTAATGTAATCAATCTTAACCAGGCATCTCGACTTCAGTCACTTTGTCACCAATGTAACATGGTTTCCTTCTGTCTTTTCTACAAATATTTTCATGTCAACTGCTCTGATGAGCTTTTTTCCCCCAGTGCCTCAACGACATGAATTTATACATGCTACTAGTAAGGTGACTCATTTACATATAAAGTCATAAAGATTATAAATACCTACAGTTATTATCCATAAGGCAGTTTAGTGTCTACTACTTTCTGTGAGTCAGTAACACTACAGTATAACTAGATTGGCATCTAGGTTCCACTGTTTTACTCTTAGAATAGCTAAATGCAACCACCACTCTTACCCAAAAAGTTTCTTTTCTCACACTACCCACCTGTAGAACTCTCTTCTGTTTACTTGCTTTCTGTTTACTACAAGCTTCAAAAATTTAAATGCAATATCAATCACCATCTTTTGTCCTCTTGAATCTCCTTAATCTTTTGTTCTTTCCTCAATTCTCCCAATTCTCAGACTTCTTGTTCATCTTTCCCTCTCTGTAATTCCCAGCATATTAGTGGCATTCCGGCTTTGCTTGGGGTAAAATATTAAAAACGAAGAAAAGGCTTTGAATCTTCCTTTACCAAATTGTATAAAAATGTTTGTTGTTAATAAATTTAAATTCTTTTAGCATTTCATATTTCCAGTTGCATTTGCTCCATTGTCCAAAAATTCATTGTTTTGTTATTATCTTTCATTTTAAGGCTAATCTAAGAATTATGAACTGATAAAATGTATCTACATTAGCACTTTTGGACAGCATGTATATTTAGAAAAAATAAATATTCCATGCATAATACATAACAAAGCAGCCATTTATTTCTTTCCATCAGTTCTTTCATGTCTGTTTTCTATTTCCTAAAGGTTTATCAGTTTTTTGTTTTTTTGTATTGATGGTGTAAGAGCCCTGAAAAGTGAGGTTAGCTCCCTTTAATTGCAGGTGCAGCAAGAATTGCATTTTAGAGGTGGGAGGGGAAGAAATGATATTTTGTAGGAGTAGCTGAGAATGCAGACTGTTACTTTCAAAGTATTCTCCTGACAAAATTGATAATTGGATAAATCCATTTTCAAGTGGCCCCTTCATTTGTTGTTCAACTGGTGAGAAAACATTATGGCTGGTTCAAATGCTGCTATGAATTCTTTGAAGTGGTTTCAACTGCAGAGAAAGAAATGAAAAGAGAGAAAAATGAAGTAGGAAAAGGATAATATAAAAAATATGATAAAGAAACAGAGAATTGAAACTGAATGAAAATAATTTTTGAAAAAGATAGCAAAGGAAGAACATAACAAGCAGTGTGTGGGGGGGATGTCATGAGGGTATAGACACCACCCTGCATGGGCAAAGAACAATAAAGAAAAATATTATTTACATAAAAAAATAATATAATAAAAATGGTGAATCTCATTTTCCAGTCACACCTATCTGATAGGGTGGCTAAACAATATTTATTGCAGATGCCTGTTCATGTACATTTCACCATCCACAGAGCCCACCTGTGGTTTATGCTTGCAAATGTGCTGAGTGAAGCTGGGTTACAGTTTCTGCAAGAGAGCACATAATCCGTCATGACATGCAGCTTGCACAAGCCCAGTATTCTGCAGCCCTCAGTCATGATGACTTGTAATGCTAGCATAACCATCAATGACTCTCAAACAGTTCTGTTAACCCAATTTCAATCACAAAGGTTGGATCAAATGATGATATGGTTTTTAGGCACATTCCAAATGGGCAGCAAGCTGGGATTACCTCTCCAAGTCACCTTCTTGATGAATCATCCATGGTGGGATTCAAACATGACCATATATATATATATATATATATATATATATATATATATAGCCTTTACCATTTTAATCAAATCACTTGTGTGGCTTTTCTGGCAGATTACCTTGATTCGTTCATTCTTATCCACACACTCTTGCTCCAAATTTGTAAATCACTAGTGGGTCTTAAGTGCCACTTAACATTATCACACAAAATTTCATAACTGAATCAATTAAGCTGTCACATACTCATACGTTGAAACTGATGGGAGATTCCATTATATATATATATATATATACATATATACATATATATATATATATATATATATATGAAGAAATATAGTCTTAAGGTGTGCTATATTTATGGGATAAAGTGCTCAATATCAGAGATAGAGTGTGTGTAAATATAAAAGTGAACATAGAAGTCGACACTTAGAGGTAACAGTCTGTTTCATGTTAGATGCAATCATCGTGGCCCGATGATTGAATCTAGCATGAAACAGACTGTCGCCTCTAAGTGTTGACTTCTATGTTCACTTTTATATATATATATATATATATATATATATATATGTATGTATGTATGTATGTATGTAAAATAACAATTTGTGACTGGTAGGGTTAATTCCAGGAGGCATGGTAGAGCAATGGATAGCGGCTTGGATTGAGGAATTGGAGAGCCGAGTTTGCATTCCAGTTGGATCCATTACATTCACTTACGTGTTAATACCCTTGGGAAACATATGAATCTGCTTCTTTTCACCACCAGTTATGGTTAAACAACAGGACAGACAGGGATCTATAGCCTTGGATGGCAAATGGTCTACTGCAGAAAGAAATGGCAACTTACTACAGGAAAAAATATCTGCCTCATCAATCATGTATCGCTTAAGCATGTATCATGTATGGCACATAACTGACTGAGGGATAATTCTAACGAGGATATTAATTGAAAGAGAGTTCACTTTAAACTAGAGAGCATTATAATAATAACTCAAGAAAACTCATTTTGGTTATAATTTATTTGGTGAATATTTTTATAGTCATCTCTTCAGACTGAAGGTTCTTAAATGGAGTTGAAATAAAAAGAGATGAATATAAAAATATACATGAAATAAATTATAACCGAAATGGATCTTTAAGGCTTTTTCTTGAGTTATTATATGTGTATATATATATATATATATATATATATATATATATATAATACCAATTTGTGACTGATAGGGATAATTCGAAGGAGAATATTAATCAAAAGAGAACTCAATATAAACTATAGAGCATTATAATAATATTAACTTAAGAATAAAAACCTTAAAGATCCATTGTGGTTATAATTTATATTGTGAATATTTTTATATTCATCTCTTCGGACTGAAGGTTCTTAAAAATAGAGACAGTTCATCTGGACAGATATACTAGATTAACAGGAAGGGAAAGGGAGAGAGGAAGAAAGAAAAATAACAGATTTTCAAATGTAAAAATATAAAAGAGAGAGGCAGTGAGAGAGAAAGAGAGTGTGTAGGAAGGGGAAGGGAAAAAAAAGGAAGAAATAAATGAAGGGATAGTAGTAAAACTAAAATACAATGACTTGGCCAAGAATCTTTTCTTAAAGGTTTGAACAAATTTGTACATCGGGTGATGTAGTGTGTGAACAGACTTGAAACAGTTACCGCAAATTGACCAATAGAGCCTGTTATTTTAGGCAGCAATAGTCATCACAAATGCAAATTAGTTAGTCTAATAAAGATAACCCTAATAAAAATAATAATAATTCCATGAGTTCTAACCTTTACAGCTAAAACCTTCCATGACATACTCATTCCCTTCATATTCTATTGGCGTGAAGTAAGTTCACCTCGAGCAGCTTTATCTTATTAACTGCTGATCTGTAGAACTGACACCAAGAGGATGCTTCCCCGATCATTGCAATCTTAATTTATTCAAGTCTAGGGTTAACTGTCATCTTTCCCACATATCACTATAAAATGTGCTTCCTACTCTGTAAACCTCTACCTTGAGTGGCTCCAGGGCTTTATATAGAATGAACATCATTGTAAAAAAAAAAAGCTGCTATACATGATAAATAGGATAATATTTATCATATATAGCAGAAAATATACATGGTATTTAGATAATTTCTTTTTTGTCCTTCTTCCACAAAAAATGTCATCTTCACAGATGTTCAGTGCATTTTTTCTAATGGCTTTGCCACAATGTCTGTTTCTTCGTACACGAGTGCATTTTTGTTGCAATCTTGTTGCATTTTGTGAAAACATTCCACCGCATCCTTCAGAACAATGTAAACTGTACAAATTCTTATTTTTCATCTATAAAAATCAGAGAAAAACTTTTAAAGGTTAAATTTACTTGCTACGTCTTCTATGCACGAGATGTCCCGTCAGGACATATGTCGTCATGACTCTCCACAATTTCCTAACCTTTGTAGCTCTTAACAAATTTTATATTTTTTGTTATCTCAACCAACCCCTGCTCAGCCAGCCATTCGCTCAAGCTCATTAGGTAGATTATCAGAACGACACCATTCGAATACCTGAGACACATAATGAGCAAAAAGAATTAGATAAAGGTAGGGCATCTGAAGGCAAGAGGAGCTGCTGGTAATAGCAACCTAACAAGATTGTATAAATGGATAACAGATAATAAAGGATTGGGAGAAATAATAAAAAAAAACTATGTTCTAAGAGCTAAAAGAGGTAGGAATTGTAGAGAGAGATGTTCACCAATGTCCTGAAGGGACACAGCCATTGTGCTCTATATTACAACTCTACTCATGGAGCAAATAACGGCTAGAACCGGAGGCCTATTAAAAAAAATTCTCATTCCATTAGTAGTGATGCATTTTAGTTTGGGTTTGACCTTGCAGTAGTTCAATATGTACTAGCTTATGCTGTCTATTTTTCCGTATTCGATCTCAAGCTGAAGCCAAAAATTTGCATACTGTTTTTCTAGGCACTTGAGTGAATTGAATTACACAGTCTTCCATGCACTGTTTGGCCTCATGCTAATCTAAGCTTAGCAAATATCAACTTTAACAATAAACTTGAATGGTCTTTGTCATTAACAATATATATATATAAACGCCATATACAATGACATTTTTTCTAAGATCTCTCTGAAAGCATTTCTAATACAAACAGCACATTATTGAAGATGACACCCACAATAATGTCAGCTATGCAAAATTTCATCTTTTTTTTTTTTTTCATGAGTGCCATTCAACAACATTTCTAATGATGGTTTCTCTATCACATCGTTCAATTTCCTGACATTTTTTTTCATTGTCAACTGATATTTCTCCTGGAGTATATCATTATCTTCGAAATCTTTGCAGCCACTTCAGCTGGATAGAAATGACATTGTATTCTTTTTCTTTATTCTGATTAATAGCCAAATGGAAAGTGATGTTTTATACCCAATGTCAGAAAGATCTGAAATAGTCACAACAGAACTGATGCTGATACTAAAAGAACTCTCACACTCTTGGCATATGAAGTCCATAGAAGCATTATTATAATTTTGGCCATTATGATATCACAATTTAGTGTAATGGTTAATAATTTTTAACTGAATGGATAGATCTAAGTGGGAAAAGGGCAGTAAGTTTTGAATGCTTATTGAGAAACAGGCCTGGTTGAGTTTTTTGGGGTTTTTTTTTTAAGCTTTTCACCCCAAGCAAGGCTGGAAGCCACTAGCACGCAAGGGGTTACACAGGATTTGGAGCGAGAGCAGATAGGAGTGTTAGGATGTGGAGAAGGATAGAGGATAGATCAAGGCAACTGGAGATGTCGATTGACGTTACATTTGAATAGTTGGAGATCATAGTCATCAGTGAAACAGGAATGAGGAAGGGAGTTCCATAGGCATGAGGTGCGAGATATAGAGCTATTGGAGTAGAAGAGACGTCTACATTTAACAGTTTCGACAAAGAAAGGGTGTGAACGAGATGCCAGCCTCATAGGACGCTTGAATTCATGGAGCCTGGGAACCAGCGATAACAGCTCATCGGAGCAATTACCATGGAAGTATTTGTAAAAGAGACAGGGCGTCTGTGAGAGAGAGACTGCAGATGAGAAGCCAGATCAGGGCCAGTTACATTGCATACCAGTCTCTAGATCTTATCAAGAACCTTGAGGCAAACAGAAGGGGCTCCAGACCATATATGGCAGCAATACTCCATGCAAGGGCGGATGGTTGATTTGTAAATTTGGAGGATAGATTCAGGGGAGAAGTTGTTGCTGGACAGCAGAATGTAAAATAAGTTGCATCAAACATATCACAATTAACAAACTCATTTCCCTATATATTTACTTTTTAGAATTTAAACACTTCAATAAAGAGTAATGTACTAGGATTCATTTGGTAATGTTTCTTTCTTTTGTGTGTAAGGAAAGAATAGTTCATAGGGTTAAAGTTCCCGAAATCAAATATTTTAATGAAGTCAATTTTTTTAGATTGATTTGAACGTAATAACAAAAAGGTATATCATATATTGGAAAAGTTTTAGCTTCCTGTTTCAGCTATCAAATAATTCAGTTTCTTTTGATGTTAGCTAGTATTAAGTGTCTCTTTGCTATTGTGGTAAGTAGAGAATTACTGCTGACTTTTCTACTTTTCAGAGTCACTCTGTGTCTGACTACACCATTAAGTGTCTTTCAAAAGATTGGCCTCCATAAAAGAAGAACAGAAGTGTTTCTTTAATTATAGTTTAAAGCTTTTCATTGAGTGAAAAACAATTTAATTTTTCTTTAGCTTAATGTTAAACTGAATTTGAATATCGTAAGTCAGGGTGTAAATGATTTCTCTGATGGGCTTTGTTGGTTTTTCATTTCCAAAGTGAATATTTGTTAGGATTTCTGGAGTGAAATATTTGTAACTCTTTTACCCATGCCAGTAATATTTAAGCAATTTTGCAATTGTGTGATACTTATAAAATATTGATTACTCTGGTTTTATTTTCAATATTTTATGAATATTAAACTAAACTAAAAGTAAAAAAATATACAGCTTATCCTCTGGTATGATTTTTTTTTAAAAAGTGAAGGAAATTAATTTTTAATATACAAATATATTTAAACATTGATCACAAATACAAGTTCCATACAACACATGTATTGCAGCCGTACCAGTAACATGTTTAGATAGTCTAAAGGGGACAATCTCTCTCCAGGCGGGTTCTAAATTTAAAAGTTGTTATTCTATACTAGTTGATCTAGCAAAGACTAAAAAGTCTACACTATTATTTATAACAAGAAGGGTTATTAGAAAAATAAAAGAACAAATTGTTTGCTTTGAAATTCCAAGAATACATGAGTGTTCAGGTGACGGATGAGACACGAGTGGTTTCTGCAGGTTTTCCAACACATCCTTTATGTTAATTTATTTCCAGTATATTCTTCTTCTCTATGTGTCATATCTCCTCAGAACATAAGCGATCATGGCTTTCCCCCACATCCTGCCCCTTGTAGTTCTTAATAACTTTAGTCTAAATGTTATTATTCCTCAACCCTGTTCCATCATCTATTTACTCTAGCTCACTAAGTATGTCATGCACTGTTGCTTTCAATCTGTCCTGTGAGAATCAGATTTTCCAAGCCCTCTTTCCCTATTATGTGGCCTAGAAACTTCAACTATCTCTTCCTGATCTTAAGTATAAATTTCCTTTTTGTTCTCATTTTCTATAAAGCTTTTTCATTGCTCACATGTTCAGTCCATGGTATCCTCAGTATCCTTCTGTATAATTTTTAGTGTATTCATAATTTGTGAATGGTCTACCAATAAGACTCTTCATGTGGCTAACAAGGCCTGAATTGGAGAGACATACTCTGCCACATTCATCACATGTAAATTAATGAATTGCTGGATCAATGATTTTCCCCTTTCCTGGCTTTATGCTTGGCATTTGCTTCAAATCATTGTGTGTTCATGGAAGATCATAATGCTTTCATGAATTATACACCTATACTTTATTTTGATCACAAGCAGCAATTTCCTAACTCAGGACCATCTATACGGTAGACTGCAAGAGACTCTTTTAAACAGTCCATTTCTTTAGATTATTCTGGGATCAAATGCTGTAGAGCATTTGCTTGGATATTCTGCTATCAAGTTGAATAACATGGCCTGCCCAATGAAGGCTGTGTCGATGAATATCAGGCTTTTCAAGGACCACAGTGTCTGGCATGTGAGATACCCAATGGATACCATGATTCAATTTTAAATGATATTATTGAAATCTTGTCAGAGTGTCTAAGTGTCTATGGTCTTACAAGAATACAGCAGGCACATCAACACACAATCATTGAACACTACAATCTTTGTATACATGTAAGCAGATATTTCATTGTCAAGAATGCAGTGTTTATTTAGAGGGCTACCAAGGTATGTGAATTTGTTGACCACCTTTAGTTTTTAGTCATCCTCAAATATTGATGGCTCAATATCAGCTAAACCTGGAACAGTTTAGAACATGACCACAGTCTAATAAGGCTGAAAGCATTACAGGAACTGGAAAGTAAACCAGCAACATTAAAAGATATATTCATTGTTTCCTTATTAGGCTAGAAAGTACATTGTAACTCTGGCAGTATTGCATCCACAAAATAAGCATTCCAACAAGACAGAAAAATACTCATTAGGAGTTTACCTGCTAGTGAAAAGAATTACGGCACAACGAATGAAGCATTGCCTTTGTACAATTTTATCATGATTAAACTTTAATGCCTCAAAACCAAAACTTCTCTCTTTTACCCACCTCCCTGCCTCTCAGTAGAATGTCAGATGCTCAACTCCATGAGAGCACCTCTTTGTGCCTGCTTGGTCTCACATTCTCCACTGATCTGAGATGGAACAAATACATTGAATCAATAGCTTCATCTACTGCAATGAAAATTGGTTCTCTGTGTTGTGGCAAAAAGTTTTTCTTGTCTGAGTCCATCCTTCAAATCTATAAATCAACCATTCACCCTTGCATTAAATTCTGCTGCCATATATGGTCTGGTGTCCCCACAGTTCATATCAAGATCCTCGACAAAATCCAGAGACGGATATGCAATGTGATTGGTCCTAATCTGGCATCTTGTCTACAGTCACTTTCTCACAGATGTGCCGTCACTTCCTTCTGTTTTTTCTACAAATACTTTCACAGTAACTGCTCCAACAAGCTATTTTTGATGGTTCCCAAACTGCATGAATTTAAGTGTGTTACTATGTTGGCATCTCCCTTTCACTGTTAAAACTGTTAAATGTAGCTGTCTTTTCTATTCCAATAGCTTCATGTCTTACACTTCCCGTCTGTGGAACTCCCTTCCTCTTACTTGCTTCACTGATAGGTCTAATCTTCAATTATTCAAATGCAATGTCAATCGACATCTTCGGATGCCGTGATCTAATTCCTCTATCATGCCTCTTTACTCTTGCTCCCACTCTCTGTAACCCTTTGTGTGCTAGTGGCACTCCTGCCTTGCTTGAGGTGAAATGCTTAAAAAAAAAAAAAAATCTCTCCTGTGTTTTGGAACTCTCCCTGCATTCTAGGTGTTCAGAATGTTTCTATGCATGACATCAGCCAAATGATTTCCACCTAAACCAAAATATTTCAGCAAAGATGGCCCTTTCCATGTTCAAGATACTGATAGATGCTATTACTTTGTTCAAGGTAGGAGGATCATTCATAGACTCCACCCTGGTTCTTTGCTAAACGCCATTAACAGCATATTGGTTCACCTGGCTATATCCCTATTGAGCTGATTTGATTCAAAAATTGTTTTTTCTATATCTTACTGCTTTCCACAATGCTACTAGGAAGCTTCATGATATCTTTTGATCTAAGATGCATAGCTGATGTTGTGCCTTCTGAGTATGATAATAAACTACATCTGACACCGATCAGGAGGTTGGAGGTTTTGAGAAATGTGGGACCACTTCTTAATTACTGTTGTTCCTTGGTCCATTCTGACCTGGGGTGGTAGCGCCTGTTAGGGTCCCAGCAAATAATGAACCCCAAAGCAAAAATTAACAGTACATTTTTAGTATCTGTCTATTTCTGAGATGAGGTACACTATTTACATTGTTCAGACTATCATCCTCATCTTTGTTGCCATATTTATTACAATGTTTCAGCCGTTGTATGCTCCGGCCTTCTTCAGGTGGTTGGAATGTTGAACTGAACCCTTTATTTTGTTTGCTGGGGTAGACTGTTCTAGTTCCATATGCCAACACTTTTATCCACTGTGCCATGTGTATGAAGGCATTAGTTAGACCCAGTGACAGGACCCAAAGACTTTGATTTCAATACCTGGCTAAGGTGGTGGAGAACTTGGAGAGGGGAATTAACAGGAGATAACTGATAACTGACATCCATTAGATATGGCACATGGAACTGGAGCAGTCTACACCAGCAAGTGAAATAAAGGGTTCAGTTCAACATTCCAACCACCTGAAGAAGGCCGGAGCGTACAACGGCCAAAACATTGTGATAAATATGGCAACAAACATGAGGATAATAGTCAGAAGAATGTAAATAGAGTACATTTTTATTATAAAATGACCAACGATACATTTTTTTATAGCAAAATGACAATCAATATAACACTAAAAATATATTTTTATAGTAAAATTACCAACAATATATTTTATGATCTACAAAATATATATCTAAAAAACATACCTTTACTCTAAAAAAAAAAGTAAAAAAATTATAAAGTATAAAATTATGTACAAAGTATTTAGATTTTGACATTAAATAACTCATAGAGGTGTTGATAAGCCCCTAAACAAAAGCAAGCAAAAATCTCCTCACAGATAAAGAAGAGACTTGAAGCAACAGAAATGCGGTTCTACAGAAGGATGCTGAAAATACCATGGACTGAACAAGGAAGTTCTAGAGACAAGGGAAACAAAAAGGACACTTATACTTATAAAAGGACAGGATGAGACAGTTGAAATTTCTAAGGCACATAATGAGGAAAGAGAGGTTGGAAAATTTGATACACCCAGGACATACTAAAGGCAAGAGTGATAAAGGAAAAACAACATATAACCTATCTGGTGAGCTTGAGTGAATGGATAGTGGAACAGAATTTGGGAGAGATAGTAAAAAGAAAAAAATTATTAAGAGCTACAAAGGACAGGAAATTGTGGAGAGCCATCAATGCCAGTACCCTGAAGAGATACAGTACATAGAAGTTGAAGGAAAACAGCACGACTTAGATATTTCGAAAAACTTTTCTATCAAAATATCAAAAGTGGGTTGTTAGTGAAAGTGTAAACAACAGTCTGGCAGATAATTAACAAGAAAGAATATTGGTTTCTATGAATATTTCTAGCATATGAAAAACAATTACTGATCTTTAATGATGTAATGCTTATCAAAATGAACCAAGTAAGGTTTTTGACTGGATTTATGGTAATTTAGTAATTTTAGCCAACTCTGACACAAAAAAAAATATCTTTTTTCTTCATTTCAAACCATTTTTCTGATTTCTGTCAAGAGTCTAAACCTAAATTTTCTAATATCTTCTGAGTGCTTTTGTCTTTCATAAGAATACTGGACTATTATGTAATATCAGTCCTCTTATATGGCTGTGAATGCTGGACAGTCTCCTCAGATGGAGAAAAGATTGTAGTTCTACAGAAGGATGCTGAGAATACCAGGGACTGAACATGTGAGCAATGAGGAAGTTCTAGAGACAATTGAAACAATAAGGATGTTTATAGTTAATGTCAGGAAAAGATAGCTGGAATTTCTAGGGCACATAATGAAGAAAGAGGGCTTGGAGAATTTGATATTTACAGAGACAGATGAAAGCAGTGAATAACTTATCTAATGGGCTTGGGTAATTGGTTGGCAGAACAGGGATTAGGAGAGATACAGCAAAACAAACTTTACTAAGAGGCATAAAGGTTTGGAGCTTATGGAGAGCCATGATTGTATATGCCATCAAACAAAAAAAAAACTGAGGCTGTTCTTGAGCCAAGGGTTTGCTTCATGATTTTGTACAGCACTTTACAATTCTTTCTGTCAGAAGCTCTCAGCATTTCTGTGTCTATCAGACCACCAAGTGTCTTCTATCTCATGAATATTAAGTTTGCTTGTTTGAATTAATTCTCCAACTGTTGTTGGATGCTTGTGGCCAGTTTTTTTGTAGCATGCATCTTTGTATCTTATTCTTATTTGAGAGAATATCTTTTTTGCCATTTTTTTTTATCAAACAAGTCATGACTTTTAGCTGAAACTAATCCTAGGGTCTCATTTAATGCATTGTAAATCTCAGAATGAGCTTCTTCACAGTATCTTGTGCATGAAGTTTTGAAACATCCAAGCACTTTTGTAACACAGTTTGAAGTTAAATCAATCACAAGAGTCAAAAGCCGGGGATGTAAATGCATAGGTCGCACAACCAGTCAACTTTTGCAGCGAAACTTCTATACACTCTGGTCTAAACAAACATGCCATACTCTATGAATTCACTCTCCCAACTGACTGTGCAATCCACTATTTATTACTATTTCCAATCACGCATGCAAATGACCAATAGTATTAAAGAGTAATATCATGCATGTGTAGTGTGACAATTGCAAATGGACACTCCTTGTGACGTTTGCCATGTTGGATTTAGATGCCAAACAGGTGCATGCCTGCTTCATCTGATGAAGTAAGTGTATTCTCTCACTACACAGTAGTGCAATTTTGAGCTGCTGGCTTAAAGACCAAAAATATTTTGGTATGTTTGAATGCATGGTCAGTCCAACAGTCTACACCTCGTAGAGGTGTTAAATTTGCAGACAACCTGAATGTCGCACTTGCAGACTATAATAGTCTAATACTTAGGTACATCAAGGTTGTTATATGGTCATCTCTGTGTTGGAATTGTGCACTTACAATGTGAATCTAAAACTTTGTACACAGTTCAAGAAGCAGCTGGCTGTTGCTATTCATTTAACTGTTTGGTATCAAACCAGGCAATGCCAAGTCACCCAGTCACTTTCAATCCTACTATTAGGATCACTTATCAAGAAGATTTTATCAGTCCTAGGTCAAGACTGAAGGAGATCTTTCAATGAGAATTTAGAATGAGGATTTTACACTTTCATTTGAAACAAGTGTAGGCAGATAAGCACTGATTTGAGTACAATATCAACTACAGGCAAGATGTATTGTGAGTTTATCACATACTACATGGTAACTGAGTAAAACAAGATACTAGGTTTTTTATTTATATATATATATATATATAGAGAGAGAGAGATGAATATGTCTGTGCACATATGTGTGTGTATATATCTCTATGTATATATAATGAAATGGACTGAGTCCGACAATTATTTTAATAAATTTTTATATTTTCTGTTTATACATAATTTTTATTGATGCAATTATTTAAGTAAATGTTCTGTTTATATAAACAGTATTAATGAGATTTACCAACCTTAATGTCTGAGAAATTTTGTAGAAAATATGTGTCCTCAGTGTAGGATACAGGTTCAATTGTTGTCGTAGGACACATATTTTCTACAAAATTTCTCAAACATTCAAGCCAGTAAATGTAATTTATACTGTTTATTATAAACAGAGCATTTACTTAAATGACTGTATCTATAAAAATATCTGTGTATGTAAATCTATATAAGTGTGTGATATATATATATATATATATATATACACACACACACACACACACACACACAAGGGTCATTCAATAAATAAGGTGAAGTTTTCAGTATAAGGACTTCTAATACAGATAGAACTTTTTTTTTTTTTTCAACATAGTCTCCCAGCACTGTCACACACTTTTCCCATCTGTGTACAAGCTTCTGTATTCCCTCAGCATAAAAATCTTTGGACTGATGTCTCAGCCAGTCGCTCACAACACTTTTGACTTCATCATCACTTTTAAACTTCGTGCCTCTCATGAACGCTTTCAAGGGACCAAACAGGTGAAAGTCTGAAGGGGCAAGGTCTGGGCTGTAAGGGGGATGAGGGAGCAGTTACCAGCCCAGCTCATTGATGGTCTGCACCGTTTGGGCTGCTGTGTGAGGCCTTGCGTTGTCATGATGCAAGATGGCTCCTTCTGACTGATGACCCCTGTGTTTGTTCTTTATGTCTTTCAAAGTCCTTGCAATGTCATCCACTGTCACCCTTCTGTCAGACTGAATGAGGTCATTGACTGATTTGATCACCTCAGGAGACCTCACTTTTGTAGGCCTCCCAGGCCTGTCTTCATCCTCAACACTGCTCTGTCCTTCTTTAAACAATTTAGCCCACTTGTAGACATTTTTTGGCTGAAACATGTGGCACCATACACAGTTGGCATTCTCCTATGAATTTCAACTGGTTTGCACCCTTCAGCAACCAAAAACTTGATAACTGACCGCTGTTCAATCCTGGAGCATGCTTCTTGGTCGGCCATCTTTGTTAATCGGCAAAACTCTCAAAGTTTTTTTTTAATCTGCAAAAGAAATTAAATCCATAGGAAAAAGAAGTAAAACAAAAAAAAATAAAAAAGAGTAAGCTTCTATCTGTATTAGAAGTCCTTATACCGAAAAATTCAACTTATTGAATGACCCTCGTATATATATATATATATATATATATATATATATATAATTGTCCATCCCACAAAATGTTTAATATTTAAAAAAAAAAACTAAATGAGTTTCTTTTTGTTCTAGGTTTTCAGATGAGATGTTTTGCTATCTTGACACCATTTTTCATAAGGAACACGGAAAAACCCTTTGACTTATTCAGCTAGAAATAGAACAGGTTAAAATCGTTTTGCACTATGTCTTCCCAACTGAGCAATCATGAGAGGAAAAAGATCATTCAGGCTTTCAGTAACGGTACCAACATTCATACCCTGGCTGTCATCTTCAAAGCCTACTCAAAAACCATCAAGAGAATGGTGAATATGTTTACAAAAAAGAGGGAAGTGCAGGTAGAAAAAAAACTGGATCAGGAGATCACAAGAGGAAGAGGGATCATCATTTCAACTAAAGAGATCAATTTAGAAGAGATCCAACTTAACCCATAAAATGTTTGGCATATAAGAGATGAATTTCAGCTATGACAGTTCAAAGATCAGTGGAAAAAAAGACTTGGAAATGAAATTGTATGTAAAACCTGTGAGGCAACTTATTACTCCAGGACAGAAAGTTAAAAGATTAGAGAGGGTGAAAATCATATTGAGTTAGTTGGAAAATGATCCTGGAATAATACATATATATACATATATATATATATATATATATATATATATATATATATATATTTAAACTTTATTTCAATCCTTCATGAGCTTCCAATCCTTAGCTTTGACTAATTAATGATGAACATGTCATTTTCGTTTATGATCGATTTCATCACAATTCTTCTCTTAAGCTTGGAGAGTAATTATACATTCTTATTGCTCACAGTAGAGTCCAATATTATTATAAAACCTTAGAGAATTCCAGTAAGATGTCTTTAATCATTTCTAAGATACAGTGCTTCAGAGCTTAATCTAACAATTGGGCAATTTTGCTGTTACCTGATTTGGACGATTTTGTTACAGACATATCACATTGAAACACTGTTTCTCATATGATCACTGAATTTAAGCAATGTTGAGCCAGTCAGTAACTAGATGGGGTATTGCTTTTGAATACCAGGTGCTGTAAGTTTGGATGTGTGGGTGGTGTAACGAATAACACTTTGGAATTTGAAACCATTGAGGAAAGTACCAATTGCAGTTGGGTTCATTATATTCACTTACTCACAAATATGCTTAGGAAACATAAGAATTCACATTTTCTCCCCAAGCTGTAAGTTAATTAGTAAGACTTGTATCAATAAATCATTATCTCCCAAAAACCTTTATAAGCTAAGAATATTTTCTGAATTTAAATGAAATGCAAAAGGTTGATACGCCATAAAAAATAAAATCAATCAATTAATATATATATATATATATATATATATATATATATATATGTATGTTGGACTCTCCTGTCATATTAGATATATGAGGGTCAAGCAGCTCACTTCCTAGGAACTGACAGCCAGAAACCAGCACATATGATTTGATTATAGTGGTGAAGGTTTTGTGCAGAACAAGCCACATTTTTTGAAGGGCTGAATACAGAGACCTGGTGCACTACATGTGACAAGGTCCCCAAACAACCTTCCACAGGTTTTGAATTCCGAGTTGTCTTTTTCCTAGACCAGTTGCTATCCAAGGCTATAGAACCCAGTCTATCCTGCTATTTACCCATAGCTGAATGGAGAAGATTCATACCTTTCCCAACAGTATTAGCATTTGAGTGAATGGATTTTTTAATGGATTCGACTGGAATTCGAACTCGGCACTCTGATTCCTCAATCCAAGCTGCTATCCACATCTCTCCCTAATATATATATATATATTATATATATATATATATATATATATGAATGATAAAATGTAGTTTTAATGCATAATATATTTATGGGTTAAAGTGTTCAATATCAGGAATAGAGCAACATAAATAATTAAGTGAATATTGAAGGCAACAGTCTGTTTCATGCGTAAATGCAATGTGTTTAAGCATGAAACAGACTCTTGCCTCTGGGTGTTGCCTTCAATGTCCACTTTTATATATATATATATATATATATATATATATATATATATATATATATACATACACACACTGAAACACACACATATATAATGCATGACATTTAAGTAGTAAAAGTACATGTACGTACATAAAAAACAATGCATCAATCGAAGCATTAAAAAAAATAAAAACAACAAAAATAAAGACACTTGGTCAAATAATTCACAGAATCCTAAAAGTGCTTTCTATCAGAATTTCAAATATCGCAGAAACCCTATAAACATTTTTGCTGAAAAAAAAAAAAAAAGAAAAAAAAAAAAGAAGCCGAATTTTGGAAAGCTGAAGAAATTCATTCTTTCAGTTCAACAAAATGTGATAACAATGTTCAGCATATCAATAACAAAAGGGCCAATTTTGAGATGTGCATTAAAAAAAATTGAGGAGTGACTGAAAAATATAAAATAAAAAGTAAGAAAATGAGTACAAACAAAAACAAGTCAATTAGAAATCCTATTTAAATCCTGAAGCACTTTTAACTTGATCTAAATCCAGTTATAACCACTTTTTTTTTTTGTTTTATTTTGTTGATCAGAATAATCAACGTGTAAATGGAACCATGGTTCAATAAACTGTTTATTGATAGCTTTTCATGTTCAGAACATTTTTTTACCCCTTCTCTTTGCAAATTTCTCTTTTCATTTTAATTTCGCCTTTGCTTTAAGGCCATCTTATTTGACATTTTTATCTCTCCAGATTTTATCAAAGGTTCAATAAATTTGTGTGTTTGAAAATATTTGATCTCCAAATATTCATTCAATAAACTCTAATATGGTTTTTACTAATAATTCAATAATGTCATCAGTGTGATTTTGTCATATTTTTCTTTTAGGCAGAACATTTTCAGTAATTTAGAATATCTATAAAAATACAAAATTTCATCACATGTGAGATCTGTTTTGAGTAATCCTATTGAAGATTAAGTTTATTTAAACTTAGATTAGACTGGCACATAATCACTAGTATGGGGTGCTTTTTTTTCTTTTAAATAATGTCAACCTATACAAGACCCAAGAGTCACTCAAAGTAGAGAGTTACAGAGTATGAGGGATACTTTATGGGGACATGTGGGAAGATAATTGTTATCCCTAAACTTAAACAGGTTAAGATTGTAGTATCAGAGAAGCATCCTCTTGGGAGCTGGTTCTATAAAACAGTGGGTTTGATCTTAATGCAGCTCAAACTCATCGCAGCAGTTAATGTCTGTGAAACAAGATTACTAATCATTATAGCATAGGGGCATCTAAACAAAAGAGTAGGAAGGAAATTCCCATCACTAGTGGCAAGAATGATAACATTTAGTGGACATTAGAAACCTATTTTCTTGAAAAACTGTTTTAAAACAAAAATTTATAAATTTCATCTGACTGTAATGCTAGCTGTTCAGTCAATGAATGTTAAATTTATGACCATGCCAAATGGATGTGCCAATAGTACAATGGTTATCAGCATGAAAAATTGGTGAATTGAGTTCTAATTCTGGCCTAGTCTATGTTCCCTTTTGCACTGATGCCCTTGGGAAAGACATGAATCTTTCTTCTTCTGCCAGTCAATGGTTAAATAGCAGCATAGACTGTGTTTTGAAGCCTTGATAGGCAGCCAATATAAATTCAAAGCAACAAAGAAGGCCGTGGAATAAAGTTCACTTTCTTGAGAAAGATAGTGGAGTGATAATACACACATATTAGATGATAAACAAAGCTGTGGAAAGCCACAATTGCCTACCTCCTGAAGGAAGTGGCTTTTAAAAAATAATGCAAAATGTGTTTATTATTCCATAACTGCCATTAGATATGTCGTAAGAAAGAAACATTCATTAAGTGATATTGAAGGAAATATTTACCTGGAGAAGGTGTTTGTGACTTTCTGTCACTTGGGCCCCACTATCAATCATCAGATCATAGCTGTGAAATTGGGCTACTTTTGAATGCTCACTGCTACTAAATTTTGAATTTGCTATTCAAAACTTATGGGGATACTTAAAATAAGCTGGGTTAACTTGGCCATCCCATGAGAAGAAAGTCCTTTCAAAATTTTTAACACTAGGTTTTTGGTTTGGTTTGGTTTTTGTTTTATGGCATATCAACCTCAATGGATTATTTAATGCCAATAAAATTTTTATTGCTGGTAATATGTTTTTCTTCAAAAATCTATTTCTGGGAATATTCCTCCTTGAAGAAATCTACAGCTGGTCATACTTTTTTCAGAGAATGTATAACTGTTTGTTTTGCTGGTATTTCTTTTTAAAGTATTGCTGATAATTTATCCTTCAAAAATTATTGCTGGTAATAATTTTTTTTATTACAAAGTATTTCTGGTATTAAAACCTATTTTTACACAAGTTTGGGTGTTAACTATTTGCCCATAGCTGTGATCCTAACAGGTGCTACCACCCCAGGTCAGGGTGGACCTGAGAACACCAACAATTAAGAGGTGGTTCCACGCTCCTCAGAACCTCCTGATAAGAGGCCTTGCTGTTGGGCATAGTTTATCATCTTACCCATGACATGAATGTAGTTTATCCTCATACCCAGGATAAACTAGGTTTTTGAATGTAGCTCATTCACTATTTGTAACCCAATTCTGTCCACCCTGCCTGATGTAACAGCATGTAAGTATTTCAAGTTTTCAATTTTGATTTCTTAGGGATGCTAAATCATAACCCCACAAGTTGAGACAATTATCAATACACATACACACGCATATAACGTATGTTTATCTAAAACAAATGGTATGTACATAAAAACGTTTCCAAATCAACATGCAAAAAACCAACAAACATAACGTCTAGTAGACATATATATTTAGATGATAATGTATATACATTATCATCTAAATCCTAAACAAACTAGAATTATTATACATTTGCATACATTAAGCAATATTTATGTCTTTCAGTTAATTTCTTGAAACTTTGGATAGACATGTTATCTCTCCTTGAATTTGGAATGCAACAAATTATACTAACATTGGTATAAAAAGTTAAATGCATGTGAAATGAGTGACCAATGAAAATCAAAACAAATTAAAAAATAAAAATACCAGAATTTCTTTCTTCTTTTCTCATTCTCTGGTGAAGCTTTAATAAAAGTGAAACATGTTACAGTGATAAACAGTTCTGATTTGTTCTTCATGATATCTGTTGGATTCAATATATGGATTGGAATCTGTTGGATTATGATCCATATATTTGATCTATATTTGATCCCAACTCACACACACGTGTGTGTGTGTGTGTGTGTGTGTGTGTGTGTGTGCATATGCGTTACATATATAATTTGCTTTTTCTCTTGCTAAAAGTTCTATTTTTTTTTAACTTAAAAAACCAAATCATAAATATAAATTATTTTTTGTTCAAATACTTATGCGCAGTACTCTAGGGATGTAGAAGGTGATTATCTCCATTTTGACAAAACAAATTTACTGATATCCTAAGGGGTTCTTGAGAATCATACGACAGCCTGTTGGTGAAAATAGCTAGTTGTGGTTCATCTCAACAGGGGAAGATGAGAATGCTAGTTGGGGTTCATTTATCAGGGTAGTACCATGTCTCTCTTGGTGATGCTACAAGTAAGACCACTTCATTCATCCCACCATATATTGCTTGCTTTTCTCATTGGTTCCCTAATTTTTCTGTGTATGACAAACTGTAATGAATATATATATATATATATATATATATATATATATATATATATATATGAGTGTATTGCATGTTTATATGATATATTTGTATATTTCAGTGTTGTATACAAAATATTTCCATGTTTAATTCATTTTCAGAATCAGTTTCTTTAGGTTGTCCTCATCTTTCGTTCTATAATGTTAAGCTGTTTGTCTGCTATGGATATATTAATACTAATAGTGAACATTGGACAGAGGACGTCTTTTCTCTTTCTGGGCATTCCCATTATAATACTTTCAATAGGGTAATGCTCTTTAGAATTTTAACAAACCCCAAATCTGTCTTTTATTGTCTCAGATTGCAGGAGTCTTTAAAGACTTTGAGCACAACTGGGGGTGATCCAAATTAACTTTTTTTTTAAATAGGTGTTGAAAAGACGCAAATATGCCTGAGTAGGCGTCTGCAACAGGGATTAGCTAGCCACTCTGGGTGTACTTGGAAACAAACAGCCATTACTATTATTATTAGTGCATGTATATGTATAGTTTAATGGAGTTTATATTTATTGACTTTTTTCTACAACCAAAGGCAACAGCAACCATATTTATTCACCTGAATATCCATCTGTTTGATGTGAAATCTTTATCCATCCCAGCAGAATAAACAATCAATAAGGCCTTATTTTGGTTCATCCTAGTCAGTCCATCAAACTCAATTGAAATCAATATTGCATTCTGGGAAGGCACACCATTTGGAGTGAGGTGAACTCTAGGTGAACTTCAAAAAGTTCATTATAAAAACTATAAGTGCAAAAATTGCAAGGACAAATTTTTATTTTTAAAAAATTTTTTTTTAATTTTTTTTAAGCATTTCACCCCAATCAAGGCGGGAAGCCACTAGCACGCAAGGGGTTCAGAAGATTTGGAGCGAGAGCAGATAGGAGTGATAGAGGAAAGGATGTGGAGAAGAATAGTGGATAGATCAAGGCAACTGGAGATGTTGATTGACATTACATTTGAATAGTTGGAGATTATAGTTGTTAGGGAAACAGGAATAAGGAAGGGAGTTACACATGCGAGAGCTGTGAGATATGAAGCTATTGGAGTAGAAGAGATGGCTACATTTAACAGTTTTGACAGTGAAAGGGTGAGAGCGGGATGTCAGCCTCATAGGACGCTTGAATTCATGGAGTCTGGGAACCAGCGAAAGCAGCTCATTGGAGCAATTACTATGAAAGTATGTGTAAAAAAGACAGAGAGAGGTGACGGCACGTCTGTGAGATAGAGGAAAATCTTTGAGTGATAAGAGAAAATTGTTGTACTAGACATTATTTGTTGAGGTCTATGAGAAAAATGATTCTTTCATAAAAAGAACTATGAACTAGACCAAATAACAAACTCCATCACTTGAGGACTTTCAGCAGCAAAAAAAGCTAAAATGGCTTGTACATGCAACTGGAAAAGAAAATAGCATAATCAAAATGTTGCCTTTTCACACTATTTCAAACAATAGTCCATCCTTCAAATCTAATAATCATCCATTTACTCTTGCATGGAATACTGCTGCCATATATGTTTTGGTGCCCCTGCTGTTCGACTTAAGGTCCTTGACAAAATCCAGAGACGGATATGCAATGTGATTGGCCGTGATCTGGCATCTCGCTTACAGTCCCTCACACACAGACATGTTGTTGCTTCCCTCCATCTTTTCTACAAATACTTTCACGGTAACTGCTCGGACAAGCTACTTTCACTAGTTCCCAGGCTGCATGAATTTAAACATGCTACTAGTCTGGTATCACAGTTCCACCCTTTCACAGTCAAAACGGTTAAATGTAGCTGTCTCTTCTACTCCAATAACTTCATGTCTCGCACCTCCTGTCTGTAGAATTCCCTTCCTATTACTTTTTTCCCTGATAGCTATAGTCTCTAACTATTCAAATGTAATGTCAATTGACATCTCAAGATGCCTTGATCTATTCCCTGTCCTTCTCTTCATCCTTCCCTCTATGATGTCTCTTTACTCTCACTCCCACTCTCTGTAACTCCTTGTGTGCTAGTGGCATCCTGCCTTACTTGGGGTGAAATGTTTAAAAAAAAAAAAAAAGTAAAAAAAGAGAATAGAAAGGAAACCACCATCAGTCTGATTGGAAGGAGCGATAACAGTGAAAAATCTATTTTTCTAAAAAATTGTTTTAAAAGAAAGATTTTATAAGTTTCAAATGACAGCAAGCTGTGTGGTCAATGAATGCTGAATGTTTCCTTATAAAGAAACAGTTAATATTACCATTACCATTACCATTCAGTCATGAGAAAACCATCAAGAACATTTGCCAATTTACCACTAGAAATCAATGGGAACAGAATAAGTTCAAGCAAATTATCTTTGAACTAAAATAGGATAATTCAATTGAAAAGGAGTACAATAGTGAAAATGAATCAATTTTTACTTCAGGAAAGCCAGATGCATCAGTGGGTTGAATGAAAATATGTTCTCCTGGCAACTGGATACAGATCCATGCCTTCACTAAATCTCAGTATCTGCCTCCAACATGTGAATAGGTTGCACCTAGCTGTGAACAAATGGGATAAAACTGAATGATAGGTAGTTATATAAGCACCCACCTTAGAGGGGAGACTTGTACATCCTTGAGGGAATGTAGAATCAAGGTTCAGAGAAAACCCTAAAGCCACACACTGACAATTAATGAAGTTCAATGTTGAATAAACAATAATGCTATATATGAGTTTTTTCAATTGTATACAATGGTAATATTAGAGTGATTTCAATTCCTTGATCAAGTAATGAATTTTATTTCTTTTAATCAATACACCCTAAAGAAAGCAATAATGCCACTAAGATACATGGGGATACTGGAAGTGACGAAGAAGAAAAATACCTTAAAAGGTACCAAAAACTGAAAAATAATATAAATTTAAGAGTTTAGCTAGTCATTAGAATTATAGAGTTGAAGCAATAGTTAGAAGGAATTGAAAACTCAATCTTAAACAGGAAGTAAGATGAAAACATCTACTCTTGTTCAAAAGACAAGGGAGGAGTATGAACTGAGTGAAGACTTATCTACCTCTATTGTGGAAAAATAAGAAGTAAATAAAACTGCTTCAGCAGAAGAAAACCAGAAACAGCATAAAAGATGGATCAACTGGTGGATATTCCTTATCAGCCCAAAAATGGAGATATCAGGCAGGAATAATTTTTTTTGATGACATTTATAGCAACCAAAGATGAGAGCAATAATTTCATTAAATCATTGTCTCATGACAATTTAAGTATGAATAAGAACATAATAAAACATTATTATGTCTTTTTCTTGATGTTAAAAATAGTTTCATAGTAAGAGTAATGGTGAGATAACCCATACAGGAAATATTTGGCATTTATTGATCAGTTAATGTTACAGCCAACTGAAATTTATAATTTCCTTTTTGTTGCATTGCATTGGCCAAAAAGTTTGTACAATTATTAAGCATAAAATTTACTTAATAAACCGAAAAAATTCTTTGGCCAAACAAATACTTATTGATGAAGTTTGAAATAATTCAGTGTTTGGGTCTTCACAAGACATATTAGACTTTAGGAACTGATACAGTTTCTCTGCCAGATCTAGACATACCAGTGAACTCAGTGCTTGGAAGATGGTTTCTGATGGATGAGAAAAGGAAATGCAGTCATTGATGTCTTCTTAATTCCTGTTCTTTTATTATTCCTCTCACCTTGAAAAGGTGTTTTTTTTTCATATTTTCTTACACTCAATAATCCCTTGCTTCTTAGTGGCTTCATTGCCTTGCTTTGAGTGAAATAATTAAAAATTAAATAAAAAACATGCTGCTGTGAGATCAATATAGCAGATCTATTCAATAGATGGTAGAAAGTGAAGATTATGGGAATAAGAAGGATATACAATGATTGACCTTTGACTTGGTTCTGATTTTTTACCCTAAAATGTATTCCCATTATTTATTTCAAATAAGAGATTTTTGAAACATTTCATTAGAGAACCAGTGCCAGGAACCAGCTCCCCTCCCCTTCAAAAAAAAAAGCTTGCAGGAATTGGAATTGAAAGTGAAGAACATTTTTATGGATCAAGTTTTTTGGGGTGTGGTCTGTCTTGATATCTCTATTCCAATTTTCTCCACACTCCCTCTGGTTGCTAAGTGTGGTTCTGATGATGTCAAGTTCTTCCTCAAATTGAATACCGATAGACGACTACAAATAAATCCTTTCATTGAATCACAATAGACTCCAAAGTCAGGACCATCAAATATATTCGACAATGATTACCACACAATGGGAATCTGCTGTAGACATGCATGATAGCACCTGTAAAGCCATAGATATTCTAATTTTCTTCTGCTGAACCTTCTGATGCTGTCAACCGTTTTCAAGTTCAAAATGCCCCAATAAGCAAATTAGTTCTGTCTGAATGCTTCCATTTTTCAGAGCAGAACCAAAGAAGGTGCAAGGACTGAATGGGAAGGATTTGGTTACTATCCTGGATTTTGAAATATTGTTAATACTGAATGGATGATGAATAGAATGTCATTAAAAGACTGCTGCTTAACTTAGGGTTGAGTCAAAGACAGGTGAGAAAAAAAGCACAGAGGCAAAAAAAAGAAGACATAATAAGAGAAAGTGATGTACAAAAGGAGAAATAGGGAGAGAAAGAATAGAGAAAAAGGGAAGATAGAAGTAATTAGGAGAGATAAGGAAACAGAGAAAATGGTAGTAAGAAAGATAAAAGAAAAGAGGGAGAAGTAGAATTAAAATAAAGAATATTTGTGTGAGAGAGAAAAGAGGATAACTTGGAGAGAAAAAGAGGGAAACTAGCAAAAGTGAAGAAAGAAAAGAAAGAGAAATAAATTAACTGCAATAGAGAAAGTAGGATGGAAAAAAGAGAGAAAGTAAGATGGAAAAAAAGAGAGAAAGTAAGATGGAAAAAAAGAGAGAAAGTAAGATGGAAAAAAAGAGAGAAAGTAAGATGGAAAAAAAGAGAGAAAGTAAGATGGAAAAAAAGAGAGAAAGTAAGATGGAAAAAAAGAGAGAAAGTAAGATGGAAAAAAAGAGAGAAAGTAAGATGGAAAAAAGAGAGAGAAAGTAAGATGGAAAAAAGAGAGAGAAAGTAAGATGGAAAAAAAGAGAGAGAAAGTAAGATGGAAAAAAAGAGAGAAAGTAAGATGGAAAAAAAGAGAAAGTAAGATGGAAAAAAAGAGAGAAAGTAAGATGGAAAAAAGAGAGAGAAAGTAAGATGGAAAAAAGAGAGAGAAAGTAAGATGGAAAAAAGAGAGAGAAAGTAAGATGGAAAAAAGAGAGAGAAAGTAAGATGGAAAAAAGAGAGAAAAATTTGGAAAAAAATTACTGGAAAGTGAGAAAGGATGACAAAGAAAATAAAATCTAAATTTTTGAAAATGGATGCAACAAAATAAAAAATTAAAGCAACATGAAGTAGAAAACAGAAATTAAAATGGCGGAAAGAGGCAACAAGAAATTATCATCGTGGAGATGATGTTTTAAATTTTACGAATAAAAACAAAAATATAAAATAAAGTTCCTTTCTTAGGTAACCAAAAGAAAACTCAACTAATTTTATTTTGTTTCTTTTATTAACTAAATTTATAGGTCTTCCATTTGCCTGTGTATTTTCCTGATGCAGTGCAGGTTGAGATATATATATAAATGTTTCATATACATATACCGAATCATCTTCTTCTATGTGCCATGTCCATTCAGAAAGATTTGTGATCATGGCTCTCCACAATTTCCTTAATAAGTTTTGTCTTTTTGCCACCTCTCTCAAAATCTGCTCCACCAACCAGTCACTCAAGCTCACCAGGTAGGTTGGGTGTTGTTTTCCTCTGTCCCTCTTACCTTCAATCTGTCCTGTAATCATATTTTCCAAACCCTCTTTCCTCATTACGAACCCTAGAAATTTAAATTGTCTGTTCGTGATGTTAAGCATAAATGTCCTTTTTGTTGCCATTGTTTCTAAAACTTCCTCTTTGCTCACACATTTGAACCATGGTATTTTCAGTATCTCTCGGGTTGGGAGCTTGCTCAAGGAAGTACTATCTGCAGAACTACATTTCTGTTGCTTCAGGTCTCTTCTTCATCTCTAAGTAGGCTGTTTAGCATTCACTCACATATAGGATGACTGATGCAACTTAACAGTTTGGTACTCTTTTCTTTGTTTCTAATGAAATATGTTTCTGTTTCTTAATACTTTGCTCATTTTTTGATAGGCATCTTTTGATACTGCAACGCACCTTCAGATTTCCATGTTGCACTTTTCTTCTACTGTTAATATACTTCCCAGATATCTAAACTGTTGCACCTGATTTCAGATATCTCCAATCTCTAATTTGCATTTTGGGCTGGTCCTTTTGCTAACAAACATGTATTCAGTTTCTTTGCAATTGATGCTTAGTCCTTTCTTCTTGCTTTCCTTCACTACCTTCTGTTGGAGTACTGCCTTTCTGTGAAATGTAATGTAAATATCTAAAGGTGGATCATGAATGTATCCTCTTTCCTGGATTACTTATTCTTTCATTAAAGGTTCTGGAGGTAACGTTTTCTGGGTTGGTGTTATCCACCTGATAACCAGGGATCCAAACCTTAGAGTAACTTCTTGGATCCTGTCACAAAGATAATCACATTAGATATATCAAAGGACTTGCACAAACTGTGGTATAAGGTCTTGTTATACAAGCCCTCCAGCTATAGAATCACCAGAAGAGTTTTCTCAGTTATCAAGTCCTTTATAATACCTATTGTACTCTCCATAAAAATGCATGGCCTGGTGAATTAAAGCATTGGTTAAATATACCTGATTCCCTGGTAGTTGCAAGTTCAATCCCTAAGTCTGCTAGTGCTGAAAAGTCACTGTTATGAATAATCAAGAGTTGTTTCCCCTTGTTTTGTTACTCTCCTCTTTGAGAGAGTTATTTCTGTTTACTGGGACTATAAAAGGACACTATATGCAAACCTTGTATTTTCAGTTGAATAAAGCTTTCTTAAAGCCTACACCTGCGTACTTTTGTCATTACAATCACATAATCTGATTCAGTGGAAAAAATAAACATGTCAGACAAAGGTCAATAATGTTGCTAAGTATTAACTGATATTAGTTATCTCCCCTAAGCATGGAAAGTGGAATTAAAACAATCGGCCCCTATATATTGAATAAAGGTTTTGGTTTGAAATTTCAAGAAGGCAGCTAAGTACAATGATGGACATGTGAAGAAGGCAATGGCAGAAACATTTTTTTTTAACTATCTATATAGAAATGCTGTGTAAAAACGAAGGATTGCTTTTAATGGAAAGGGATTGACAGTGAAATGTCTGGAGAAAAAATAAGAGTGAAAACAATTTGGGTTTGAGAGAAAGAGAGAGTATTATTGAAAAAGAAACAGGAAAAAGGAATAATCAGAAAAGTGCGGAGAAAATATGTTTAATGGTGATAAAAAACTGAAAGAAGAAGTAAATATACAAAATTATGCAACAAGACAAAACACAAAGAAACAAAGCTAGAAAAAACAAAGGAAATTTACAAAGAGTAAAAAATACTTCATATATTAGTGAAATAATATAAGAAAAAAAGGTTTGAGCTAATGGGATGAATAAAAAGAAAGAAAGAAAGAAAGAAAATGAATGAATAGAAAGAAAGAAAGAAAGAAAATGAATGAATAGAAAGAAAATGAATGAATAGAAAGAAAATAAATGAATAGAAAGAAAATAAATGAATAGAAAGAAAATAAATGAATAGAAAGAAAATAAATGAATAGAAAGAAAATAAATGAATAGAAAGAAAGAAAGAAAATAAATGAATAGAAAGAAAATAAATGAATAGAAAGAAAATAAATGAATAGAAAGAAAGAAAGAAAATAAATGAATAGAAAGAAAGAAAGAAAATAAATGAATAGAAAGAAAGAAAGAAAATAAATGAATAGAAAGAAAGAAAGAAAATAAATGAATAGAAAGAAAGAAAGAAAATAAATGAATAGAAAGAAAGAAAGAAAATAAATGAATAGAAAGAAAGAAAGAAAATAAATGAATAGAAAGAAAGAAAGAAAATAAATGAATAGAAAGAAAGAAAGAAAATAAATGAATAGAAAGAAAGAAAGAAAATAAATGAATAGAAAGAAAGAAAGAAAATAAATGAATAGAAAGAAAGAAAGAAAATAAATGAATAGAAAGAAAGAAAGAAAATAAATGAATAGAAAGAAAGAAAGAAAATAAATGAATAGAAAGAAAGAAAGAAAATAAATGAATAGAAAGAAAGAAAGAAAATAAATGAATAGAAAGAAAGAAAGAAAATAAATGAATAGAAAGAAAGAAAGAAAATAAATGAATAGAAAGAAAGAAAGAAAATAAATGAATAGAAAGAAAGAAAGAAAATAAATGAATAGAAAGAAAGAAAGAAAATAAATGAATAGAAAGAAAGAAAGAAAATAAATGAATAGAAAGAAAGAAAGAAAATAAATGAATAGAAAGAAAGAAAGAAAATAAATGAATAGAAAGAAAGAAAGAAAATAAATGAATAGAAAGAAAGAAAGAAAATAAATGAATAGAAAGAAAGAAAGAAAATAAATGAATAGAAAGAAAGAAAGAAAATAAATGAATAGAAAGAAAGAAAGAAAATAAATGAATAGAAAGAAAGAAAGAAAATAAATGAATAGAAAGAAAGAAAGAAAATAAATGAATAGAAAGAAAGAAAGAAAATAAATGAATAGAAAGAAAGAAAGAAAATAAATGAATAGAAAGAAAGAAAGAAAATAAATGAATAGAAAGAAAGAAAGAAAATAAATGAATAGAAAGAAAGAAAGAAAATAAATGAATAGAAAGAAAGAAAGAAAATAAATGAATAGAAAGAAAGAAAGAAAATAAATGAATAGAAAGAAAGAAAGAAAATAAATGAATAGAAAGAAAGAAAGAAAATAAATGAATAGAAAGAAAGAAAGAAAATAAATGAATAGAAAGAAAGAAAGAAAATAAATGAATAGAAAGAAAGAAAGAAAATAAATGAATAGAAAGAAAGAAAGAAAATAAATGAATAGAAAGAAAGAAAGAAAATAAATGAATAGAAAGAAAGAAAGAAAATAAATGAATAGAAAGAAAGAAAGAAAATAAATGAATAGAAAGAAAGAAAGAAAATAAATGAATAGAAAGAAAGAAAGAAAATAAATGAATAGAAAGAAAGAAAGAAAATAAATGAATAGAAAGAAAGAAAGAAAATAAATGAATAGAAAGAAAGAAAGAAAATAAATGAATAGAAAGAAAGAAAGAAAATAAATGAATAGAAAGAAAGAAAGAAAATAAATGAATAGAAAGAAAGAAAGAAAATAAATGAATAGAAAGAAAGAAAGAAAATAAATGAATAGAAAGAAAGAAAGAAAATAAATGAATAGAAAGAAAGAAAGAAAATAAATGAATAGAAAGAAAGAAAGAAAATAAATGAATAGAAAGAAAGAAAGAAAATAAATGAATAGAAAGAAAGAAAATAAATGAATAGAAAGAAAGAAAGAAAATAAATGAATAGAAAGAAAGAAAGAAAATAAATGAATAGAAAGAAAGAAAGAAAATAAATGAATAGAAAGAAAGAAAGAAAATAAATGAATAGAAAGAAAGAAAGAAAATAAATGAATAGAAAGAAAGAAAGAAAATAAATGAATAGAAAGAAAGAAAGAAAATAAATGAATAGAAAGAAAGAAAGAAAATAAATGAATAGAAAGAAAGAAAGAAAATAAATGAATAGAAAGAAAGAAAGAAAATAAATGAATAGAAAGAAAGAAAGAAAATAAATGAATAGAAAGAAAGAAAGAAAATAAATGAATAGAAAGAAAGAAAGAAAATAAATGAATAGAAAGAAAGAAAGAAAATAAATGAATAGAAAGAAAGAAAGAAAATAAATGAATAGAAAGAAAGAAAGAAAATAAATGAATAGAAAGAAAGAAAATGAATGAATAGAAAGAAAGAAAGAAAATGAATGAATAGAAAGAAAGAAAGAAAATGAATGAATAGAAAGAAAGAAAGAAAATAAATGAATAGAAAGAAAAAATAATGGGGAAAGAAAGAAATGGAAAAAAAGAAAAAAACGAACAAAAATAAAGAAAAAAATTGACTGAATTCAAATAAGCAAAATATTTTAAAAAAATGTCCCGAAAGGAAAAAGGAAAGTTCATAGAAAAGAAGAAGAAACTGAATAAAAATAAGAAAATTAAATACGAAGGAAGACAAAAATAAAGGAAAGCACAGAAAAATGGATAGAAAGAAAGCAAATGAATAAAAAAGAATGAAAATGAATAATGAGCTAAGTGAGTAAAAGGTCGAAAGAAAACATGTTTTACTGGTGATACAAAAAATGAAACAAAATGTAAATATAAAAAATGTTAAATGATAAAAACACAATAAAACATTAGAAAAAACAAATTCAGAAAATAATAAAAAGTGTAAAATATATGCACATTAGGGAAAAATATAAGGGATAAAAAAAACGTTTTAAGCTTGAAAAGGAAAAAATACTGCTGTGTGGACTTGTGATATGTCCTTTCTATTGATTGGTCAGAATCCACTCCATCAACATATCCTTTCCATATTTTACTGTTGATTTTGTTTCATTCATCTGATATTGTTCCCTTTATGAAGTTAGCCTTGAAAGTCCATTTGGTCAGCAGACAATGATAAATAGTAACCAACATAATGTTTCGTAAATGGTATCCAACAGGATGGTTGATCTATTAATAATATAATACCTATAATGAATTGAGTGCACCTTTTGTCTGTTTGTTGTCAATATGGAATATGTAATTAGTGTGGTAAAATGATGGCAAGAAATAAAGAAAACAAATATGGAGGGTAGAAAATTAGGAAAGAATCTGGTAGATAGGAAGGATGGCTGAAAATGAATGTTGGAAAGGAGAATGAAGGTAGAAAAAAAAAGGAAAAAGACATTAGAGGGAAGAAAACTAGGAAGGAATCAGTCAGGAAAAGAAAGGAAGATCGGGTAATGGATGGAAGGGAGGAAAAAGAAATAGAAAATGGTGCAAAGGAATATAAAGCATAAAAGAAAGAAAAATAAGAAAGGCAAAGTTAGAGGGACATAAAGAGAAATGATGGAATATAGGAAAAAACAGAGGACAGAAAAATATGAGGTAAAAAAGAACAAAAGAAAGGAAAAGAACAAAAGAAAGGAAAAGAACAAAAGAAAGGAAAAGAACAAAAGAAAGGAAAAGAACAAAAGAAAGGAAGAAAGTAAGGAATGAAAAAAGAAAAAAAGAAAGTAAGGAATTAAAAAGAAAGTAAGGAATGAAAGAAGAAAGAAAGTAAGGAATGAAAGAAGAAAGAAAGTAAGGAATGAAAGAAGAAAGAAAGTAAGGAATGAAAGAAGAAAGAAAGAAAGTAAGGAATGAAAGAAGAAAGAAAGAAAGTAAGGAATGAAAGAAGAAAGAAAGAAAGTAAGGAATGAAAGAAGAAAGAAAGAAACGGAATGAAAAAAGAAAGTAAGGAATGAAAAAAGAAAGAAAGGAATGAAAAAAGAAAGAAAGGAATGAAAAAAGAAAGAAAGTTAGGAATGAAAAAAGAAAGAAAGTAAGGAATGAAAAAAGAAAGAAAGCAAGGAATGAAAAAGAAAGAAAGTAAGGAATGAAAAAAGAAAAAATGTAAGGAATGAAAAAAGAAAGAATGTAAGGAATGAAAAAAGAAAGAATGTAAGGAATGAAAAAAGAAAGAATGTAAGGAATGAAAAAAGAAAGAAAGTAAGGAATGAAAAAAGAATGAATGTAAGGAATGAAAAAAGAAAGAAAGTAAGGAATGAAAAAAGAAAGAATGTAAGGAATGAAAAAAGAAAGAATGTAAGGAATGAAAAAAGAAAGAAAGTAAGGAATGAAAAAAGAAAGAATGTAAGGAATGAAAAAAGAAAGAATGTAAGGAATGAAAAAAGAAAGAATGTAAGGAATGAAAAAAGAAAGAATGTAAGGAATGAAAAAAGAAAGAAAGTTAGGAATGAAAAAAGAAAGAAAGTAAGGAATGAAAAAAGAAAGAAAGTAAGGAATGAAAAAAGAAAGAAAGTAAGGAATGAAAAAAGAAAGAAAGTTAGGAATGAAAAAAGAAAGAAAGTAAGGAATGAAAAAGAAAGAAAGTAATGAATGAAAAAAGAAAGAATGTAAGGAATGAAAAAAGAAAGAATGTAAGGAATGAAAAAAGAAAGAATGTAAGGAATGAAAAAAGAAAGAATGTAAGGAATGGAGGAAGAATTGTTATGATGTAGAATTCTCTCGGGAATAGACGTAAGGTCAACAGATGGTAGCTCCACTGGCATTTTACATACAATACTATAGGAAGAAAGAAAAGGAAAAGAAAAAACATAAAGAAAGTAAAAAGAAAAGGTATAATGCAAAAAAAAAAAATAGAAGGCAAAAATATGAATGAGACAGATAAAAACTGAATGTAAAGGGGGAAAGAAAGACAGACCGCAGAAAAACAGAAAGGCCACAACTGAAAGAAGGAAGGAAGAAAAAAAGGTAAAAAGGAAAATATACATAGGGAGTGCAATGAATAAGATCAGAGGTAGGGGAAAGAAGGAAGGAAGAAAAAAAGGTAAAAAGGAAAATATACATAGGGAGTGCAATGAATAAGATCAGAGGTAGGGGAAAGAAGGAAGGAAGAAAAAAAGGTAAAAAGGAAAATATACATAGGGAGTGCAATGAATAAGATCAGAGGTAGGGGAAAGAAGGAAGGAAGAAAAAAAGGTAAAAAGGAAAATATACATAGGGAGTGCAATGAATAAGATCAGAGGTAGGGGAAAGAAGGAAGGAAGAAAAAAAGGTAAAAAGGAAAATATACATAGGGAGTGCAATGAATAAGATCAGAGGTAGGGGAAAGAAGGAAGGAAGAAAAAAAGGTAAAAAGGAAAATATACATAGGGAGTGCAATGAATAAGATCAGAGGTAGGGGAAAGAAGGAAGGAAGAAAAAAAGGTAAAAAGGAAAATATACATAGGGAGTGCAATGAATAAGATCAGAGGTAGGGGAAAGAAAGAAGGAAGAAAAAAAGGTAAAAAGGAAAATATACATAGGGAGTGCAATGAATAAGATCAGAGGTAGGGGAAAGAAGGAAGGAAGAAAAAAAGGTAAAAAGGAAAATATACATAGGGAGTGCAATGAATAAGATCAGAGGTAGGGGAAAGAAGGAAGGAAGAAAAAAAGGTAAAAAGGAAAATATACATAGGGAGTGCAATGAATAAGATCAGAGGTAGGGGAAAGAAGGAAGGAAGAAAAAAAGGTAAAAAGGAAAATATACATAGGGAGTGCAATGAATAAGATCAGAGGTAGGGGAAAGAAGGAAGGAAGAAAAAAAGGTAAAAAGGAAAATATACATAGGGAGTGCAATGAATAAGATCAGAGGTAGGGGAAAGAAGGAAGGAAGAAAAAAAGGTAAAAAGGAAAATATACATAGGGAGTGCAATGAATAAGATCAGAGGTAGGGGAAAGAAGGAAGGAAGAAAAAAAGGTAAAAAGGAAAATATACATAGGGAGTGCAATGAATAAGATCAGAGGTAGGGGAAAGAAAGAAGGAAGAAAAAAAGGTAAAAAGGAAAATATACATAGGGTGTGCAATGAATAAGATCAGAGGTAGGGGAAAGAAGGAAGGAAGAAAAAAAGGTAAAAAGGAAAATATACATAGGGAGTGCAATGA
This sequence comes from Acanthosepion esculentum, assembly GCA_964036315.1. Lineage (NCBI taxonomy): Eukaryota > Metazoa > Mollusca > Cephalopoda > Sepiida > Sepiidae > Acanthosepion > Acanthosepion esculentum. The sequence goes on along the minus strand of OZ038485.1, from coordinate 26,433,284 downwards.
ATAAGATCAGAGGTAGGGGAAAGAAGGAAGGAAGAAAAAAAGGTAAAAAGGAAAATATACATAGGGAGTGCAATGAATAAGATCAGAGGTAGGGGAAAGAAGGAAGGAAGAAAAAAAGGTAAAAAGGAAAATATACATAGGGAGTGCAATGAATAAGATCAGAGGTAGGGGAAAGAAGGAAGGAAGAAAAAAAGGTAAAAAGGAAAATATACATAGGGAGTGCAATGAATAAGATCAGAGGTAGGGGAAAGAAGGAAGGAAGAAAAAAAGGTAAAAAGGAAAATATACATAGGGAGTGCAATGAATAAGATCAGAGGTAGGGGAAAGAAGGAAGGAAGAAAAAAAGGTAAAAAGGAAAATATACATAGGGAGTGCAATGAATAAGATCAGAGGTAGGGGAAAGAAGGAAGGAAGAAAAAAAGGTAAAAAGGAAAATATACATAGGGAGTGCAATGAATAAGATCAGAGGTAGGGGAAAGAAGGAAGGAAGAAAAAAAGGTAAAAAGGAAAATATACATAGGGAGTGCAATGAATAAGATCAGAGGTAGGGGAAAGAAGGAAGGAAGAAAAAAAGGTAAAAAGGAAAATATACATAGGGAGTGCAATGAATAAGATCAGAGGTAGGGGAAAGAAAGAAGGAAGAAAAAAAGGTAAAAAGGAAAATATACATAGGGAGTGCAATGAATAAGATCAGAGGTAGGGGAAAGAAGGAAGGAAGAAAAAAAGGTAAAAAGGAAAATATACATAGGGAGTGCAATGAATAAGATCAGAGGTAGGGGAAAGAAGGAAGGAAGAAAAAAAGGTAAAAAGGAAAATATACATAGGGAGTGCAATGAATAAGATCAGAGGTAGGGGAAAGAAGGAAGGAAGAAAAAAAGGTAAAAAGGAAAATATACATAGGGAGTGCAATGAATAAGATCAGAGGTAGGGGAAAGAAGGAAGGAAGAAAAAAAGGTAAAAAGGAAAATATACATAGGGAGTGCAATGAATAAGATCAGAGGTAGGGGAAAGAAGGAAGGAAGAAAAAAAGGTAAAAAGGAAAATATACATAGGGAGTGCAATGAATAAGATCAGAGGTAGGGGAAAGAAGGAAGGAAGAAAAAAAGGTAAAAAGGAAAATATACATAGGGAGTGCAATGAATAAGATCAGAGGTAGGGGAAAGAAGGAAGGAAGAAAAAAAGGTAAAAAGGAAAATATACATAGGGAGTGCAATGAATAAGATCAGAGGTAGGGGAAAGAAGGAAGGAAGAAAAAAAGGTAAAAAGGAAAATATACATAGGGAGTGCAATGAATAAGATCAGAGGTAGGGGAAAGAAGGAAGGAAGAAAAAAAGGTAAAAAGGAAAATATACATAGGGAGTGCAATGAATAAGATCAGAGGTAGGGGAAAGAAGGAAGGAAGAAAAAAAGGTAAAAAGGAAAATATACATAGGGAGTGCAATGAATAAGATCAGAGGTAGGGGAAAGAAGGAAGGAAGAAAAAAAGGTAAAAAGGAAAATATACATAGGGAGTGCAATGAATAAGATCAGAGGTAGGGGAAAGAAGGAAGGAAGAAAAAAAGGTAAAAAGGAAAATATACATAGGGAGTGCAATGAATAAGATCAGAGGTAGGGGAAAGAAGGAAGGAAGAAAAAAAGGTAAAAAGGAAAATATACATAGGGAGTGCAATGAATAAGATCAGAGGTAGGGGAAAGAAGGAAGGAAGAAAAAAAGGTAAAAAGGAAAATATACATAGGGAGTGCAATGAATAAGATCAGAGGTAGGGGAAAGAAGGAAGGAAGAAAAAAAGGTAAAAAGGAAAATATACATAGGGAGTGCAATGAATAAGATCACAGGTAGGGGAAAGAAGGAAGGAAGAAAAAAAGGTAAAAAGGAAAATATACATAGGGAGTGCAATGAATAAGATCAGAGGTAGGGGAAAGAAAGAAGGAAGAAAAAAAGGTAAAAAGGAAAATATACATAGGGAGTGCAATGAATAAGATCAGAGGTAGGGGAAAGAAGGAAGGAAGAAAAAAAGGTAAAAAAGGAAAATATACATAGGGAGTGCAATGAATAAGATCAGAGGTAGGGGAAAGAAGGAAGGAAGAAAAAAAGGTAAAAAGGAAAATATACATAGGGAGTGCAATGAATAAGATCAGAGGTAGGGGAAAGAAGGAAGGAAGAAAAAAAGGTAAAAAGGAAAATATACATAGGGAGTGCAATGAATAAGATCAGAGGTAGGGGAAAGAAGGAAGGAAGAAAAAAAGGTAAAAAGGAAAATATACAAAGGGAGTGCAATGAATAAGATCAGAGGTAGGGGAAAGAAGGAAGGAAGAAAAAAAGGTAAAAAGGAAAATATACATAGGGAGTGCAATGAATAAGATCAGAGGTAGGGGAAAGAAGGAAGGAAGAAAAAAAGGTAAAAAGGAAAATATACATAGGGAGTGCAATGAATAAGATCAGAGGTAGGGGAAAGAAGGAAGGAAGAAAAAAAGGTAAAAAGGAAAATATACATAGGGAGTGCAATGAATAAGATCAGAGGTAGGGGAAAGAAAGAAGGAAGAAAAAAAGGTAAAAAGGAAAATATACATAGGGAGTGCAATGAATAAGATCAGAGGTAGGGGAAAGAAGGAAGGAAGAAAAAAAGGTAAAAAAGGAAAATATACATAGGGAGTGCAATGAATAAGATCAGAGGTAGGGGAAAGAAGGAAGGAAGAAAAAAAGGTAAAAAGGAAAATATACATAGGGAGTGCAATGAATAAGATCAGAGGTAGGGGAAAGAAGGAAGGAAGAAAAAAAGGTAAAAAGGAAAATATACATAGGGAGTGCAATGAATAAGATCAGAGGTAGGGGAAAGAAGGAAGGAAGAAAAAAAGGTAAAAAGGAAAATATACATAGGGAGTGCAATGAATAAGATCAGAGGTAGGGGAAAGAAGGAAGGAAGAAAAAAAGGTAAAAAGGAAAATATACATAGGGAGTGCAATGAATAAGATCAGAGGTAGGGGAAAGAAGGAAGGAAGAAAAAAGGTAAAAAGGAAAATATACATAGGGAGTGCAATGAATAAGATCAGAGGTAGGGGAAAGAAGGAAGGAAGAAAAAAAGGTAAAAAGGAAAATATACATAGGGAGTGCAATGAATAAGATCAGAGGTAGGGGAAAGAAGGAAGGAAGAAAAAAAAGATATAGTGAGGCCAGAAAATATGAACAGCAGATACAAGGTTCTTAATCATAAAGACACAAAAATTGTTTTTGAAATTAAGATTTGATCCCATTTATTAGCATTACCCTCCACACTTCAATAGCCTCGCGCATACGGAAGTATCTCACTTGGATCCATTATGGTGAAAGTATTAATGAACATTGTATTCAGAAAGTTTTACAAAAGTGAACATCTCCCAATGCAATCTGGTTTCCATTCGTGTAAGAGATTTAATAATGGCATATATGTTATTAAACAACTCCAAGAGATTGTAGACAACTTCAATAGAAAACAGTATGTCTGCTATGTTAACCTCACAACAGCATGTAAACATATGAAGAGAAATAGCCTCTTCTCATCTGTTAGAAATCATCTTTCAGGCTCTGAATCTACTGAATTCATCAATCGATTAAAAGAATTATATATCAGCCTACAAAGTTATACACGTCTGATGAGGATCACAATATAGAAACATTTCATACTTTACCATAAGTATGACAAGGTGGAAAGGAGAACCCCAGACTATTTATCCTTTTCCTAGACTATGACCTGCACATTTACAAAGGAACTATATCGACCTACTAAGGCATGCATGTCTGATGAGGATCACAACATAGAAACATTTCATACTTTACCATAATTATGACAAGGTGGAAAGGAGGAAACTTTATCATGAGTATGACAAAGAGGAAAGGAGAACCCCAGTCTATTTATCCTTTTTGTAGACTATACCTTGCATATTTAGAAAGGAACTATATTGACCTACTAAGTCATGCATGTCCGATGAGGACTATAACAGAAACATTTCAAACTTTATCATGAGTATGACTAGGAGGAAAGGAGAACCCCAGTCTATTTATGCTTTTCCTTGACTATTCTTTGCATATTTTGAAAGGAACTATGTCGACCTACTAAAGCATGCATGTCTGATGAGGATCACGACATAGAAACATTTCAAACTTTATCCTAAGTATGCCAAGGAGGAAAGTTGAACCCCAGTCTATTTATCCTTTTTCTCGACTATGCCCTACACATTTACAAAGGAACTATATCAACGTACGATGTCATGCATGTCAGATGAGGACAACAATAGAGAAACAATTTCATACTTTACCATAAGTATGGAAGGAGGAAAGGAGAACGCCAGTCAATTTATATTTTTCCTAGGCTATGCCCAGTACATTTACCAAGGAACTATATCAACGTACGATGTCATGCATGTCAGATGAGGACCACATTATAGAAATATTTCAAGCTTTATCATAAGTATGACCCAGGAGGAAAGGAGAACCCCAGTTTATTTACCCTTTCCTTAGACTATCACCTGCATATTTACAAAGAACTATATCGACCTACAAAGTCCTGCATATCAGATGAGGACCACAACATAGAAACATTTCATACTTTACCATAAGTATGACAAGGTGGAATGGAGAACCCCAGTCTTTTTATCCTTTTCCTAGACTATGCCTTGTATATTTACAAAGGAAGTATATCGACCTACTAAGGCATGCATGTCTAATGACGACGACAATATAGAAACATTATATTCTTTACCATAATTATGAGAAGGTTGAAAGGAGGAAACTTTATCATAAGTATGACAAGGAGGAAAGGAGAACCCCAGTCTATTTACGCATATCTTGACTATGCCTTGCATATTTTGAAAGGAACTATATTGACCTACTAAGGCATTCATGTCTGATGAGGACTATAACAAAGAAACATTTCAAACTTTATCATAAGTATGACAAAGTGGAATGGAGAACCCTAGTCAATTTATCCTTCTCCTAGTCTATGCCCTGCACATTTAAAAAGGAACTATATTGACCTACAATTCATGCATGTCTGCTGAGGACCACAATATAAAAACATTTCATACTTTACCATAAGTATGATAAGGAGGAAAGGAGAACCCCAGTCTATTTATCCTTTTCCAAGAATATGCCCTGAAAATTTATATACACAGATATGAGCACTGATAGTTTAAACATTCTATACCATACCTTAAATGAATCAACTAATAGAAGAGAATAATCTCTCTCTCCCCACCTCCACCCCACCCCTGTGACCAATGTACTGATGATGAGAAGGACTATGCTGATGACATATGTATTCATAGTTGGAATAAGAATGATCTTGAACAATAAATCAACATACTCTTCCAAGTATTCCAAGAAATAAAACTCAAAATAAACCTTTCCAAAATAGAAACAAGAAACAGGAAATGAAAGCCTAAGTCTATTTAAACTCCTCTTAGACTATGCTCTACTTGTGTACAAGCGCAGATATGAAGAAGTAAGCATTCATCATTTACGTATTGGGATGTGGTACAAGAGAACATGTCTACATCGCTCGACATCTAAGAAAACTCACAGAAAAAAACCTTTCTCTACCATTTCCCTGCTAGCTCAGCCAATCAAAGTGGACGTCCTTATTATGTCTTACAACTGACCCCAAAGATCAACCTCCAGACATCAGAGCTGAGATACACTTCCTCTAAAAATAATAATCTGTTATTATTTAGCGCATTTCAAATTTAAATAAACATGCATCATACTACTTTATGTATAAAATAGTTTTACAGAGCTTGGAAACTCTAGAAGATAAACATAAAATATTTAAGAATATATTCATCCTTTCAAAGTGTCAATTTTTGAGAAACCATTCTACATGTAATATCACTTATACACATATATAATTTCATTATGGGTTTGACCTCACTGATTCTTTCTGCATTACCATTACCAATTCAGAATCTATATTTTTCTTTGACGTCATCTTTTAACATCAGGAAATAAATCTTTAAAACATTCTTTTCATTCTCAGCAAAGTGCTAATAACACATGACCTAACAAGTGATTTTGAAGGTTTATCATAGTTTTATGGATTTGTATAATCCATTTCACATTTCATGTCTGACCTTTGTCTTTTCCTCTTGGAATCCTAAGCCATCATTTTTGATTTTATGTTCAGAGGTGAAAAGACATTTGTTTGGGGCAGGCGATAAAGATCACTAAGTTTGAACTGAGAAATGTTTCATGATCAGAAATACATTTTCAAAGACCATGTCTCGTTGTTTTATTGTTGAAATAGCTAGATGTAAGCACCAGTGCTATTCTGATTATTTCTTTTCTGTGGAACTCTCTTCCAATTTCTTGCTTTCCTGCTACCTGCAATGTTCAAAAAAGATTTCTTGCTTTCCTGCTACCAACAATCTTCAAAAATTTAGATGCAACATCAATCACCATCTTCGGTCTTCCTAAATCCTGTCCTTTCTTCTTACTGAAGTCTTCTCATTCTCTTTAACTCCCAGTAATCCTTTGCATCTTAGAGGCATTATCACCTTGCTTGGAGTGAAATGATTAAGAAAAAAGATACAAACATGCACCAAGAATATATATATTATATATATATATATATAAATTCATTCAAGAAAAAGGTTTGCTACTTAGCTGATTGATGTTATCTTCAGCAACCAGACTCCAGAGTTTCAAAGATGGACTTATCCAACCAATCGCCAGAGGGTGTCAGCAACTGACTTCTTATACTTCTCAATTTTCTTTTTTTATATGCACTTATCATTAGTACAATTTGTTTGTTTTTTTGTTCTTTTCATAGTGTATGTGTGCATGCTTGTACATGTGTACCCATGCAGATGTCTAGAATGCCGTGAGTATTTGTACTTTTCCTCATATTTTTTCCACTTTACACTCACTCGTTAGCCTTTTCTCTCTTTTTACTTTTTCTTTTTTCTCTTTTCTTTTAATTGTTGTTTTAATTGTTCTCTTCCATTTTTTTTAAACAGGATGTCCTTTTTAATTTTTGAGCATTCCAGTCTTTTCTTGAATTAGGAAAATTGTATATATAAATATGTTCAGCCAATTTCCTTATTGTCATAAGGATTGAATATTTGCCTATTGTCATAAGGATTCTACCATCCACACAATACACAAATTCCCCTAAACATCTCTGTGATAACTGAGTAACCTCATGAGAGCGTCTCTCTCTATGCATGCACATTAAGGTCCCCTCTAATTGTTTGCCAGTTTACAAGAATGCGGCTCAATAGCTTTTCAATATTCTTGCTTTGAGATATAAATAGTTTAGTCTTCAAGTCTTTTACACACACACACACACATAAATATATATATTGTCATCCACTGACAGACTGTTTCACTGTATCACAGCTCATCAGTGTAGCTAGACGTCCGGTCGCCTCTAGTTAGGATCAAAACCTGACTGAATTGGCGTCAGTTGGGGATTCTACCATTAAGCCGTTGGCACACAGCAGAGATGAAGATGAATTTTAAGCGTATTTTTTTTTTAGATAAACACACAGTTACTGAGAGAACTCGATTCGATTTACTGAAGAGTCTTGCATTATTAGCCATGATAGTCACTGCTTACAAACCCACATTTCCTTCCCAGAAAGCTCAATTTTTCAGGAGTTTATATGTTGACATCCACAGACTGTTTTGCTGCATCATAGCTCATCACTGTGGCTAGACGTCTGGTTGCCACTAGCTAGGATTGAAACCCAACTGATATATAAGGTGTATCAAAAATACTTCTACAAACTTTGGGGGTGGGTTTTTCACACCAAAACAAGGACAAAAGTCCACATAAACATATGTCCACAAATCATTCTTTTTTAAGTTATTAAGTTTAAAGAAACTTTATAGCAGCTGGCACTGTGTTATCATGTGGACTAGGTTACATTTGTCATTCGTGTACATTTGTGGCTAGTCTCTCTTCAACGTTTAATGTATATAGTAGTGAGTTAACTGAAAAGTGTTCCACTTAACAATGGCAGGACAGTCATATCGTGAGCAGGCAGATATGATTTTTACATACAGCCACATGAATGGTAATGGATGCAAGGCTGCATGGCTGTGTCAGATTGTTTTTCCAGACTGAAGGCAACCAAGTCATCTAACCCTTGCTAGTGTTTATCGTCGCATTGCTGAAACAGGATCTGTGGTACAACAAACTATAGATCAAGACAGAGTTCTGCTCATAAACCTGACCATGAAGAAAATATTCTACAGGCTATCGGAGATGATTCAGGTAACAGCACATGTCAAATGGCCCTAGCATATTGTACATCTCATAGTACCACATGGAAGGTACTTCAAGAGTAACTCTTGTATCCATATCATTTGTAACATGTGCAGGATCTTTCACCCTCTGATCACTATGGGTAAACTTTTTGCAATGGTTTAGTGCACAAACTGTCAAACCATTGTTTGTTTCTTCAGTTTTTTATGGATGAGGCAACATTTGGAAGAGATGAAATAACAAATTTACACAACCAACATTTGTGAGTGGATCAGAATCCTCATGGTACAATACAGGCTAGACACCAGAATCAGTTTATGATTAATGGGTGGGCTGCAATTATAAGTAACTATGTGGTAGGTCCATATGTTCTCCCGACATATCTTATAGGAGTTGTCTACAAGGACTTTATTTCAAACACACTTCCATACCTGCTAGAGGATGTACCCCTGCTAACATGAAGACACATGTGGTTCATGCATGACGTGGCTCCAGCACATTTTAGTCACATTGTTTGCGATGCACTGGCTGACATCTACCATGAAAGATGGAGAGGAAGGGGAGGACCGGTTCCATGGCCTGCATATCCCCCCTGAGCTCAGTCCTTTAGATTTTTAATTGGTTTATGTTGCAGACATAAATAATGCAGAGACGCTTCATCAACATATCATGGTGGGGTCTGTGAAACCATTTGACACCATGTGGGAGTATTTGAAAGGGTTTGCAAGTCAATGATCTGACAAGTACATGTGTGTGTAGAAGCAAGTGTAGGGCATTTATTATGAGTTCTTATATTGAGGTACAACAATGGACTTTTGGGCATATATTGATATGGACATCTTATCTGTTTTGGTGTCAGGGACCCATCCCCGAGGTTTGTAAAGGTATTTTTGAATTGTATCTTGGATTGTACATTTAATAGCATCTACCATAAACTTTAAGCTTAATAATACAAAAATGAATATGGCGACATATGTTTATATGGACTTTTGTCCTTGTTTTAGCATGAAAAACCCACCCATAATGTTTGTAAAAGTATTTTTGATACTCCTTGTATAGAACTGAATAAAAAAAAAAGGAAAACTTATCTTCGTCAACATGTTTCATCCTCTGAGGGACTATATCAAGGTAGAAAGTCTCTCAGAGGACAAAACACATCAGCTAAGTTTTCATTTGTCTTTATTCATATTGTACTTTTACAGATATACTCTAACTGAAATTTTACACATTATTACCAACTATAAACACATGCCTAAAACATTACATTATATTGCCATCTTTCTTTGAATCCATTCTTAAAGAATCTAATACAAGGATTACTTGCATAAAAAAAGAACAGTCTCAGATTAGAGTGAAATGCCACCCAACTGCACTGGCTGACCCCACAAAGGTAAATACGATAGAATTCCTCCTACTAGACAGATATACATACATACATACACAATTATGAATACACATTAGCATCCGATTCCCACTTAGACATACAAGAATTTTTACATACATATAGAATTATTTACAGTTTTAATGAATGTGATATGTGTCTGACGAATGAGAATTAACCCAAACAAAATTGAAAATACCAAAGTTCTGTTTTTGTCTGTTTTCTCTCTATCTCTGATGAAATTTAAATAATAATGAAACACGTTAGATTGATATAAGTTTCCTATTTGTTCTTTGTCTTATGATCCTATCAGATTCCAATTTGCATTTGATCTTTAATTCACA